>WBMY01018381.1:0-145871 GCA_013397315.1 Donacobius atricapilla | reverse complement strand
GTCCCAAAATCTTCAGGAAACCATTATCTGGTATATTATGGCAAAGCAGTTGAAAGGCTGTATTTGTAATGAAAATGGCAGTACCTCCAAGGTGACCAGGGGATAGCTATATTTAGTTTAGCATCTTCCAGGAGCTAACATCACTGTTCCTTAAAGCCACTGAGGGATAAGGCACTCAAAGCTCAGGGAGTGTTTAGTCTACTATGTTGCTCTTTGGTGAACAACAAACATGTATTAGGTTGATGCTGGTTTTGTACTTTTATTTTTGTTTGTTTGTTTCTTTTAACCACCAGAAGGACTGTAGTAGGGTCATTTTGATTTCATCCCCATTTGGCTTTGTGTGGGTGTGTTTGTTTTGTTCTACTTTTTTTTTTTTTTAGTAGGCTATAGGCAACCCAGGCTCTGCATTCATCTTATGCTGCACTCTGTGAATTAACTGTTTCATGTAAAAGAACCATCTTCTTTCTACAGCAGATGAAGAAACTACTGTGGCTTTCAAGTGCTGCAAACAAGCAAGTTGCTGGTGTGTCTTCTTGAAGAGTGAGATTTGTTTTTCTCTCAGAGAACAAGTGCAAGGCTCCCTCTTCCCTTTCTCCTGCCCTGGTAACTGAAAATGGGACAATTGCTGCGTGGCACTCGCAGCCTTTGGCAGAGCTCCCAGTGGCTTGTGTTATAGTGTATAAAAGTCTCTACATCAGAAGAGAGATAAAAAATTTCTTCCTTGTCTCCAAAAGCTCTTGTTTTGCTGATTCACAGAGCTGATTGTGTGAGGTAGATAGTTGGGTCTAGAAGCCTTTTATTTTTCCTTCCTCCCTATATGTCACAAACCTGATTTTGTACTTTGGATTTAACACTGCCACAAAAGAGGGAATTTGTTCTTCTCCAGCTTGCCATTGCCTCCTCAGCCTGTCTTCCACGGCAGCTGTGTTGTGTCCAGGAATGTGAAGAGTGCTGCATCTGGGCAGGAACCGGTTGGAATTGCTATGGAAACCGATTTTTTCCTGCACAGCTTAGAAATCGTGTCACCAGACTGCTTTAGAGTGAACCAGTTCATAAACAGGTAGATGATGCTTCTTAAATGTTTAGAATTTCCTGGGCTTTTTAAAAATACTCCTTGCCTGGCACTGTGGGATCTCCTTTGCCTGTCTTCTATCCCCACATTTCTACTGCAGGACCACAGGATATGGGCTCTGAATTTAAAGTATCAGTGCAGAGAGCTGTACTGTCAGAACAACAATCAGAATGCTTTGTATTGGAATGATAACATTCATCTGCACTCTGGAACTGCAGCACTCCTGTGTTTGTGGTGGTCTAAAAGCCATTTGCATAAAAAATGAATTCTAAAGTCAAAAGTAATAATAGCCTGGCACATTCTGAAAAGAGCAAGTATTGGAGGAAATGAGTAATTTCTACAGGGTGTACAGAGCGGTAATATTTAAATACATACAGCATCTATCCTGAAAGCTAAGTGGATTTTATTTGCCTTAATGCTCTGAATTTTGCAGGAGCCTACAAAGCACTCAAATACTTCCTTATAACCAGTAGAACTATTGGAAAATTATCCAGCAACAATTAACACTCCGGAAAATGTCTGTACTTCAAATTTCTGCAATGTCTAGACTTCTAATTTCTACAGACTTCTCAAGCTTTCTCATTCCATGGAACATGAAGTTAAGATTTGCACAGAAGCTCAGTTGATAACTTGACAGTGCCTTCGTAACACCAGCAGGCTTATGGACATGGCCCCATCTGCTGTTATAAGCGACAATAAATATTTAATTGTTGCATTTTTAATAAGGGCTAACCCCAGAAAATTTTTGCTTTTGTGTTTTTCATGGGTACTACTGAAAACAGTGTTTGAAGTAAACAGACAGCATCCCACTTTTCTTTCACTGTCTTCTGTATGTGCCTCTACAGGGAAATCCTGCTTCATTTTAAATTAGCTACCTGGGCCCCCAGATGGAAGTACACCCTGAAGTATGGCCCTGTCCTGCTGGTCAGAGCCATTTGGCTGACAGTATGATGTCATTCCTTAGTGCATTGGTTATGACAACAAACAGGGCAGCCATCCCAGAGGTTAGTCAGGCAGCAGGTGCTCACATGCCTGGAGGTCTTGTGTTGTTGGATCTTCATTGCATTCATTGTTCCCACAGCTAATGACCAGGTGGTAGTGACAGACCTTCTCATTTCCCTCTCTCTCTGCTGTAGGGTTTTCTTCATATCCTGCTATTGCAAGCTAAGATACAATATTTTTTTTTGGCATCCAAGTCTAAGACCTATTTTGAAATCTGTAAGGGATTTTATTGCCTTCTGCTAGGCTTGATCTTAGGATCTGCTAATATGCCTGTGACCTTATTACTTACACTGATGAATAACTTTACCAACTGCATACTACGTTTGATTTGCTTCTTACAGGCAGAAGAGTAGGGATGGAATAAGGGAGGAGGTCAGTAGACCCTCCAGTCCTGAGCTGATAGGAGTGCCTGAATAGCAAATATGGAAAAGATTTGGGAAGGGAGAAAATGAGGAAAAGGAAAGGGGTAAAGCAGTGCTGAAGAGGTGAGATGAGGGATTACTAAGCATTGCAGTTGGGAAAAAGGTTGGAGTGGTGGATTGGAATAATTTTTGAGAGAAGGTGCAAAAATGGTCAAACTCTGTTGTTTGTGTTAAAGTGGGGAACAAACAGGAAAGTATAGGATTCCCTCCAAAGCTCTGTTCGAAGTGCACAAGTCAGAGGTCTTACTGTGCATCCACTGTTAATGCAGCTGTCAAACACTGGCAGAGGGGAGGTCTCATCCTGCTCCCTCAGCCAGCAGGTTCTTCCCCAGCGCACATAACAGAGCTCACAGGTGGATCAGGATAGTCTTATTCTGCTGATGACCCTCTTGCCACCCTTCTGCATTAAGAAACCCCACTCTAGAATTTCTGGGTTTGCATTTTGTTGTTTGCTTAAAGATGACTTAAAACCAAATGAGCATTTTTAAGGTTGCAAATACAAGCATGTAAAGTTAGGAGATGACCCGGTTTGGGCTGCATACTTGGCCTTAATTTATCTTCTCTAAGCACACTCATTATTGAGTCTTTAATAACTGTAATCACATACTCTTGCCTTGTTCCATATATTTGGGATATTCTGTTTCCACTCAATGATGCCTCTATTTGGTTTCTTTTTTATTGCTGAATGTATTGTTATTGGCCTTTTTAATTGAAGATTACACAACTCCTGATCCTATGATGGAGTTAACCACTTCATGGATTTTGTCATGTTTCTAGTCATTGTCTTGAAGAAGGACATGTAAATATAAATATATTAATATCTCACAACCTCTTGTGGTTGGCTATGACTTTCACATTAGGCCTGACAATCAAAGATGACTTGTTTGTGTTTTTTGGGTGTCCAGTTGGATATAAGGAAAGCTTGAGTTTTACGTATTTCCAGAGCACAGCTCCCACTGACTTTCAGAGTAACCATAAGAGCACCACACT
This sequence comes from Donacobius atricapilla, assembly GCA_013397315.1. Lineage (NCBI taxonomy): Eukaryota > Metazoa > Chordata > Aves > Passeriformes > Mimidae > Donacobius > Donacobius atricapilla. The sequence goes on along the minus strand of WBMY01018381.1, from coordinate 142,385 downwards.
ATGTAACCAAACTTCAAATGGCCACCCAACTCACACTGGGTCAGAGTAAATGAGGAAAACACAGCTAGGGACCACCTCTAAAGAAATTTCTTGGACTGACTTACCAACACCAAGCAGTTTTAGGGTAAGTGAAGAGGGAAGTGCTTGTGTGGGAGGGAGGAGGAAGTGTGGCCAACTGTCTGATCTCTGCTCTGATTGCTCGTTGCTAAGGAGTTTCTTGTCTTCTCACCTTTCACACTGATCCTTTCAAAGGGTCCCATTTCTGTATTTTCTAGCTTTGGCATGCTTGGCTTGGTAACCTTCATGTTGATAGGTTTTGGGATTTTTGATTTTGTTTTGTTCTATTTGTAAGTGCAGGCATTTAGATGTGGCTCAGGTGATGTTTTGCACTGTCTCACACTGTTATGCGGGAAAAAAGACATTTTTATCTTCATTGTTGATGAGAGTCTTAAGGTACTTACAGAGCTGTTCTGAGTGCAGGGAAATTGAGAGCAAACGCCCTCCAACCCCATTAGTGATTTTTTGCAAAGAAGTATTAAAGACTTTTGCCTGTTGTAGTGTGGAGATGTTGACAGGTAAAACACACCATTGCTAATAATTTCCAGTCATTCAGCCAGTCAAAATATAGCTTTATTAATATGCATACAGAGCTCTCTGTTTCCCTTTTCTCCCTCTTGAGAGACACAGAGGGGGAGAGATGGGCGTTCTTCTGTCTCTTGGCTAATCAAGAATGATGCCTTGTGCATTCTTAGGGTGAAAGAAGAGGAAAGAACAAACAGGAGGCTCTAATGGGTCTCATCCATCTGACTTCTATAATTTTTGATTTATATACCAATTTACTGCCTGGTTTATGATGATTTATGTCCCAGTTTGTTTATACCCCGGTCTGATGCCCCACCCCACAACGTTAGTGAGATGAAATCCCAGTAGTTAAATATTTCAAGGTGATTACATGCCACATACAGAGTTACTAATGAGGAGTTAAGTGCTTCCTTACTTCAGTGCAAGAAGATAGACATAAGTGGAACGCTTTGGAAATGAGTTTAGTGTGATTTGTTCACAAAGCCATGCACCATCCCCAAGGAAACATCATAGCAGCCAGCATGAGAGAGAGGGAAAGAAAGCAACCTGGCTCTGACCTGACAGAAGCTGCAGGCTGAAACATGAAGGTGAGTTTCATATGTCAATAGCTACTAGGCAGTGGTTGCCATTTTAATTACTGTTTTCCGACGATGGTCTTTGGACATTGAATTACAGAATAAACCTCATCCTCGTGTACAATCAGGACATCCTCCTGCTTTGAAAAAATAAAAAAAAGGTGTCAGTATTAATGTGCAGAAAATATAATGCATCTTTACATCCTCAGATTCTTAGTGTTAACTGGGTCATCATGATTTTGGCCATGTTGTCAGAGCTGAATGTAGTTTTGGTCCAAGAAGACCAGATGAAGCTGAAGGATTTGTCTAGGGCTCATCCCAAGACTCCTTAATTGGCTGGGTGAATCACAGTTTAACTGTTCAATTATTCCCTACCCACCTCCAGGAACTGATTGCACAGTTGGTGGGGGAATAAGAAATCAGGAATATAAATCAACTGCAGGTATCTCCTGTGGGAATTCAGAGTTCAGTCTCGCAAATCTCATCTGGCTGCTCTGGATGTAGGTTATACTTAATGGAGCTTGAGCTTGCATGTCCCTCTGCATCACTGGAATTATGACAGCTAATTTGAGTCTGTCTGTCACTGGTGCATGCAATTGATCAATATCTCTTTCATAAATACATATTCTCCTGCATCTCTGCCTTCATCAACTTAGTCTTTTCTGGCTTGCCTTTTGCATCCTTGTGTATTTTGTGTCCCCCACCCCCACAACTTGATTCTCACCTAGATATTCTCAGAGAAGAAAATCAATGGAAGAATATCAATTGCTCACCTAAGAGGGGCTCCTTTGCCATATGTAACTAAGGTTATAAATAATTCAGTAGGGCCCCTGTCTTTTCTTTCCTCCCATAAGATTGGGTTTATTAAAATTTTATGGGAGAGGACATGGAGGTGGCTGAATTACTGGCTTAATCTGATACAATCTTCAGCAATGCATTAGTTCAGTACCAGCTGCTCTTTACTCATCATCAGAGGCACACACTAAATCAGTCTTCCTTGTAGAATCCATTTTGCAGCATGTTATAATCATGTATTTGAGCATGATATAATGCCATTCTTTATAAGTTACTCTCATGCCTGATGGTGTTGCCAATGGAAGAAAAGTGTTAAACTGCCAAAGCAAGGCTTAATCTTTTTTCTTCCACTGAGGAATTCAGTAGAGACATGAATCCATATAGAGAAACATCCTGTTCAGAAGGGAGCTATAGGCTGGGGACTAAGAGTTTTGCTTGGCTTGTATTCGTACAGAAATAATAATTCTACTGAAACAAGAACAGATATTCTAAGATGAAAATGGTTTGAAATCAGCATCTGGGTGCTAAATATTGAAGCAATATCAGGAAAAGAAAAGGCTCCTTGAGACCTGGGACTTTTTGGCATTTCAATGAAAATGGACAGATTCCACAATTAAACTTTTCTGTTAATGTTGCTGCTGCTGATGGTGTATAGTGCCCCTTCCGTCCTAGTGTCTTGAAACACTTAGGAAATGGTTTTCACTTAGTATCCTTTGGACTTAAACAGAGTGCCAAAGGAGGAATACAACCCATTTTGCAGAAAGAGTTACAAAGAAGTGAATTGACTTGCTAAATGTCAGAATGAGTGGGAGACCCAGAAAAAACCTAAGGTCTATAGACTCCTACTGCTGTAAGTGCTAGACAATGCTGCGTCCTATGGTGCCAGGGATTAGGCAGCCTATCTCCTAGAAAAGCCTTGCAAAACCAGATATCATTTTTTTTTTTCCTAAAGCTATTAAAAAAAAAATTTCAAATGAAAATTCACTGGCCAAAGCCAAAATCCAAGTACACATTTTCCAAGTATACATTTCTGCTTAGAAACATAGCAAAACCACCTTCAAAAGTTGCTAGTGGATTGGATATAACAAAGTGGGGGTTCCTCAGAACCTGCTAAAACCCAAGTCCTTGGATTTATGAGGGTGAGGAGCAAGGATCAAAGGTTGTCCATTACAGTATGTGTAGGTTCTGGGGTTTCTCTGCCATGTGTAAGTTCATTCTACACCAATGTCCTTGCTGATTTTACAGCAACTGATACAGCACAAATAATATACTGGTACTCAGTTTTACCTGCAAGTAATCTTAACCATAATTTCCTTGGAAAAAGAATCAAATTAATACATTTTAATAAATAATAATTATCAGTCCTGTTACAGAGATATGGCATCTGAAAGAAATGCACACTGAAAGGATAACTATAGGCATATGATGTAGAAATGGCCTTCCTGACATGTCCTGGGCAGAACCTGTTATGGGTGACAAATCCTCTTTGGCTGGTAGATTGGCCACAGCCAGCTCTGCTCCTCTTCCCAAAATGGCATGGGTGAGGAAATGATTAATTGACAACGATAGTCCTGACCATGATTACCAGATGTGGACCATCTGCTGCCAGAGGGTGCATTAGAGCAGTCACCTGTGATTTGTTCCACATAAACCTAGGCTCAGCTGGTCTCTGGCTGGTTTCAGGAATATCTTCATCCCTCATGGAACCCTGGGTACCAGGACCTATGTGTTGATTATTTATGCTGTGTTTCGTTGGTGTTTAGGTCTTTACATGAAAGCAGGATTTTTATTCAGTAAATAAGCCTTGTCTCTGACACTTAACCTCTTCTGGGGCACCACTCTTCTGTACTGACTTTAGCTGATGAAGTAGTAAAGTCCATGGTGTCATCACTTCCACAGAGGACCAGATATTTCATGTGGAAGAAATTGAAAATGAAAGGCTTTTGTAACAAGGAACCAGGCAGAGAAATGCAAGAAAACACCCCTTGATACAGCAATAGGATTAGTATTTCAGTGTCCTCCCAGTTTTCCAGGAGGAATCAGTAGTTCTCTGAAAAGCTGAATTGACAGCTCTGCTAGGTGAAGCTTTTTGACAAGATGAAGGGTTGCACAGGCAGGAGCACTTTGAAAATCTGTGTGATGCATGGATGGATTAGGTAATTTGATGTATTTCTTTGGCTGCTAGTTCATAGGATTCTCTGATTACCAATTCTGGCATCGACTGTAAATGGGAACCAATCCTCCATGCATATAAGAGCAGAGTTCCAGGGGTAAATGAATCCTCACTTTTTGGCAGTCAGATGACAAGTGCAAAGTAAGTTTATTTGTGGGTTTTTTTAAATCACAGCTGGGGGAGCCTCAGTATTTTACAAGCCAGAGAAGAGAGGCCATTTGTCAGCAACTTGTTGGATTCATGAGTGTTTTGCTATCCTTTCCCCATAGAGCAGATGGGTTGATCTCTTACTGTACCAAAGCAGTGCTTAGAGAAGGCATAGTCAGTATAGTTGTAGGGCTAAGACCTGGTTAGGAGGCTCCTAAACCTTCTGGTGCAGTCCTCAGAAGATGTATTAGCTGAGTGAGGGACCATGGAGAGCCAATCCCCTGGCAGTGATGGCCTGTAGGAATTGCAAAGCTGCCTATGAAGTTGGCAGAAGGAACATCAGTCAAGGAGGACATGGATAGGATGCTCATGTGGTCCCAAGTTATCTGCAGAAGGCTCCAAACCACACAGCAATCTCATTTTGGTGGGATTGAGGGGAGCTAGTTTGGGACAGAAAGCCATCTGCTTCTACAGCTGCCTTCATTTTGATATTGATAGAAAGGGAAAAAACATCTGGTGGTGGCTGCTTAGTGGTATGGTTGGCATTTGGAAGGATACTGCTGCTTTCCAAGTCTTTTATTCCTGTGCTGTAGGCATGAGTAGAGAAAACATTCCCTGGTGTAGGAGCAGGAATCTTACAGCCTTGGGGAGTGGTGAGTGCAGAGAGAAACTCTTTGTATGCCTGGGAGGCTGTGTGTGTTTTTTGGTTTGTTTTTCTGAGAGCTGAGAATGCAATTGGATGAGCTTTCTGTGGTGCCTTTAAGAATATGAATAAGGGAGCTAAGGTGATATGTGTAAACACCAGGGGAAAAGCTAAAAGAGAAAACAGAGCATAATGGAAAAGTTGCTGGGGGAAATGAAAATGTGATGCCTAGATGCTCTTCTGTGTATAGAGAGAACTTCTCTCTTTATTATTCAGCGATGTGGATGCATTAGATTTCTGTGAAAATCAAACAAATTCCTGACATTGCTGGCAGTTCTGAGACAATAACCAGAAGCTGTTGCCTCTGTCACTTTCCTTTTGCAGCGAGCTCTGATGGTGAATGAGACTGGCATGAGTTTGCCATTGCTCACTCATTACTTTTTGAAATTTACTTCTGTTTGTGTTTGTGTGTGTCAAGCTCTTGGCACAACTCTGATAAGCAACAGAAAGATGGAGCCTTTCCACAGATCAATAGAGATCAATCTCTTAATTTCGACTGAATGACAAAACAAATCCAGCTATTAAAAGCGTGTTTTTACTTTTTCTTAGCACCTGCCAGCTGATAGTAGCAGGCAGCTCCCAAAACCAGAGTACCAAGGCACACAGAAGATAACTCTTGCCTGCACATTATTTATACTGACCCCTTCAGAGCCATGGGGTCTGTTTGTACAGACCTGAAGATTACACAACAGGTAGATGTGCCTTGAGGCATGAGTGTGGAAAATTCCAATTATTTCACTTGGGCTAGGTTTCTGGTTTTGTTATTGACCAGTCCATGACTCTGGCTGCAACACCACAGAGCTTTGGGCATATGTATGTCTGAGGCCACAGCATCCAGGGCAGAGCTGCAGGCAATGTGAAGATGGTGCAATCAACAGGTTGGTGTTAGTCAACATCCATGGGGTTCATTGGTACCAGATCACATGTAGCTGTCCGTAATTCAGCACATCTGGTTTCATGTCTTACAGAGAAGCCTGGGAAGTTGGATGATGAGTTTATTTGGGTTTCATTAGAACATTCAATCAACCATGTGGGATGTTGTCACACCAGTGCATTTACGCCAACAAATCTCACCAGGTATGGTTTGAGGGCAGCATGAGCAGGCAGTGTGTGAGATTCACTGCACTTGTTTCCTGACCCAGTGCTGCATAAGGAAAATCTTGCCCACTGTTGCATTCAAGTATCAAAACAGAGGTCTTGGTGAAGTATTTTTAAAATATCTGTTAGTATATAGAATGGTCAAGAAAATAGTTGTTTTGGCAGTTGTTCCGACTACTTAGAGCACCAAATTAAAGCTTTACTGTAGACACTACTGGATGTACCCATCTTAAACCCACCTGAATGTGAATGTCAAGGGTGGATATGCAACAAATGGCACAGCATAGTAAGTAGTGTAAGTGAAATATTGCTGCTAGTAAATATCAATAGCTGACAGTTGAATCCTTGTGGGTGTTATTTATGAAGGAGCTGAAAACAGTTATTTCAGTTGTCCTGAATTCACTGTGTTTTGTTTCTCTTCCTACAATGCTGGCCTCATCAGTGAGTGAGATATGTTTGGACAAGGCTTTTCTGGTGGGCTAGGCAAAAAGAACACAACATTGGCTTCTGCAGTGAGTTGAGTTTTCTCTTTATTTGAGGATGTGTGTGGGGGAAGGCTGAAGTGAGGTATTCTCATGAAAGCAAAAGACCTGAGAGCACCAGGCATACTGCAGGCAATTATTGGGCATGTTTCCCAGTTTCAGCCACACCACTGTGCTTAGTCACCGTGTACAAACTGTTGCTCTAGCAAGAGCTGATCCCTTGTTGGTGCAGAGCTCTCTCTCGACTTTCTACAGCTTTGCTGCTGTCTTGAGCCTTCTTCTGCAGTATTGTCCTGCCATTCACAAAATGCAGCACTATGGCACCTGCAGCCATGCAGTTTGGCTCCCAGGGTTGCAATAAGATCAGAATGTGTCTTGCTTCAGTGCCACGCTTTGCTGGAGGAGCTCAGCATTGGTAAGTAAGGTATGAGTTCTACTCATGGCCCTGTTCTACAGGTTTTCTACTGGTTTGGTGGCAGAGAGTCTGTGTCATGCATTTATATGTTTCTCATCTAAGAGCTGTCTAGTAGCGCTTTGGCACCTAATGCAAATGTGTTGTAATTGGTCCTGACAGAGATGATCCCAAGAACTTGTTGCACCAGTAGATTTTACCAGAGAGCAAGAGCTTTGTGGAGGAGGTCTTGTTCAGTTTTGAAGAGGGAGAAGTGGAGTTAGCAAAGAGTCAGTGATTTTGGCTTTCTGTGAGCTGAAGCCCAAGCAGTGCTGCGAAGGGGCCTTGAGCTGTTCTCCAACAGCTGGGATGGGAAGGCTGAAATTTGAGGGCTGGCTTCATCCCTCTGTCCCCTTTTCCCTGATGGTGCCTCTGTGTGGGGGTTCTACCAAACCAAAAGCCTGTGCCAGGGAGATGTACTGCAGCTGAGAGGAGAACAGAAGAGCTGCAGAAAGGGGAAGTCTGAAAGCTTCTGGAGCAACATCACGTGGAAAGCAAAAGAGGTGGATATTAGTCACTGTAGCATGACTTGAGACAAAATCCCAGCACCTGAGGCAAACAAAAAGACCCGAGTTGACGGAGCTGCTCTCCTGAGAAGCCTTGTCCATCGTGGCTGTCCTGCTCTGCTAAAGCTGCTCTGAGGCTGCTCAGAAATGATTGCCTCTCCTCCCTCTTTAGGGAAATGACAAGGGGTGGGCTGTGGAAAAGGTGCCAGCAAGCATAGAAGGGAAGAGAAAATAGAGAAAATTTCATGTTGAATGTATTCATCACCATCTATTTTAGGGTCAGTTACTGTCTTTTTTTCTGTGTTAAATGAGGTGCTATTTTTAGATTTCCAAATCCATACATGGAAATTATTCTCAAGTGTTCCAGCTTTCATCCTGCATTAAAAAAACCCCAGTCTTATCTTGATGGTGCATTTACTGCATTAATTCTATGTGATTTCTTTCATCCTTTTTTCTTGCTGCTCAAAAAAAAAAATATCCCTGCTTGCTCCCCTACATTTGCTAACATTACTGGAAATGCACCAAGAGAGTTATTTAATGCTCTCACTTGTTGCTTTAGTGTTTTGTTGGAGTTATGGGGGAAGCGCTGGTGGGTTAAGAAGTGGCTTAGCTGGCAGCCCACCCACTTCCTTGTGATTTTTCTTCAAAGAAGAGTCTGACAGAGGAAAGTAGTTCTGTTGCAGATTTGCTGAGTTCAAAGCGTGTGCCCTACAGATACAACTTTGTGATTAATCCTCAGAACTGGCACATAAAGCTTATGCTATGCCACTACTACTAATGTTAATGGGAGTCAGGCAGCTTACTCACAGTGCGCTGCTTTAAAGAGTAATAATTTACACAGAAAAGTCCCGAGGCAAAAGAAGTGATAGCCATTTATTAATTCTTTTGTAAATCCTTTTGTCTGTGGCAGTGGCATTGCTTTCCATCCATTTCTAAGTCATTACATTTTGGTGAGCCCTGGGCCTTGAAGTGGGAAGAGAGCAGGATGTTATTTTTCCTATGTCCTTGAGCTTTTCAGTGCTAAGAGCTGGTGCATGTACTAGAGTTCCAGACTATATTTACGAAGAAGAGATCAAAACCTCATAAACATATTTTATACCCTCTGTTGCACATGCAGAATTAGTAGCTGTGGAGAAGAATATGACCTTTAGGCAGCCACTGAAAAGCAAACAGAGAAAGCTGTGCCTCAGCTTTGATAGAAAGCCGTTCTGTCTGAGCATAGCTGTGACATCAACAAGATAGTTACTCACAAAGGCGTGGGCCTTTTCAGAGGGAAATGAATTGGGGTACCTGAATTTGAGGTATCTGACATTAAGTATGCTTGAAAGGGCCTGATGGCCAGTGGGAAGTGCTCAGCATTCCTCAGGAGACTGAATGACATTGTCAGCATCTGGCTGTGGTTATGCGCAGGGTTACCTCCTAGTATAGGCAGCTATCCAGCAAACGTGTCTCTTTGGCAGATTTGGCTGTATTTGTTATTTCTGCGCTAGTTAGGTCTGAGATTTCTGGTGAAGATGTTGCTTTCTCAGTGGAGGAAAGAATTTTGGCTGGGAACCATCTCATGGAGAAAAGGCTGTGGGCAAAATTGCACCATAGTACTGGATGTATACTGGATATTTTTTGCTGTGTGTGGAAAGATTCCTCCACACATACAGTGAATACTGGCGTTCCAAAGCAAGAGAACTATAATTCTGAAATAAATTACCATACTGTGTTGATTTCTAAAAGCAATTGAGCTACCTGGGATCCCAAATGACCTGAAAGCTACAAATGAATCTTGAAAATTCCATGTTTTGTTCCCAGAGCAGATGAACCAGCACAAAACATGATGGATGCAAACCTTCTGGGCAATTCCAGTGGTGGAACTAGCTTTGGGAGGCTCGTGGGAAATGGCAGCATAAGTCAAAGGACCTCCTGAATGCTAAGTTTGCCTTGAGATGAGTAGTCATAATTACAACTACATCTGTATATTGCATTGCAAAACGTTGAGTCCTTCAGGAATGCTATTTGAAATGATGATCTTGCAGTATAAGCCCGAGTATCAGTCTGGGGGAATGGGACATTCATTAGTTAGAATTCTCTTTCCCTCCCACCTACCAAAAAATATTTTGAATTTTTTCTTCATCTTTCCTGCTTTTATCCCCCCCCCCCCATCCTTCCTGAATTCATGAATATTTTATTCTTTCTAACTTTAAATTATTGAGATATGCATATCCCTGTTCTTTCTCTATGTACCTGTGGGATAATTTCCCAGCTGATTTTTTCCCCAATTTTGGGGTTATTTTTGTAACAATGAGGCTGGTGCCGGGTACCTCTACATAAGAGAAATTTTAGTTATTTGCAAAATGGTATGTCATATTGAGGGTTCATTTCCTTGCCTTTGTCTGTGGTGACTGTAAACAGAGAAGAGATTGAGATTCCTTTGATCTATGGGAGATGAGGGGTGGCAAAGATGACTTTGCAGTGAGCTGAATGGGCAAAGATCTCAACACAAATCTTGGTACAAACCATTTAAACTACCAGCTGGAGCTGGGCAGACAATATTCAACCAGAAGCACATAGATCCTTCTGTATTTGCTTGCTACAATGTCTCACAGAGGTTATGGGGGACAGCCTGAAATGATGCATCCAGCTCCAGGTTCCCCAGCACAGGGAGGACCCGTTGGAGTGAGTCCAGAGGGCCACAGAGATACTAAAGACATGGATCACCTTATTTGTGAAGACAGGCTGAGGCAGCTGGGATTGTTCAGCCTGAAGAGGAGAAGGCTTTGGAGAGACCTTCTTGCAGTCTTTCAGTACCTAAAGGGGGCTTATAAGGAAGGTGACAACCTTTTTAGCAGGTCCTGTTATGGTGGCACAAGGGATAATGGTTTTAAACTACAAGTCTTTTGTTTTAAACACAAGAGTGTCAGTTTAGACAAGGTAGAGTTATAAGGAAGATTTTTACACTGGGGATGGTAAAACACTGGCACAGGTTTGCCCTGAGACATGGTGATGCCTTATCTCTGGAAACTCTCAAGGCTGGGTTGAGCTTGAGCTCTGAGCAACCTGATATAGTGGAAGGGGATTGGATTCGAGGGCCTTCAAAGATAGTTTCAGCCTTCCAGCCCAAACTGTTCTGTGATTCTAAGGATCTACAGTGTTGTGGTGGCCTGTAGTGGGGCTTGTGGGGAGACTGGGAGGAACATTTAGTGACAGCAGCTGCTGCTGGAGTGTGTGACTGCTACTCCAGGTAGCAGCCTGCCTAGTATCAGCTCTTAGCTAGGACTCAGTACTTCCTATTGGGCCATGCAATATAATTTTGTCCCCTTCCCCTATTTTCAGTCTTCAAACAGCCTCTTGCAAATCATCATGATTACTAGCAGAGACCTGTTTCAAACTGAGTAATAAAAACCTCCAAATTAGCTACAAATGGAACATGACTGTACTGCAGGAAAAGTCTTGTTTATTCAGGCAACACAGACTCAATACTGGCGTGAGTTTGCATCGATGTTTTATGTGCCCAGCAAAATGTTTCACAGTGTCATCATTGAATCACACCAATGTACAAAAATGTTATTCTTGAGTTTCATTTTTTTGAGAGCATGCTAGAGAAAGCTGGGATAATCCAGAATTTTTTCAAAAAGATGACTGCTTATTTTCAGAACTCCTTGTAGACCAAACAGAGGAAAAACAGCTTATCTTTTACAAGAAGATTGAGGATTGTAATTACACAAAATAGCATATACTTCCAATGAGTTGAATTTTCAAATTTATACATTTACAGAGAAATCATACTCATCTGTTTTCTTTTTTCCAAGCTCTAGCATGAACTATTACTCAGTTTGTTTTTTTTATTATTGACTTCTAATCCATAGCAATTAAAGAAACAAATTCCTCTCTAACTCCTTAATAGGATTTAGAAGTTACCATGCAAAGTCACAGCAGACTCTAAAATCTTTCCCTTAAGAAGTCATTATGGATGCTTCCTATAAGAGACAATATGGTTATTAAATTCTCATACTGCTTCCTGACAGCCCTGTTCCTGTGCTTTCATTGGCTTTATCACCCCACTCTTACTTGAGTATTGGATATTTATCCATCACATAAGGGTATTTTTCAACTGAAGGAAGTCTCTTCTTAAGGGAGATAGAGTCAGCAATTTGCTACTAGAAATAGAAATAAGGCAGTTCTTTTGAACTAATATTATGTGGGTGAAACATGTCTGTAGGCCTCATCTTTGCTCAGTTTCCCTCCCGTCCTTTCTCCACATCCATTTCTGCTGTAGAAGGTCAGACTGTAGTCTTGCTAGTAACACCTGCAGCATGTGGGCTGGGGCATTTTTCAGGAGATTTTGTCAATGCATTTGCCCAACATGAGCCCCTGATTTCTCTGGGAGGGAAAGCACCCATTTGGTCAACTGGGGTCAGCTGTCCTGTCTGTATGCCCTCCCAGCTTCATGTGCACCCTCAGCCCACTCAGTGGTGAGGTGTAGTGAGGAATAAAAAAGGAACTGTTTTAGCTCTGCAGTAACTAAAACATCGTTGTGTTATGAATGCTGTTTCCAGCACAAATCCAAAACAAAGCACCATAAATAGCTACTATGGAGAAAATTCACTCAATCCCAGCCAAAATCAGCAGAGTTTGACTTGTGGCTTTTTTTAACAGCTGATCTCCTGTGGCAGGTTTGTTCTTCAATAATTTTATTAGATCTCATTCAAAAACATCACTTGTAATGTTGCGCACAATGCAATGCCAGCCCCATCCCATTGCTGTCAGGCTCAGGACCCTGTGGGCAGTGGTTGCTCTGTCTGCACTCCTGCCTGGGGCTGCTCAGGTGCTTCCTGTGCTGCTCTGGCAGCTCTCAGACTAACTGCACAACTCTATCTTTAGAGCTGCAGAAACCTCACTACTGCAGTGTCACAACAGAGCAGGTGGTACAGCAAGCCAGGGTTTGAATTTTAATTTTGTTCAAATTATTTCTTAGTTTGGAAAATTTGTCTGAGTTAATGAACCTCACTTTTAGAGGTATGTTAACTGTAGAGAGCTTTTGAAATGTGCTTGCTGCAAAACCTAGCAATGAGGGGGCTATCTGCATTATGGAATTACTTTTGTAATCTTTTGATGTCGTTTCCTTACCCATGTGCTAGTTTTATCACAGGGATATCTTTTGTTACATTCTTCTTACAAAAGAGAACAAAATAACTAGTTAGGTATTATTCTAGCCGAATCACAGAATAAAATTCAGACTCAGCTGTCACACAGTTCTAGTACCTGAGGAATATCAGCATTATAGCTGAATGCTATTAAGGTATTTATTAACAATACATAGAATTTATTTATTAATAGTAATGCACAGATAATTACTCTTCATGTGCTTGCACTACTGTTTTGATGCAGTTAATATTGAAAAAAGCTTGTATTTTTCAGTTTACATTAAAAATATTGATGACAAGGATTGAATTAGTTTGCTGTTACTGTGTCATGTGTCACCTCACACTCCCTCAGGGACAAATTTAAGGCTTCACTTTCTCAACATGCTTTAAGTATGTGGCAAGGTGGATGTTGTCAGCTAGTATTGATTATTGCTGTTGATTCTTGCAAATTTCAAAATCCCTGTAGTATAAGCATTTAATATAAAATTTAAATCAGCTTATAAATGCTGAATTCAACAAAAAATTTTTCATCTTCATATTTTTAGTAGCAAACATACACTCCTTAGTGTAAAACAATAGTAGGTACTGTGCTTTATAAATGTGCATCACAAACCCAAATTATTTTCATAATCACTGTGGATACTTTTTACTGCCAGGATTACGACATAATGGCTCAAGCTTTGCAAATACCCCTGATTCCAGCTGTGGCTGCTCACAAATAGACTAGACTATTTTGGGCAGTAGCAGAACCTAACTGATGAGTAAATGTGCTGATGCAGTATGTCTTTGGGAAGCCCTCAGCAACAGTGAGCCATGGATCTCTGGCTGGAAAAAACCCCGAGTTTTTCCTTCTCTGGGGGCAGAAGCATCTGCCTTCCTCCTCTGGGACTGCATCCTGCTCTGTCATATTTGACTGGCAATGTGATTGCTCAGGATGCAGCATGATTCCCTTAACTGTTGACCAAGAACATCTTGATGTTATTCACTAAGTGCTGTGCTCTGTTCTTGTCAGGGATATCTCCTCAACGTGAATGTGACCCCCTTGAAAGCTCTAGTTCCCAATTTATGAGATGCCTTTAATGAGAATCCGAACAGGACAGATTATCCATCATCTGAAGAGTGCAGGAAAAGTTCCTGTGGCTGCTCTAGCCTTGTGGTTATTGCCACCTCAAGGGTCCTAACTAGCATTTTAAGATATGGAGAGGGAGGGACGCTCTTCTTGCTTAGTAAGAGCAGTGACCATTGGAGAGAACCTGTCCCAGCAATTTCAGCTCTTGGGAATGCTGGAAGGAAAGCGTTTGTCAGAGAGGTTGGGGGGACTTTGAAAGCTGTTTTAGGTGCCCTCCTGACCTCACACGTAACTTCTAATTCTTGGGACAAGTGTGTATTTGGATCTTTTAAAACACCTGAAGTCTCACTTTCTAACCACTTGTTGCTGTTGTCCTATTAGGCCAGATTCAGCCCTTGAAAAAGCAGAAAAATCAGAAGGGAGTTGGCCCATTTTATGTAATGTATCTGTCACATGGAGCTGGAGTCAAGATGTGGGTGGAAGGAGAGAGATGGGGCAGTGCACATACACAGGGGGTAGTTGGAAGTTTTCTTGCCTGATCCATTATCCTGGAGGAGAAAAAGAATTGATGTGTACTAGACTTGGCACTGGGGAGCTCCTTAGCTGATTGCTGCTAATTTAATTATTGAGATTTTTGTTAACCCTTTGGTAAATGAAGACAGATCTTGTTTTACATTAACATTCCATGAAGAATGCATAAGCATAAAAACCAACAACTCATAGCCAGGGAGTGCCCAGGGGATTAATCTTGTAGTCAGGAGTTTCTTCAGGCCACTTGATTTAAACAGACTGCTTGCACAAAATATCAAAGGTGTTTTATTTGGAATTAGTTAAGTGGCTAGAGATAAATTTAGAGGTATAGCTCCTTATCCACACATATCATTTCAATTTTGGAAGTGTGTGTGGGGGTTGAGTGCTCTGAAAAAACAGTCTGGCTGAGGCATTTCTAGTCTATTCAGGCAGAAATTTTTAGCTACAATCTCAGGGGTTCTGGGCACAGGCTGATGTTGTTTCTCTCATACTGACAAGAGCCTTCAAATGTCTGGATGAACCTTTGTCCATTCCCAGTGATCTCCTTATGTTGCAGTTGTCTACCTTTTCCTATGCCGTACAAGTTCTGCAGGAGAACTTCTCTTTTGTTTATTCTTCAGTTCTCCTTCGGTTTTTATCCTACAAGTATTTTCATATGGTTTCCCACAGGGCAGTGAGCGCAGAACCTTGCTGATATCCAAGAATATTAACTTAGGTTTTTCTCCTTGCAGTTCATGTCCCATCTTCCACATAAGGGGTTTGTTTTTCTCACTGAACTTACTTATACTATTCCGTGAAGATTGAGGCTACCTCTCTTCTTGCGCTTCTGCTGTAGCAGATCCTCTTGAGTCCAAAATCCCCTCTAGTTTGAGGGATGGCAGTCATACTAAGAGCCTTCTTGATGTTTGGTCCTCAGTGCTCTGCTCATTACAGGACTGTGTTGCTGTTACTCTGTTGCTTCAAGCAAGATCTCAAAGGCACCAACTTTTTCCTTCCATGTGGTGTGACTGCCCAAGGTGAAGTGTATAATGAATGTTCCCCCTGCTCCAAGGACTACAGCCTTGTGTTTTCATTTCTGATAGAACCTGTCTCTTTGCAGGGACCTTTGCTTACTGTCCCCTTTATAGCTTTAGCAAACACACTTGTGTATATAAATGGGACTGAGGGCAAACTTGTGTTGCCTGTAAATCCCATGTATGCAAGAGGTGCATGTAAACATTTGGTTATTAATGCTAACTATTAACACTGTTTTCTGCACTGAGAACTGGGGAACCCAGTGCAAGTGGATATTCTGAGAGCTGGGTGGTATCTGTAATTTTCATCACATGTGTTGACAAACTGCACAACTTCTCTATGCCTACTCAAGCTGTAGTGCCCTTAATGGGTGTCTTAAGATTGATATAGAAACACTGTTGGTGAGAACACATGTGAGTTTTACCCTGTGCTCAGACAGGAAGAGCAAGTGCCTCAGTGTGGAGAGACAAGCGCTCTCCCTGCTCTTTCCATGAGCTTCACAACTGTTTCACACAGCTACCTATGCAGTTGGCACCTTGTAGCAGTCTGAGAAGAGAGGCCAAGAGCTGAATCAATCAAGAGACTGTGCTGGTCTCAGTCTGGCAGATAAACTCCCTCCTGGTCACAGCTGAGATGAGTTCTTGTTCATTTTAACTGTGCTTGCAAGCTGCCACCCCGGGAGCTCTGTCTGCTGTGTAAATAAACTGGGGACTTCAGTACAGCATATTTTCACCCACGCTAAACTACACAACAAC
The DNA here is from genome assembly GCA_013397315.1 of Donacobius atricapilla. Lineage (NCBI taxonomy): Eukaryota > Metazoa > Chordata > Aves > Passeriformes > Mimidae > Donacobius > Donacobius atricapilla. The sequence continues at coordinate 126,369 of WBMY01018381.1, read as the reverse complement.
AGTTACTTGGCAATGTTTTTTATCATCATCCTGTACTTTTTGCTAGTATTTACACTGCTGGGAGAGGTTATCTGGATTCTACTGGCTTGCAAAAGGGGGAGAGTTTTAATAGAGAGAGGGAGTAGGCTTGAGATAAACCCCAGTAACTGGGTTCTGAAGAGGGTTCCTGAGCCTTTTCTTGAAATGTACAGAGCAGGCTTGAGCTGAATTTTCATATGACATTGCAGCTTTAGCCCTCTCATCAGCAGATTTCAGGAGAGAAGAGTGACTTTATGCAGTGTATTTTAGCAAGCTGGGAAAGAGAACTGGTAATAAAATTGCACCACCTGAGTGGCAGGTATGAGGCACCTACCATGTGTGGGTATATTAAAAATGTTTCATGAAAAGCAGATTTATTTTCCCTCCCTGATTTTTAAATTGAAGTTTTTAAAATTTCATAAAATACAGTTTGGTTGGTGGAAACAGGCAAAGACATGCCTATGCCATACATACTGTATTTGGCTCATGAGTACCTGGGTGCAGGATCCTGGCAGGGCTGCACTTTTTGAGGCTTTTAAATTATGAGTCAGCAGTACTGGAGGAACTACTTAAGGAATGAAAGTGTCATGTCATGAAGGGCACCATCCATCTTTTTACTTGTTTGCAACTAGAAAACGTCTGTCTGAAAGTTTTGGGCACGTGCTCTGGTTAGTGCTGTTAAAAAAGACATGTTCATGGAATTACTTTAAAAGATGAAATTACATGCCTCATTCAGGACTGTTCATTGTAGACTGTTTCTGGGCCTTTATAATGTCATGAGAGATCTTTCTGGCTTTTCACCAGCCTCTGACAGCTCACCAAGGAGAGGAGGAGAGCAGCACAGTGTGGTCTTGTGCAGCTCTGGAATCCCTGCCGCACTCCCTGCCAGCTTGCTGAGGCCCAAGTTGTCTCACAGAAGGCAGAAAGGCCTTATATTTTTGTCATGGTACAGATGAGGATGTTTGTTACTGATGTGATCCTTGTAAAGAACGTGCCTCAAATTTTGACACACATATTCTTTGAAGGAGGGTACCAATTTCTAGTGTGTTACCACTTCCCTTTTAATTTATTGTGACTATTTCTTTCAGATAGGCTTTTTTAAACACAGAACTGCATTCTTTCCTCATACATTTCAATGTTTCTTGTTGTGATTTCACAGCCAAGCCAAGTTTATACTTATTGAATGTCAGTGTATGTATATAAATGAGACAGAGCAGGTGAGTGTGGAATGCTGGATGAGCAGGGTAGTTTTATTTTGAGGACTGATGGAATCTTCTAAAGAAGGTTGTCTTTGCTTTCAACCGCAGAGGATGCTACTAATGCTTAAGAATTCTTACTGAAAAACTTGGGTTCTTAGATGACCATACTATTTCTTCTGCTTTTTAAAGGTGTGTGCACCAGAAAAGAGCAGTAGGATATCTTCTTTTCTTCTATGTACACCTCTTTTGTACAAAAACTCCAGCAACTCAGAAACGGCTGACAGCTTTGGAATTTATGAAGGGTGGAAGGCTTGTACCTTTATGTTCATAGGGGAGGTTGGGCCTCAAGGTAAATCAGGTCAAAAATGAATGAAAAGCCTTTACCATGTGATGCTTCTTTAAAGATTTGACATGCAAATATTGTTCACAGGAGGAAAATGTCCATAGCACAATTAAACAGAGTAAATCTTTGCTAGCAGCTGAGCACAGAAAATTGGCACCACTGAATCTGCACAAACTCCAATGCATTCTTGGCTGAGATGTGTGTGTGGGAAAGTGTTTGCTTCAATGACTATTTTTGACCTATTTTGTGAATAAATAGGACTTGTGCCTCCAGAGCTTGCAATCTGGCAACTTCCAGAAGCACTACATTAACAAGGAGAAGGAAAAAATTATTAATAAATACACTTCAATAGAAAAATTCTCCTGCCCCAGCTTTCTAAATTCAATATTTAAGCTGATTTTTTGTGAAATGTGCCTCTAAGATTACCTTTTTTTTTACAAACTCTTATTATTCTTAAAAAATCTGATACCAGGGTTTTGCTCCTCAGTTCCACACAGGTTGTTAGCAATGAGATAGGGGATGAAAGAGCTGTAAAGAAGGAATCTGTAGGCAAAAAAAGTATATGTGGAAAGAGCAGCAGTGTTCTCTGCCTGCTTTGGTTTTCCTATTGAATTTACTTAAAATACAATCCAATTGCAAAATCCTTTAAATCAAACCTTTGTTCTGAAATACAAGGTGGGTGCTTTTTGCAGCAAGATATGAAGGAAAGTTATCAGAAATAGATTAGCTCTTAGTTGCTTTGATGTGCAGAGCAGAATTCAGTTTATTCTTTTTTGTGTTAGTGTAGTAGAACAGAACTTGTTTGCATGAATAAAACAAGTGGGTAGTTTAACATCATGTACGAGAGGAAGCATGAACTGGAGCTGCTTGTTTAAATGAATCAAGTTATGACTGTTCCAGCTATGAATAATAAGAGTGATTGGTGGAGGTTTTTTCACTAAAAGTCCTGGGGAAAAAAAAAAAGAACTTGGTGTTTCCCAGCAGTACTTTTATAGTATTCAGGCAAAACTCTTTTGTGTCTCGCTCTTTTATAATTATAGATTCCCAAAACCTCCAAACTTCAGATAGATACTGAAAAGTCTTCAGCATTTTTTTTCTCCAACAAAACCTTTTTTTCCTCAAGGAAAGAGAATGTTTTCCACATCTTTTTGTCAAAAATCTAATTACATATTTAAAAAGATGCTTCAACTGAATTTTTTTATAATTTCTGAGTAATGCTGAGTTAAAAGACTCCCCACTATAAAATATAATGATTTTTTTGCATACTTTCCAGCGAGATGTAATAGCATGTATAAACAACCAGATGTTCTGAAGAGCTGACAGGGGCTGCACAGATTTTATTTCTGATTTATTTTTGTACCTTTTTCGGGGATTTTGTTCTGAGGTGGTCAAGATAATACAGCAGTATCCTGAATCTAGAATGATGTGTTTATTTTATGGTAGGATACAGTGTGGGATCCCCTGAGCAACACAAATTCTATTCATGCCACGTGGTATAGTGCAGTGAAAAGCCCAGGGGAAGCCTCGCTTTGCACCTGGGGCAGCAGAAGTGCCTCCCTGAGGCGCCGTGCCAGCACTGAGGAGCTCCCAAACACTGGGAGCTGAGCGAGTCTGTCCCCTGCTGCCTCTGCCACCTCGGCGTGATGCTCCAGTGTTTCTATTTCTGAGTTTAATGGGGAGTTTCAGCTTCTCCCGATCCCTGGGATGGATTTACCCTTAAGCCTTCTTCTCCAATTAAGCTGTTTCTAGATTGCCATATATCAGGCCTGTCAGAGCCTTTAAATCCCTCTTCTAGGTCACCTTCTTGCCTTTTCCCCAGGGGAGTATAGAAAACCATACCTCCCACCGAGCTTTCCATATGCTAATGAGATACTATTAGTGCCATCTTCTTCCCCAGAGAGTAGGATGGAATAATGATTTTGGGAAATGGGCATTTCTGGCTCCTTCCCTGGCTCTGACTTTCTTCTTCCAGTGGTTTTTACCAGCTCAGTTGCTATTTCTGGGTGTCTGTAATGCTAAAATTGAAATGATAACACTTCCCTACCTGACAGGCTGGAGACGAGAAGTGGTTGTAAGGATTAGTTACCTAAGGGCTATAGCATGCCAAATGTTATTAATAATGCAAAGCAAGAAATGTTCTGAAAGAGGAATGAAATTCTTGCTTTTTGCTTCAAAGGAGAGGTTTTCCAGAACACCGTAAAGGACCCGATTTCTAGTCAGGTGGATTAGCTGATGTCTTATGGTATTGTGGATGTACATGAAATAGTGGGAGAGTGGCAGGCCTTGAAGTGTCTCCCACATCTGGGTCACTCTGCAGTGTTCATCACATTACTGAATGAGAGGAGGTGTCTTCTGCCCAAGAGGGTCCTAGGTTTTCTTCATTTGCTCACATAGTTACATACAGCCTTCATTTTTAAAAGTATCTCCTAGAAGGGCCAGTAGAAGCATGAGAGGGGAAAGGACTTGTACTTCTGTGCAGTGTAGGGATAAAGCAGAGGTGAGAGGAGGGAAGGATGGCAAAGGACAGAAAAGGAGCCGGTGACTATGAGTAGAGTGAGACAGAAGGGAAAGGACAGTGCAGAAAAGGAGAAGGAAGGACAGATTCAGCAGTAGAAGCTAAAAATAATCAGTGAAAGGAGTGAAAATTGGTTGCAAAGGATGGAGTGTCAAAGTGCAGGAGACAGCAAGGAAGAGTGAGTCAGGGAATAAAGGGGAGAGGAAGAAAATGCGTTTATTATCTCTTTTTATCTGATATTACTGAAAGTTGTGTAAAACAGCAATTACCCTGCTTCATGCAAGTCTCTGCTTAAAAAGTGGTAAGGAAATGAATATGATTTCTGAGGAGAGATAGCCCTCTTTTCTGCCATGGCTTGTGTGCTGGAGCAGTTCCTGCTTCTCTGCTGGTTCTCACTCACTGATGAGCTGCTAGCAGGCCCATCACCTCCCTGCTTATATCCTGCAGTGTTTAGAAGGGGGTCTTATCCATTCCAAAAAGGGAGCACAGCAAGCACTGGAAGTGCTCATAGGAAGCACCTAGGAGAGGATTGCTTGATTAGTTGGTTCTATCCACTAAAAAACCCCCCAAACCTACAAGCTGTATATTACATCTCTGTTTAGGCAACATCTGGCAGCATAAGAGGTTGGGTTCATGCCTCTGAGCTACTTCCTTCAGCGCTGACACCTGTGGACCTTGGAGGATTTCTCTGGACAAAATCTCGTTTTGCTGGGCTGCAGCCCTGCTCCCTCTCATGCTCATTAACACTCTGCAAGAGAGGTACCATGCACTGCCATGTCCCTGTTGGAGTTGTCACAACCATCTGTGGTCCTTGTGTTTGCCACTGCTGCAAGCGGGCAGTGCGGTGCCAGCGACCAGCATCACTCCTACCAAAGTCCCTGGTGAATTGGAGGAGTGCAGCACACAAGCTCCAACCAGGAACTAGCATGGAAAAATGATTTGGTAGCCTGGCAGGAGATAGAGTAGTCCTAGAAGCTACTCTGAGGGTATTTTATCTCTTTCACCCCAGAAGCCACTTCTAGTGCGACTCCTTGTGTCCCTGGCCCATTCCTTATGATGGTATTAGAAAGGGTTGATTCCTCTGCCAACCCACTGGTTTGGCACTGGCAAGTCAGTCTCTGACTCCATTTCTCTTCCATCACTCCAGCAAGCCAGTACATCAATCTGGGCATTCTGAAAGTGGGTCCCTGTTCCTTCTTTTTCAGTTGGATAGGCTTTGACCTTTGTTGAAAGGAGATAGTGGTGTAGTAGAAATATGGTGTTTGCCATAGGGTCCAGCTGCTGGTTCTGTAATTTTATTTAGTTTTCAAGCATAAGGGACTTCAGCTTATGTTCCGCCCTGAGGTAATGGGTGTCAATTGCTACCACTTGATAAGCTGGACAGATATTGTTGCTATCAGATCCACTTGTTTTAAACCGTGCTGATAACATACCTTGCTGACAATCAGGATACCAGGGAACCAGGATCATAAAAAATAATTACCTTCCTTGAAATGCGCTGGAAGGAGAGATGGTGTGCGGGCTTGATTTTAGTCTCAAGTTCCAGATTTCATCACTGATGCCTGCTGATGTGGCTGTGTGCAATCCATGTAGCTGCAGCACCTCAGCTGCTCTCTCTAGAATCGGAATAAATGCTGCTTCCCTGATTGATGTTATTACAAGGTACTTAAATACTATGTAAATGAAGGTCCTGTAAATAATGCAGAAGTGTAGATGAACATAACTGGGGAAGGCTGAGTAGAATGAAAAGAAGTTCAACCTGAAGCAGAATTCCACTCTGCTGAGTGAATATATATAGGAAAGTCCATAAACTGTAGTTATTTTCTGAGTAGAGCTAGTTGATTAGACATAAATATTGAGCATTAATATTATTAAATATTTATGAAGTTGGTTGAGTTTAATTTTCTGACATTTGACATTTCTCTGACATTATTACCAAAGAAATCTGTCTCTAAGAGCATGCCTTAGGTTCAGACCGTGTATCTTAACCGTGTATTTTGATCTAGGCCTGCTTCTGAATAGCAGAGACTGAATTCTGCTGTCAGGTACGTACGCACAGCTGTCTAGGATGTTGGTCAGAACTGGAGCTGGAGAGCTAAATTTGCTCTAATTATTTAATTATCTAAGTATCTAAACAATTTGCTCTACATTTGCTTAAGATATTTTTCATAATGGCAGACTTGTAAAAATAACATTTAAAAAGTCTGTTCTTATTTTGTTGAATAGAAACAGTATTGGTTGATAATGCACTTTTTTCTGCTGAGGGAATTCATAGACTGAAGAACTTTAATACCCTCTAGTTTTCAGGACTGCACTAACTTCAAGTTGAAGTTGTAGCTATGCTTATGAAATGGGTGGGTGGTGTGATGAGCCTTGTCCTGTGTGCAGGTGGATGCTCTATGGTCTCAAAGCCTGCCAGGAGCTGGCAGAAAGCTGCAGCAGTTCAGTGTATTGCAGCAGAGGGAGCCCAGTCATGACCCTGCGAGAGTCAAACACAGTCCATCATGTAGAGGCAGCACATGAAGTGTAACAGTGGGAAACATCCTCTGTGAAAGCTTCCAGTGGAACACCAAGAAGAGATCCAAGTTTTGCTGCTTTCATGTTTCACTGCAGGATCTGCCATTTCATTGAAAACTTCCCTAAAGGGAAGCTGGAAAAATCTAGCTGTGAACATAAAGGCAGAAGCAAGTGCTTAACTCTAGGCAGTCCTAATGTGAGCGTGATCTGAGTATAATCTATGAACAGCACCCAAATACTTGTGATACTGTTACTTTAGTCATGATGATTTCAGGATATAATTGCATCAACTCTTGCAAAAAGACATGATGTTTTTAGGAAGAGGTCGTGTCTTTCTTGGAGAAGGGGTTGTGTGCCTGCCTGCATCTTGGTGTTCCTATCAGTTGCTCTATCAAAAACCTGCATTTTTCCATTAAAGTTCTCATTGCTCTTCTACTGTCACAGGCACTTCAGGAAGTCTGAGAAAGAGACAGATAGTAATATTTATGTATGGACATAGCAGAAACCAAATTGGAATTACACTGGCATTGAAGGCTTTGGAAGAACAGGGAAATAGAGCTGTGTTTATCAACGGTTCAGAGAAGGAAAAACCAATAGAGGCAGCAGTGCTGCTTTTTTTTTTTTTTTTTTTTTTTCCTCACAAGTAACACAGTTTTGAAAGAACAAAAATAGGACTCAGCTTAATCCCAGTGGTAAACTGCTACCATATTCTTTAGTCTGATTTCCTTCCTAAATGAATGTAATACACAGTGGTGGTAAAAATGCTTGAGAATGAATTTTGGATTATGGCTGGACAGCCGGAGAGAAAAGCTCTGAAGAGCAGCTTTGTGGGCCGCAGTGAAATTCTGGCTTTTGGATGTATTGGGAACTTTGAAACACCTGTATAAATGACAGTGAAAGAGCTACTAAGTGGAGCCAGATTTTTGGCATGAAAACTAAGTTTTCACTTTGCTTTTTTTTTTTTTTTTTAATATTTTCTGATATTTGTCAACTTTGTCGAGGGATATAAATAACATTCCCATCCTTTGCCATTATGCCATGAAATATATGTGGGACAGAGAGACATTATATGACTGTCACTTAAAATGTTTTTCCATAATTCTTTGTTTCCAATAGGTGTAAAATTACCTAGCTTTATTACCTTATTTGAAACACCTGCACAGTGTTGGATAATGTCTCCTCTGCCCTGGGAGTTGGTTTGGTTTTTTGTTTTTTTTTTCAGTTAGCAGATGCTCCCTCTGCTTGTTTTGGAGCTGGAAAAGATAGCACAACATAGGACCTACATAAACAGAGAAAATTACTCTTTCAACATTTCTTGGCAGCAGTTGTATATTAGATGCACATGAATATCCCCTCACAGATGTAGAGGTGATATTAAACTGAGAAGTCATGTGATACCAATTAAATACGTGTCAGCTGGCTTCTGTTCAGTAATTTATTTTTTCTGAGGGTATTCCAGCACCTTAAAAAAATTAAATACTGACACTAAATAAAAAATAATCAGCTTGGCAGAGTAATGCTTCCTCTCCTACTAGGATCTTATTTTTTTTTTCTGTCAGGTAGTTAACATGGCTTAGAATGGTCATCATTTTGTACTTGATCCTTTGGACAAAATGATAGAATGTGATGAAAGTCAGGTAATTTGCCGCCATGCAAAGCTTGGGATGGGAGTTGTGTGTGGCAAGATGATGCTGTTCATCACACACACGCACACACACAGACCACATACACTTACTTTGATCAGAAGGCATGAACTGATTTATTAAAAGGGTCTGACTCCATTATATAGTATTTCTACAAAGGCCAGGGATTGGGGGAGAAGGTTGACACCTCTCCCATCCCATTGGTCAAGACAACTGTCCCTCAGCTGTCCATATCTCAAAGAACAGGAATGAAAACTTTCCTTGAAACTAGGAAAAGATTGGCTTTGTTTACATCACCCAAAGTATGAGAAGAAACCCAAACCATGAAACTGTGAAACAGAAGAGAAGGCTGAAAAAATCAGGGCGACAGGAATTCACCCTATTTTTCCTGTGGGAAAAACTCTCTCCTACAGCTTTCAGAAAGTCTGAGATAAGACTTAAAATATTTTTAGATATGAGAGCTATTTTTATGTCCCTTTTTTCATTTTCTTGCCCCCCCAGTTTTAACAGCTCCCTCTAAGCCTTCTGTGGTTGCAGTGGCTGTAACTAAGGCACCCGGTGCTTGTGCTGAAAAAATGAGTAACACAGTTCCAGCAGCACTTTACAAAGCTCTTTGTATTGTTCTAAAAAGAGTTTTTTAACACAGAGCACACAGAGAATAAATGATAGTAGAAAGTTTTGGAAGTAGTCTATGAAGCCTACTTCATATGGAACAGAGATACTGTGTAGTTTGTGATGTTGTCACTTGAAGTTCTGTGATGTGCATATTTCTATCTGTAGTGTGCTGTTTCCTGCCACTTTTCCTTCCTCTCTGCCATCTCCTCACTGCTGCCAGGCCAGACCTTGGGTGCCTGTACAGTCACCTGGATCAGAGAGCTGATTCCCTTTCATAAGGACCCGCAGAGGGGGAAAAAAAAAAATCCTTATTTTTCTTCTGAATCAGATTCCCAGCCCAGATTATTGGAGAGGCCCACAGCCTGTGTGATGTGCAATGGGGCAGTGGTGTGAGAGCCGGGGAAGTGGCTTTGCTGTGCCAAGGCTGGTCTGCTCGTACATGTGGGTGTCTGAATTGGTGTTGTTTTGCCATCTCTGCAAACAGTTTTTCACTGAGATATCTAATCAGATGAACAAGGGAAAAGGCATAAAGGTCTGTACCTGAATGTGACTGTTTTAAATTAAATGGAATGTTGAGCCCACATAATGGAACCACTTTCAGTAAAGGATTACAGCCACTTACTCCCCCTAAACCAAGACATTTACTTTCATGCCTATGAGCCAGTAGGACACAAAAACCAATCAGTTTAGCCTTCTGTGTAACCTCTGCCAGGTAAACAAATTAATTAAATCTTCTCCTTGAAGCTATGTCTGTTGCACACTTTCTTTTTTGACTATTAAATATAAAGGGACGTACTTGCTTGAGGTGTTTTCCAGTCCATATCCTCCAACCTTCACAAGGGGCAAAGCCACAAAGCCTTTTAGGGCAAGGCACTGCCCTCACTCTGGCATCACGTCCTTCCTCTGTGCCATGTGCAAAAGGCTGTTGAAGGTTGCAGAACAGGAACTCCATCCTGTAGATCTCACATGTGTCTGTGTTGTTAGTAGCTAACCTGTGTCCTGTAGGTCACCAGGAGACCTGGTCCATAAATCTGAGTTGTGCTTAAGATAAACTCCTGACAAAACCTGTAGCTATTCCATACTGTCTGTTTTCTGTTGGGAGTCATCTGAACTATTTTTTTCTGGTGAGCGATATTGAAACAAGCTCCACCTGATTTAACTTCATAGTATTCTTGCTGTCTACAGTGTTTCTCACTAAAGCTTTGAAATAATGTCAGTATTATGTATATGTGTGTGTATTAAACCTTTGTGTACATATATGTATTTGTTAATATGGCACACGTGTATGCAAATGTAAGTGGAGGGACAATGTGCAATAAAAATCAGATTGTGCATCCAGAAGAGGATTTGCACTATCTTCTGTATTTTATTGCACTCTGTAGATTTTTAAGCTATTGCTGAGAGGTGCTAAAGCCCTGAGCCTGATTTAGGCACCTTCTCAAACTGCTGTAAGCAGCTTGGCAATCTTTGCCACCTTCTTCATCCTCCCTTTGGTGTTCTTTTTATAGCTTGGAGTAAGGAAGAGAATAACCATGATAAAGTCATTAAAGCTTCCTTTTCTTCCTCCTCTGACTGCAAACCTGTTGAGGCTCAGAGGTTGTATGGGGTTTTTTTTTTCTAACCTGTTGCTGATTGTTTGCACCCTTGAGGTACATGAGGCTTCCCTTCCCAGCAGAATTCCCACAAAATGTAGGGAATCCTTACCCTACAAGCCTATTCTATCTGGTAAGCTCAAGATCACATTGAGATCCCTCACATAGTGTGGTGTGTACAGGTGAGCTTCTGTATGCACTGAGGGAACTTGGTCAATTGCATTCCTCCATCCATTTTAAGATTCTTGCTTTCTTTCTCTTGTCTCTGCCTCTTTCATAAAAGGGACAAAAAAATATCATGGCTTCTTTAGAAGGTAATTTAAAATGTTGGTTTATGATTTTCCTTTTTAAGTGTACATCTCTTCTGCCTGTTATTTCATGTTTATTGCCTCTTTGAGATTTTTCAAATCTGAGTTACAGATTTTTGACTGTTTCATTGGCACGTGGATATTTGATATTGAAACAATAAGTATATCAATGTATTAATGAGAGAGTTAAGTGTGAAGAACGTGCATGAAGGGGTCAAGAGACAATCAGTGCATCTATATAGCCTTTTGTAGAGTCAAATGGGCTTGCTTTTCCTATCCCTAAAGCTTTCTTGGAGTCATGTTTGGGTAGAGCATGGGGTGGGGGGTGGAAAGTAGCATCTACCTAGGAAAGATTATTTAGGCATACGCAGGGAAAGGAGAAAATGTGTGGACAGAGTTCATCTGTTTTTTGTTTGTTTTCTGGAGAAATAATAGCCAAGTCACAGGTAACCAAAGACAACTTTTCCTGCTTTTGAAACTTTGTTTTTTACCTTCACTGACCACAGAACTGGAGTTAATATTACCTTTGCTCTCTGGTAGGGAGGTCTGCTGACCCACAGGAAGGCAGAGGCTGGAAGGGTTGGTGCTGAGCAGGCAGGTGTGTTTTCACAGCAGCAGAACTGGACATGGTTCAGGCTGTAAAGGTTTGTGAGGCTTTCACCTTAGGGGCAGCAATGAGCTCCATTTGCTAATTGTGAAACAGAATTCAGGTTTCTATATGGAGGGGAAATAGCTATAAGGCCATGTTATTTGGAATTTAGTAACGTTCCAAAGCATATGTGCACCCATTCATCTAGTGTTGATCTTGAGGAGGAAAAGTAGTTCTGCAAAATCTTTGGAACCACCGTATCTTAAAACTACTTTTGCTGGATGAAATTTAATAAGATGTACAAGTCTGCTTCCTTTTGCTTTTGCATAGCTGTCTTTCGACATACTGATGAGCTATTTATACACAAGGTCTTTGTTCCCTATTTGCTGCAGGTTTGTATTAACTCCCTGGATCTTCACAATCTCAGATGAGAAAGGTGCTGGCCTTAAAAAAAGAAAAGATTTCTCCACAGTATGTGTGCAGTTTCAGAGCTTTGGATTGTGCATGTGATCCAAGGGACAAATCAGAACTGATTAGAGATGCTTTTAATGCTGTGCCACACTGCAGCGCAGGGTTTTATGGCAGGCGGGCAGTGAGAAGAGCATCCCTTGCTGTCTGGGATAAACACAGCCTGCCCTATGTTCTCAAGTATTTCCACTTCACGTTACTGCCCAAATTCGTGTCCTTTGTCCTGGTCCCTCTGGGATCTCTGTGTGAAATGGAAGCTGTGTTTGCTTGGGTCAATGTCCGGTGAATTGTCTGAACGGGACGAATAAGATCTTTTTGACACCAGTTGTTTTTGCAGCCACTGCTTATGGGAAAGGCAGGGATTGTGTTACTAGCGTTTTGCTCACGGTCCGGGGTGTGACTGCTCCGGCCCCAGCACAAACGCAGTGGGGTGAGCCCCATTTCGGCTCTCGATGGTTATCCGGGCGTTTTACCTGGCGTGAGTCGTCCCAAAGCACCACGAGATGGCAGTGCACTTGCTCTGCTGCAGGCAACGCGCAAAACCTTCCCAAGGGAAAATCGGGGCACTTCACTTAGGGGACTGCCTGTGTACCCCATGCGCACAGTATCGCTGCTTCAGAGTGAAAACCTATCAGCTTGCTTGCCCTGAAAGCCGGTAATGAATCTGCCCCTGGCAGGGCTTGTTGTGTTCTGTTATTCTGCTGGGGTACAGGTAGAGAGAAGGGCAGGGTTTGCACAGGGAAATTGAGAGGTGGCAGAGCTTGCTTTGAATATTTATTTCTTGTCCTGCCTTTTACCAGGCCCTCCTGGCTAGAGAGAAAATGCTCCATTCCTTCAGCGCTGTTGGTTCCAGGGCTGCCCCAGCAACAGACAGACAATGTCTTCTTCACAGATGTTTTGGAAAATTGTCTGCAGTCCCCTTTTGAAGAGGATCTGTGCTCCTTTTTTTGTGTTCTTGCAACCCTTTAATGATGACTTAAATTATTCTTTCCTTCCCTGCCCCTTTCTGACAGGCATTTTAAATTGCTCCCTGTTTCTTTGGGTTCCTTTGCTGCTTCTGCTATGAACTGATTTCACTTTACAGTCCCTTTAGCAGGAACCATAACAGGGAGTCCCAGGGTGGCTTTTGAGATGTGTTGTTTTGCATGACAAGTGCAGGGCTTCAGTCTTTGTCCCCTTCCCAGGCAAAGGTGACTTTGCAAACTGGGGCCAATGCCCATTGCTGAATACAACTTTGGAGCACCACAAGTTTAACAGCAGAGCAGGGAGATGACCAAGTGGTGCCTTGCTGCTCTGCCATGTGTGTGCCCTGCCATGCCATCTGTTAGCGCTACCTGGGGCTAATCTATTTAATTTTCAGGCCATCTAATGGTATGATGTATTAAATCTGGAAAAAGTAGGTCCCTTGATTTTTAGTACAGGTCAACTATTTTTTGCTGTTCTGAAATAAGTTTAAAGCCAAGAACTGGCCTTCAGGTTCCTGGGAAACAAAAAGTTGGATTTGAGCCCACTAATCCCTTGTGAGGATAACGAGATTTTCTCTATTTCTTGCAAAGATGCAAAGGTTGAGGTACAAAAGTTATGTGATTAGCTCAGGGACATCCAGAGAACTAGTAATGAAATTGTGAATCCTTATTTTCTTGTGCTTAGTCCTTTAAGAGGAGTGCCATCCATATTAAAAATGGCCCACACACACTTCACAGATGCTCATGGTAAATGCACTGACATGAACTAGGATGGCCATACTCTTACCTTCAATTCAGGAGATAATTCCCACTTCTCTGTTTGGTGGGGGTTTTTTTGTTTGTTTTGGGTTTTTTTCTTTGTTTGTTTGGTTTTTTGGGGGTTTTTTTGGGGTTTTTTTTTTTTTTTGGTCCCTTTCCTTATCATATGTTCCACCTCCTCATCTGTTTATGGTTCTTTTGTCTTTGAACACCTCTCTTAAGTCTTCTCTTCATTTTTGGTTTCATTCTCCTCTTCCAGTACTTATGTTCTCCCTTCAAAGATGATCACCCAGGGGCCATGAGCAGTGGGAACACCTCCCAGACTGGATCACTTTGAGAGCATTTGCTTTCTGTCATTTTTTCCATCCTCTCCTCCTGTTCTGGCAGTAGCATCGTGAACAGAAGTCTGAACCTTCATCAGAGGGTAGCAGTTAGGTCTTAGGCTGCCACATGAATTTATGGGTAAAGTTGGGAGAACAGGCTACAGAGTGACAGAAATTCAGAGTCCCAGTGAAGAGAAACAACTGCTGTATTTTGGAGCTAAGGAAAATGAATCCTGTATTATTTAGACATTTCACACAATCTCATAAAACAAACCAATTGTAGAGCTGGAAGGAGCAGTTAAAAGCTAATGTGACAGCACGACTGGTGCCAGCTACTCTTCAATAAGATGGCAGTTGATCCCTAGCCCCCAGTTCTGAAATATGGCACTCGATTTTTCTCCCTAGACACACAAAATACTTGGAAGAGCTTCTGGAAAAGTTACCTATCTTCTTTCTACCCTTTCTTGCCTTTTCATTCCTCGCAGCAAACTCTGTTTAAGTATCATTTTCTCAGGCAGGGTTTGCTTCACAGCGCTGTTTGGCCAGGCTCAGAGCAGTGAATAGCTGTTTTCCAAGAGGTTCCTTGTAGTCCAGCTGCAGTTTGTTGTATTTATTCTGTTTCAGTATGTTGTCCATTTACCTCCTATGCCGTGTAGTCCCCATTGTAGAGGCGCCTCTGGTTTCTTTTGTTCTTTCAGGTTATGTTACTTCTGGAGCCCAGTGGTTGGAATTTACCTGACACTCTGTGCTTGGCATTAGGCCCACCCAGCAGCAATGGGGTGCCTTGCAGAAGCAGCATTTCCCTCAAAGCCAGAGTTATGAATCCATAGTGAACCAGGCTGTCCAGAGGTGACCCAGGGAGAGGACAGGCTTGCTGAGATGGCAGCAGGCCTGATTTTCTTGAGAAATGATGAGGAGTTCTTCCATCCTGCCCTGCCTCTGTTTTTCAATGCCTTTTAGGAGCTCCTCCTGGCTCTGCACTTACAGTCCCTGCCTTGCCATACCTTATTCCAGTGACATCTTCTAGCCCTCTGTCACCAGGCTGGTCCCCTTCCTGGCAGTCTGCTCCAGCAGCCCCAGAGCAGAGCAGATCCTTTGCTCTAAGAGGCCACCACAATAAGCAGAGCTGTGCTGGTTCAGGCAGGCTGTTTGGGAAGCCAGGGGAGGGACAGTGGGAGTTGGGATGACAACTGCTCTGAGATGTTGTGTCTTTTAATAGCAAAATATCACAGCACTCACCTCTGCTCCTGCTCCCCTCCTGGCATGAGTGGAGCAGAATCCCTGCCCCCTGGGGACTCTGCCCCTCCTGATCCTGCCCTTTCTCTGCCCAATATGCAAGAGTGGAGCAATGGCCAGCCCTGCTTTTCCTCCTCTCAAGCCCTTCCTAGCAGGAGAGAGTGAAGAGAGATTTGTGTGGGCAAAAAGATTGGAGGAGACTTTGTGGTAGAAGTGGGTTGGAAGCAGAAGGTTAGGGGTCTCAGATTAAACTAAAAAAACTGCTGTGTCCCAGAGGATGGGTACAGGGGGAGAGGGCCAAGGAACAGCAGAATGTGTACAAATAAAGGGATTTCCTAAAACTCTTTTCTTCTCTCTTGACCCCTTGTTTCACCATATCCAAAGAGCTTTCATCTCATTCCCAGCCTTCTTCGTCCCTCTGGTATCCACTGCTTCTCACTCCCCAGCCCCAAACTTCCTCGGTTGCTGCTCAAAAATCTTCATTTTACCTACAAAGCCAAAAAAGCTTTGAAGAAGCTCTGTCCTGTTGTATGTTCCAACATAGTTTTAACTATTCTGTTCTGCATATCTGTGGTTTATCAGAGAGATGTGATTTTTAGGGTTGTACTCATGGACTTACTCCCTCCACTAAATGCTGAGCTGTGTGTAAGGTCTCTGGTGGGGAAAGCAAGGTCATTAGCAAACTGCAGTTCAGAAAAGATATAGTTTATTTAAACGTGTGCCTTGCAAATGCCTAAGGTTGTAATGCTAGGAAAGCAAAACAGATCCAAACCAAAAAGCTTCCTTCCACTGGTTTAAGGCTTGAGAAAGTGCTTCCTGCATTGCAGACAAAATGCAGGCATTCATGAAGAAGCAATTATAAAGATTTTGGAAAGCAGTGATTGCCTAAATCCAATGTTGCAGCATAGATACTACTTTTTTACTATCTGGCCCAGTTTTGCAGCAGAAAATGTAATATCTGTCATCTTGGGTGATATTAGCCTTTTGGCGTCTCTTGATGCTGGCAATTCTGTGTCATTCCTGTGCAGAGCTGTCCTACAAGCCTTTTTGATTGTCCTACAAGCCTTTTGGGTCTACTGTCGATAGAATGTTCAAACTTGCCTGTGATAGTTCAAAGCAGTTCTGAAAAGATGAGAAATATAACTGCTCACCTTCTTGAAGGACTCCGGTGCATGTCCAGAGTTCAGCCTGTGTCAGGATCCAAGTACATGATCCAGTGGGCCAGCAGCAGGTTATAACTGATTTATACAACTGAAGAGGCAGAATCTTTAAAAATGGGTTACTCTCCTTCATATGCTGATGTTAGAAAGTAAGAAAATAAGCAGCCTCCTTCACACAGCTGAACCCACATGTCATAACTACAACTGCCTAATTCCCCAAATTTTTAATAGCCTGATTGCAATCCCGTTCACGAATGACTCTTAGAGTTTCCCTGGCTTTAGACTTATGGTAAATAACCTTTCACCCTTTCTGAAGTCATTATTACATCTTCCAGAAAATAACCAGGCTTCACATGTAAGAAATCAGCAGGAAAATACCTTGTAAAATGTAAATGCATTAAAAAAAATCATAGTTCATAAAACAATAAAAAACAAAACTCAGAACTGAGGTTATTATCCCCTTACATGTCACTTTCAGGGTTCTGAGCTGTGATGAAAGGTACTTTTTCCCCTCTTAAAAAGAATGTGCTTATTCCATGGGCAGAATGCAGTTTATGAACTGCTTAGCTATTTATTTCCTGGGGCTTGAATTGAACCAGATCATATTTGTTTTCCAGTTTCACACCCTTGATTTTTTCAAAGGAAGTTACTATTCTTCCTATCTGTGATGAAAATTATGAAAATGAGTCATCAGCTTCCACCTGAGTGTACAGGTAACCATGCAGCCACAGCTTGCAGACAAGTTTGGAGGCGTCTTGGTGATGTACAGAGCTGGTGGCCGGTTACCAAAATTTCAGTGGCAACACCAAGAGTCACTGCACTGGTGATCTGCTGTTAATGCACTAAAGGGGTAAATATATAGATGCTTTTTTGTCATTGGGGTTTTTTTTTGCCTCTGCAATGAGGAATGGAAGTTGTTTATTTCAGCTGGCATACCAGGATCACCTGGCACTCCAGGGAGAAATTTTCCTACACACAGGCCAGCTTTAAATATTCCTTAATTTTGGTCCTGTTTCTAGAACTGTCCCATGCGATGCCTGACAGAACAAGGATGAAAGCAGTTATAAGAGATGTAAAATTTGTGGGTAGTGCTTTGCTTTGTTGTGTCGAGTACATTAGCACTTAGTTCCAAGTTAAATTATTGTACTTTGTGTCTGGTGCCTGAGAAAATATCACTGCTTGTTTGTCCCAAGATGTTATCCATGTTTTACAGATGAATAAATACTTTGTTGTCATTTAGCAATGTTAACCATTGCTTAAGTCAAAATGTCTTCATTATATGATTTTACAAGCCCTTGAATATTTTATAAAGCAATTAATTTCATTTTTGTTGGTACACAAATAAAGAGAGAGTGATGCTTTAAAAAATTAAATAATTATTCACTTTAAGAATTGAGTCTTTCAGTCTAGGCTAGTAATTTCTGTAAAGGACTTTGCACCTGTAATGGCTTTGAAATTGTCACAAGAAAAGCTTTTAGGGAAAGTGTATTTTATAAAAGATCCATTAGCTCAGTATCTTTGCCTTGGTCAAAAGAAGGGATTTGCGAGTGATAATAGCTCTCAAAAGTATATGCCTTTCTTACATCAGGTTCTGTTTTGGGGAATTAGGTTTTGAGACACTGCCTGAACATTTTGATGTTCCTCATCTTTGAAAAGTGCCTATTACACTAGCAAGTGACAAAATCTGTAGATTCTATTTATTGCCCTTTACAAAACACTTTTTACTATGATATTCGGAGACTGTACATGGAGTAAAAAAACATCAGGATGCTTTCTTAAAGGGGATGGTGTCACTTGTTATGCTGGCATCTTACAATGTAAAGTGCTATATAACTGTGGGAAATGGACAGAGGTAAAAAAAAAAATCTTTGCAGGAAAATGTAAAATATAGCTACTTAAAACTGAGCAACCCAGGGCTGTAACCACACCAGATATTGCTGGGGCAATACCCATGCTGTGGCTTGTAGCTGCACCCTATGGCTTGATTTCCTCTGGCCCCCGTTCCTGTGTCCCTGGCAGGTATCCCCACCTGTTTTGCAGAGATGAGCACCCTAATACCGGATCCACTTCCCCCTGTGATACTTCTCCTTCGAATGAAAGAAGTACTGGTACTGTCTCCAGCATGGAGGGAAAGGGTTTGGTTTATTGCCTGGGGGAATAACAGCATGGGCCCAGGCTGTGCCATGTTCCCCCTCCTGTCTGGTGGCTGGATGCTCCGTGTGAACACCCAGCTGGGGAAGCACACCGTGCAATGGGTGAGCACTGGCTAATCAGTCAGGCGCCAAGGGTTACTGTGACTGGGGTGGCGTCAGACTGGGGTCTGTATCCAGTGGGGCTCTGCAGGGCTCTGCAGTGTCCTTGGCACTTCAACATCTCCATCAATGACTTGGATGCAGGACTGGAAGGGATGCTGAGCAAGTTTGCAGACAGTACGAAACTGGGAGGAGCTGTTGATTCCCTGGAGATCAGAGAGGTCCTGCAGAGTGATGTTGGCAAATTAGAGGACTTGGCAATCACCAATCAGATGAAGTTCAACAAGGAAAAGTACCAGATTCTGCACATTCCTGAAGCAAAGTACTTCCCTCTGATGGCTGGCTCATGCAAAGGCTTTACGGACAGGCAGCAACTTTCCAGTAACTAAAGGTGGTGCTTCTGCCTATACCACAGCATCCTGCAGCTTATTTAGGAAAAAAAGCTCCAAAAAACAAAATACAAAAAAAACACAGAGAAACAAACCCTCCTCTCCCTCAACCCCACAAACCACCTCCATAAACAAATGCCTTGGTAAGCAAATTAAGCAAGTTTAATAGCATTGTATGTTAGTGGAAACTCCTGTAAGCATTACTTTATAATTTAAAGGGTTTGTTTTCTTTTTTGCCCCACAGAAATATTGACGAAAACTTAATTTCTAAATGAAAATTTCCTTTTAAAACTTTACATCCATTTTTGGAATTATTTTCAGGGTTGTTGTTAAGTTATCAGTTAAAAGTTAGCTTTCTATAGTTTTGACAACACTGATTTTTGTGTACTTTTGTAAGTTTTTAACACAGGGCATGTCATATGTTGACCTTTCATTAACCTGAATCTAGTGCTCGAAGTTCCTTCCAATTTAATATTCCTGAGATGAAAATAATCTTGACACTGATGTTATCTGGATGGGTGGTTAAGATACAGAATATTAGATTTTCTCTTTTAGCTCACCAAATTTTCTGTTTTATTCCCACAGTAGAAGAGCAATCCAGTCTGCTGTAGAAATATCAGCAGTGATATAATCCCAGTATAGTGAAATGGTCCCTTGAAATAATGTCAAGCAGACATAGTTTCCTCCTTCCCTCCTTCCCATCAGTGGGTTGGGAGCAGGGAGATGCTTGGACCCCATAGTCCTGCGTGGAATTGACTGTGATGATGAAGTGGACCTTCATTCTGTATTGAAGACTGATGCTACTTCCTCTTCCCCATTAAGAAACTGCCACCAAAGAACAAACTTATTTCCTTGTGTTTTGACAGAAATGAACAATTGCATTTGCAGAAGCAATTTGGGAGAGCGTCAAAGCTGTCAGCACAACCAGAGATGTGCTTTCACTGTGTGCGCTCATGTACAGAAGCTTTGCATTTTGAAGATACCAGCTTTTTCCTTCCCAAGTGTGCCCATGTGATCTGGTATTTGTGAAAGTCTGGACATGTACAGGACTGCAAGGAGTGATTGCAAGTCACTGGCCACACTCTTCCCCCGTCCCCATAGCTTTAGAGGTGAGAGGATTCTCAGCGGCTGACAGCAGATTTATCTTCAGGGCAAATGGCTGGGGGATAGACTCTGATCCCTTGCTGCCTTGTGCCATCTATGGTCCTGTACATCACTGCAAAAGGGACTTCACGGTGCCACAATTTTGATCTGGTGACATTCTGCAGGGCCCAGTGAATGGCTCCCCATGGTGTCGATCTGGTTTTCTTTTTAAATAAACTTCTTTAGTATGGTGCTGTACGTGAAAGAGCTTCACCAAGATTGCTGGGGCCATCAGTTCAGCTTGGTCTCCCTTTTGATGTGTAGTACAGGACATCTTTGTTGAGAGGCCAGAGGTGATCCTGTCTTTTCTGCAGGTGACAGTGGAGCTGTTTGGGTCGTTCACTTGTCCTAGGGAAGTTCTCAGCAAGTGGTTGTGTACAAGGGAGGGTGGATGTGTTGTGCTTGTTTTGAGGTGTGTGTCCAGGGTGAGCTGTGCTTGCTCTGGAGCTGGCATATTTGTGGCAGCAGACAGGGTTGGGGGATGTGATTGATTTAGGCTAAACACACAGAGGACGAGGGATGAGGTCCTATGTTTTCATGGCTCTGCGAGTCAGGCTTCTTGGATTCCACTCCTAATCCTGCAACTATCCTCTGTGATCACAACCTGCTCGTGCAACATCTTCGTGCCTCAGCTGTCCTGTTGATAAAAAGGGTTTTGCTGTACTGTGATGATGATAATAAAAGCCAAAATTATTTTGAGATCCCAAGCTGAAAGCACTTACGTAAAAGTAAAATGTATTATCATGTTTTGTTGAAAAACAAAAAAAATTGTTGTTAATTTTGCATTGTTTGAGCAATCAGTTTCTTGCAGGAATACAGATGAAGATCACAGCTTTTCACATCACTTGAAAGAGGCAGTTGGTAGCAGTGTAACAGCACATACCTTAGGAAATTCAAGCACAGTCATCTCCACAGAAAATACTTCATATTGTGCCCTTTTATCTTTCCTTTTCGATTCTGAGTTTTTTCCTGGCATGGCCTGCAGATAATATCCGTGCCTGAAGACATGCCCCCCTTCCCAATACCCAAATTTTCATTTTCTCACATCAGTGGCTGTATATTAAGGAGTGGGTGGTAGAGGGAAGGATATTATTTGACAACTAATATTGTACATTCTGTCTAATACGGTTTGTATATGGAAACAGTAATAGCTACTGCTGCTGTGGTTTTGTTGCTGCAGGGAAAATGCAATAAATAGGACTTTCAGAGGAAGATCTGGCAATGAAGAAAGGCTTTGGGGTTTCTTTTGTTCCTCCTGTGCTACCACTAAATCTCCCTTCTCATGTTACTGAAATAAAACAGATCTAAACAGATCCTGGCATTCCATGGATGTACCACATGAACATAATGTTCAAGGATACTTGTTCCCATTCAAACTCATCTGTCCAAACCTCTGTGGAAAACAATGGCATGGTGTTTTATAATACCTTCCTTTTCAAGTTCTCAAAGCACTCTCCAAAGACATGAGATTGCTCATCTTTATTCTTCCCTGTGGTAAATTAGCATTATTGTTCTCCTTTAACAGGTGAAGGAGATGGGATGCTCCATAACCACTTGGAGAATGTATATTTCTGCCCTTGTTTGCTTTTTCCATCTGGCTGTACTTCTGCCTTGCAACCATAGCTGTGTCTGCCACTGCACATCATTTTTTGGTTCCCTTGCTCACAGCTCCATGTTTTCCCTCTTTGCTTTCATCAAGGCAGTCAAGCATGTCAAAGACTGCAGAGCACATATTAAGAACAAGACTGTAAAGGAGTAAGATGCAGCTTCATGGCTTCTTGAAATAAAGGAATGCATTTTTTCGTGTGTCTTCGCAGTAAAAGAAGGAAAAAAGATGGTACTCTTGCTCTCACTCCTTTGTATATGTAGGCTGTAATCTTTGAGATCCTTGGGGGAAGCTGCTCCCTGGCTTCCAAAGCTGCTTGAATACACAGTGTGGTAACAGAACATAAATTCTGTGTTTTATTACAACACCTTTTCCAGAATCACTGAGGAATATTTGATTAGCCAGAAAGTTGTATGACATAGCCTGGAGACGTCATGAGTGTGTTTATGAACTGGTCAGTTTGCTTTTCTCTGCCTGTCCATTGCTGCATGTCTGGAGGTAGGCAGAGAGAGGGCAGTGGGCTTTCTCAGCTGGTTCACAGCTTTTTGTGTTTATCGTGTCTCATTTTCCACGGAGATGCTTGTGTTTTTGTGCAGTGCCAAAGTGCTTTTCAGTGAAACACTTTTGAACGTGCAGCATAGAGTTGTTCCTTAAGCCTTAAAACTGTTCTGGTTCAGGCAGGGCTTAAACAGGTGTTTTTTTAAACTGAGTTGGCCTGTTACTGCTGGAATGAACTGCAGTATTTGCACATTTAAGACCTGTTCACATCACAGATTGGGCTCTCTAGAGTTTTGTTCCAGAACTTAATCTTTTTCTCCTCAATCCTGAATGTTACCTGTCTGCTGTTAGTCTTTCCACAGTCTCTTAACACGACCAATGTCATATCTTCAGTCGTGAATCTCCGCATAATCTGAGATGTACAATACCCTCAACTGCCTTCTCCACTTCCTTGAATCCAGTCATTGGGAAAATCTCACAGTGACCAAATGTATTTCTTTTAGTAAACAAATCTTTCAGCATCTCTCATCTTCACTCTAGCTGAGGTTTTCCTGATGACCACCTCTATTAGCTGGATGATGATATGCTGCTCCTTCTGTGGCTACCTGAAGTTTGGCCCTTTAGAACTTTTAAAAATTGGAAGTCAGTAGAATAAAACGAATTGAGAGATGATGTGCAGTGGCCTATTTTCTGCCTATGATAATTAAACCAAATTTTATTTCTCTGACTACAGTGAAAGAGAATACTGTGAGAGTTTTCAAAGTGTCTTCAGAAGCACCCAAGGTTTGTTTTTTTCCTGATGGTCGCTATCCAAGGAGGCCCATTTGCTGCCTTTATTCAGGGTTTTTCTTGTGAGGACTTCTGCTGCTTTCTATCTGCAGTGTACCATCTGGACACTGGCTCCTCTCCTGATTTGCAACATTTGAACCTGGAAAATCCTTCAGTAGAGGCAGCTGTGACCTGGCTAGTCCCCATCTCTTGCTAACAGGGTCCCTTTTGTTGTGTTTTTAAATTTTACTCTCTGGAAAGGGTTTACTGCCTTCGCTGACAAATCTGGAAGATCACAACCATTGTTTTTAGTGTTGTGGCTTATCATTTTCAGATGGCACCCTGTCCATCCTTGGGTCATTTACTCCTTCCCATGGCTGGATTGAAGAGTGTCTAACTCAGCCTGGTGGTGCCGAGTGCACCTGTGTAAGGCTCTACAGCTGTGCCCCTTGTGCCTACTCCAAGTTTTTGTTCATCCTAGTGTGCAACTTCCCAGTGTGTGTGACTGGTTGCGGAAGGGTTAACTAGATGCAGGCTTAGTCTATTCATACATGAGATTTGGAGGCCCAGATGGTGTGCTTAATTACTCTGGCCAGCTCTGGCACCATCCCGTTCCTGAGGGAATTAAATGAGGAATGGTGTGTCAGAGACTGTTCCTTTCCTTTCTCCCCAGAGCACTTTACAAGCTCTACAACATATTGGGCCTAGCTCAAACATCCCCAAGACAAAGTGGCTTTGGGGTGCTGGCTGGCCTTAGGTTCCCCGCTGGGCTTTTACATACTTCGTACACCATCAGGGATGCTCTGGGAGTGCTTTATTACAGGTGACTCCAGGACACTCTTTTCTTTGCAGAAGCAGTCAAATCAATCCATGAGCATGGCTGTAATGCTCAAAGAGCCTCAAATACATGATCAGAGCTTGATCTACAATGTTTATTTTTAATCCTGTCTCCCTGTCCCTTGGTATCACATGCATGGAAACACACTCTCTTGGTGCCTTGCTTGGCAACATACCTGCCTTTGGCCAGAACCTAGAGGCCTGATCCCTATTTGCTGTCAGGAGGGAAAACTCGAACCACATCCACAGGATGTACAGTCTCTATTTTTGCTTCTTGGGTCTCTGCAGAATGAGGCTGAACATCAGAGGAATGCAGATGCCCCCATGGCAAGGTACGAGCCAACTCCAGATGGTGCAGCTCAGCCTTTCCCAAGGAGTTATGGCCTGGCTGCAGTGGTTGAGTCCCAAGCTGTGCTCTCTCTTGCAGTGCCAGGTCTGGTAACTAGCTGTTAGGAGGAAGCTGGCTGTTCTTCACATAGCCAAGCAATGACCAACACACATCTGCCTTGATGTACTTCCCACATTCACTCTTCCCATATCCACTGGGAAGTTTAAGTGACAGAAATGCTAGGGAATTTATATTTTTAGCTGGGACTGGTGCACTTAGTATTGCATTAAAGATTATCAAGGTACTTAAAATTTTGAAATCCGGTTTTCAGACTGAGCCTGGGAGACATTCTGCATTTGGCAAAGGTTTGTCGTACTTGCTTTCTGGTCTGAAATAAAGCTTTTTCACTTTTTTTCCTATCCCATCCTTTCAAGTAAGAGCAAAGTTTGTTAATAACTCCTGAGAAAAACAAAAGAGGAGAGTATGTCTTTTAGGTGGTGATGGTTTTCCTAAGCTGTTTTTCAGTGGTAATGGCAGATGTTTGAAAGTTGTGATTTAAGGCAGTAATGCTCCTCACTGGAGAATGATGTGTGGCCTTTTTCCAAAGGAAATTGGGTTTGATTTTACCACACTATTAACACTGAAAATCACATACTGAGCCTGTACTGTGGAGTGTTTTTCCTGGGCTTAAGTGTGCCTCTCAGAAATGAGGCACTGTAAGTGAGTGAATTAACTTCATTCTGCAGTCAACTGGGTGGGCCTCAAAAGAGCTTTAAAAGCACAGGCTGTTTTTCATGTGGCTTGAAAAACTTAAGGTAAGAAAAGTATGGCCCATAGTGCCTGCTATTCCACCAGTAAAAATGCCCTCTTTGCCTGGGGAAATGCACTCAGCTCTAGAAGTCGAGGGCATGAATCCTATTTCCAGGTCTGTACTTCACAACTCCTATTTAGTGTGACTGGTGCTGAGCAAGCTGGAGTTTGAGAGATGCAGTTTGTTATGGAAATAGTTACCACTGGAGAACAGCACAGGGTCTTGATCCAATGGTGACTAATTTTTATTTGACCACTTCAAGGGATTTTGAAATTCCCATGCTGAATGTGTAGAGCAGAGATTTTAGTAGGAGAATTATCACAGCCCCTAAGGATGGTTGTTCTCCACAATAGTGCCTCAGCTGAGGTCAGACGCAGATTCAAGTCCCCAGTCTCCTCAGAAACTGCTTCTAACGACTCTGCACACTTCTCAAACAAAATTTGGTGAGAGCACCATTCTGGTGTTTAGCCAACTAGTTTCTCTATTTTTGGATGCTTTATGTCCCTGTGACTTTGAGGGTATCTCTTTTGAAATTCTGCTTCTTTCTCATAAAGTGACCAGATATAGACCCTGTAAAAAAGTAAATGGAGAAACCCATATGGCATTTGAGTGTGAGTGCCAGTGTTGTCTTGAGCCATGCATGTACTCATGTCTTTGGTCCATGCCTGCCCTGGGGATCTCCTGCTTTGCTACAAGGACATGAGAAAGGGATGCTTTTCGATGGGATTGTCTGGCCTGTAGGGCACACTTGCAAGGCCTTGGGTGCCAGTGGAGAAGGTGGAGATGTGTCACTTCAGACACAGGTTTCTGGCTTTGTCCTCTGCAGGCTGGTCAGCTGGATGCAGCTGCACCCTGAGTGGGACAGGCAGGGTGGCTGTGAGGGGTGTGCAAAAGCCAGCAGCCTCATTCCCTGTCACACTGAGCCTGGAAGCCTTTTGCAGCCAGCCCTGGAAGGTGATAATCATGAGAGGGATAATGGCTCGTTTCGGGTTAACTGATCCTGACAGCCTAATTTCCCCTGGTGAAAATAAAAGGGAATAAATCTTACAAATACTGTAAAATCAATAGCTAGCAGTGAAGGGGATGACAACAACACCCTATATCCGCAGCACATTTTTTCTGTGAATTGTTCATTTCACTTTCATGTGGATGGGTTCCCTGTGGCTTTGCTAGAGCCATGTAATCCTCCATTCTCCTTTCTGTCATGCCTATCTCTTCAGTGCTTGTGTTTTACTTGCCTCTAAGTAAGGAATCTTAAGCCCTGAGCTTGTTGGAGGGGAGTGCTGCCTTGCTGGGGGAAGATCTACAGTGCTCTCACATCTTGGAGGCTGCTTTTCCCTTTTCTCATTGGCATGCACAGATAACCTGGTTGCAGGTCTTTGTGAATAGTTAGCCATATCCTGATCCTCCAAAATAACTCAGCCACGGAAGCCTTTGCTCACTGCTCCATGGCTGTGCTCTCCAGAAGACCACAACCTCTGCTATGTTATTGTCCTGAAATATTGACAGAGTTGCCATTGGATTTTTTTGCATTCCCAAGGTCAGGGTTTAGGATTCTTGCACTGAGCCACCTGAAGCCTCTCCAGATAAATCTGCAAATCCACTGAGGATAGTCTGCAATGAGTTGGGATTGGCAGCATTACAAAATTGGAAGATCATGAAACAGAAAGCAGTAAAACACAGCTGTGGGAACCTTGCTGGTACACACTTCACAGGCAGAGGCACAAATGTCTCTCTGCACAGAGTAAGCTTGGGGAGGATCTCAAGCTCCAACCTTGACGAACTCCGGGCTCCTTGGACTGGCAAGAACATGGACTGAGCAGTCTTCCCATAGCAATCTTGAGGACTAAAGCTTGGGATAGAGGTTTTCTTGTTATTTGATTCCTTGTGAATGAAGATTAGTGGGATGAATGGTCTCTATTCTATATTCTTTAAAGCCAAGGTGAAGGAACTACGTATTACCCAGTTTTCAAATACTAAAGATTATTTAGGTTGGTAAAAACTGTGGAAAAATGTTACTGTCCTCTCAGAGATAAGAATCACATAACAAGGATTTAAGAGAAACCTGTGTGAGTGGTTAATCCAACCTCTCAATTATAGGGCTTTGCCTCTTTCCTGTCAAAGTATTTACTCTTGAGTTTTCCTTAGTTATGTCCTTCCTTAAAAGGAAAGAAAATTCTCACTTTCTTTGCCTTCTGGATGCCAACATTTTTGGGCAAAGCCGGGTGAACTCTTTTGCTCAGCCTGTTCCAGTTTCCCCCTTCCTCACTGCTGAAGGACACTTAGAGACAATCACCTTCTCTTATGTCAGGGCACTGTCCAGTGAGAGCTCTGCTTTGATCTCAAACTCCGGCCTCTGAAACAGGCTTCCTCTGTGATGTTCACCTTGTTATCTCTAAACTCCAGTATTTCTTCTGTCAGATGGCTCCTTCCTCCTGTTTCCCTTTTCTGTCTCTTTATCGTGTAGTTTTTAGACCCTTCAGGCTCACTGTCATCACTCTCTATGTAAGGTGCCCATTCAGTGATACCCTCTACCTTGCTGGCATTTCTGTTATTACATGTAGAGCAAAAGTACTGGTGGTAGAAATCTTGTGAGGGTTTTTCCACTGACAGTTGATGTTTCCTTTGAGATTTTCTTCCCCTGCCACCTGTTCTGTGTTCTGTTATCCCCTCTCTTCCCCTGTGTATTTGCCATTTCTAATGCTGATGATTTGGTACTATGTGTTTTCCTCTCTTGTTACCATCCAGGGGCTGTGGGGACACTTTGCATAAAGTAACTTGAACGGAAGTGTATTTTTAAGAAGCAGAGGTATCACTTCTGGTGTTACATCACGCACACAGAGACTAAAATTGCTTTCAGAAAGGGCTGGTCATTTGCTGCTTGCTGTGGGCTCTTCCTCCCCTCAGAACAAGAGAGCATCTGCTTCTGCCACCAGGAATTCTGCTGATTTCAAGAGGTACCAAATGAAAAGCAATATTAATGAATTTATGCATGGAAGTCTAATTTAAATTGTATGGTTAGTTATGTTTCCTTGTAGCACTTTTTGGTGCAAAAAAAATCAAGAAATGGATGCATTAGATTTCTACCTCTACCTCTTGTGAAAGGTAAACAAAAATTAGTAGGTGGTAGGCAGTCTTTGTTTACAGACAAGAGTCAGATATCAGGCTGGGCAGAGAATCCCCTAGGGACTCCTAATCGTAGTACATATTTTCCTCTGTTGGAGTAACTGATGAAATAATCATAGTATTTAACAATAATGATAATAGGTGGTTCACAAGTAGGATTTTTCAGTCAAAGATTATGGCACTCCCTTCTTATTGATATATTTGTCCTGAGATATGTGTTAGGAGATGCATAAGCCCATGACATTAGAATACTTTTCAAATGTCCTTCAGCAAATAATCAGTGCCATCCCTTGGAGATGGGATCCCCAGTGATGTACTTCCATGGTTACAGAGAGGGTTTTGTGCAGGAAGGATCCTCTGAGTGGGAAAATGAGTCTGTAGTCATGAAGGTATAGAAGCACTTAGAGTCCTTGGGAGAGCTGGAGCCTCTTGTTTCTGTGCAGACCATGGAAAATGAAAATGTTATCCTTGTGTACAAGGATTTTTTATGTCAATGGAAGTTGCAGAAGGAAAAATAGAGGTACATAATTGGAAGTGGACCTCTTCACTTTCTACCTCCCTGTGAGATGTATGCAGGTGAACACTGAGTGTGCATTGCTGATGATAGTTTGTGAGTTGTGTTCCAGGAATAAAGCCCCCCTGGATGTATCTGGCTTTAATTCATGGAGAGAGAGCTGAAGTAGTGCTTTTGATAAAGCTAACTTGGAGGACTGAACCTTCCCTTCTGTTTTGGGGTTCTGCACCCCAGGCATAGCAGGCTGGCATGTCAAGAAGTGGTTGCTAAGCTTGTGTAAGGTATCATGAGACATAACAGAGGTCATGACTGTGCTGCAAATGTGTGGGAAGCTGGGACTGTGAAGGGACAGCCTGGGGGGAAATGGGATAGAGTGAGTCTCACACTTGCTTTCTGAAACTTGGCAGATGTGTGGAAGTCATTTGTCTTGAGTCATTCATCAGGTCAGTGACAGAGCCAGAAATAGAATCCAGGTCTTCTGATTGCTAGAGTACCACTGTATCTCCAAAACCATATTGCCTCTCAAAAGTTACTTCAAAAGCAAGCAAAGTGCCAAGGGATCTTTCACTTTCCTACCCAGACAGCTCTTTGATGTGTCCAGGCAGGTGCTCTTGAATCACAGCTGTATATTCAAAATCTGTGGCAGGTCCATTTTGAATAGGAGTTAAAAATGAGTTTTTCATGTGCTGAGGATCTTTTGCTATGGCAGGCAGAGGCAGGACCATGATGCTAGAGATAAAATGTGTTCTCTCATTGCACTGCAGCTTTCAAGGTGACCTTCATGTTAAAAACCCCACCTTGAATGTAAATCAGGAAGCCTTATGTATTTGTTTATGATTTAGGAAATGCAGTTTAAATATATGCTTTACAGACACCTAAAAGAGAACCTCTAGGAAACTTCTGCAGGTGTGGTGACTCATACACTCTTCATCATAACTATGTAAAATCATGCGGACCTCACTGGTGTGGAAATCAGGCCTTGGGAGGATTTGTTAAGCTAGAACCTGAGCCTAAGTCCTCTGAATTCAGTCCTCTGGGGTTTCAGTCAAACCCTGTGTGCCTTTTTCCTGCTCCTCACCTCAGCTGGATTGTGTTCCAACAGCAGCTGTGACCTGTGTCTTGCCGTGGATCTCCTGCAATTTGTTCAGGTTGTGTGCTAACCATATTTCTCTTCTGAGAAGGCTGCTTTCACAGGTTGTGCTTTCCTTGGCATGACACTTCTCTATACAGCATCTTTCCCTTTGAGGCCTCCCATACATCCTCAAGGAAACCTGGCTGCAGACGAGTGCTAGGTAAGGCATGAATAATTGTGATTGCAATTTAAAGGGTCTTGGTAGCTTTGCCATATTGCTAAGTGCAACAGTGGAAAATGGGCACTGTGAGCATGCCACTACAGGCAAAGCAATACAGAAAGTGCTGATTTTTCTTCCAGCAATGATATTGTGCTCAACATTTTCACATCAGCTGTGGGGTATTCAGTGCTGCCTGGTATTGACTGCATCCATTACAAGGGAGCAGAGGCTGAGCACAGCCTGCAGGCACCCTCCTGCTATGCTACATCATATCCGGGGCTGGTAAGGGTGGGGCAAAACCTGTACAGTTCAGCGCTCCTCTGCTGCATCCTGTGCATCCATAAAACACTGGGCATTTGAAGATTTTGGCTTGGGACAACTTCTATGCTATTTCTGAATCCCCTCTTGACAGAGGGGTGAAACACATTTTGTATGTCTGCCATTCTATTACTATTTTATTTCCTAAAAGGAGGAAAACTTGGAGTTGGGGCTGCAATCCAAAAAAAAAAAAACNCAAAAAAAAACCAAACCCACAACCAAAAAACCCCCCCCAAAACCCCCACACCCATCAAAAAACATAAAGATGTCCTAAAGTGCCAACAGAAGTTCAAACCTTCTGGGATGGGTCATCTGTTCTGGTGCTGTCAGTCCTGTGTACTCCCCTGATTGGGATCTCATGTCTCATTGGCTTTTGCTGACTTGAAACCTTTCTTCTGTTTACATCTTAAATTAATATTTGTCTTGATTTGGCATTTATTGACTGTTTAATATTTAAACACACTTAATAATTCCTGAAATGAAACCATTTTCATGTAAATACAGGACTTCTAGTCTCATCAAGGGCAGGCATCAGCTGTAAAAAGGTAAAAAGCCCAAAGTAGGGACAGCATTAGTACAAAACCCACGGTTCCCTGTCTCAGTAAACATGTTGTGAACTTGTCTCTGCACTGGCAGCAGCGGGCAAGGGCTCCCCTGGGAATGCAGTGCTTCACTGAGCTCTGGTGTCAGAGGGCTGGTTACAGTCCTGGCACCACTCTCGTGGCCAGGGCAGCGAGGAGGTCAGGCAGGGATGGCTCCCTCTCACTCTGTTCCTGTCCCTGGGGACCTCGGGTGCCCCCTCTGCACGGGTGTGGTAGAAGGTGATGATGACACAGCCTCTGGCTTGGCAGCTTTTGTGTCACTTCACAGTCTCCTCACAGATTTCACTTTCTGGCCTGACACTCTGTTTCCTTCAACTCTGTCCAAGCTGTTATTTATCCCTCACTGTCAGGAGCCAGCTCTCTGTTCTGGCTTCATTTGGATAGAGCTTTTTCTGAAGGCAAATTCCTTGAGCCCCCATGTCTCTGCTGCTGAAGGTGCTTCCAGCATGAAATTTCTAGCCTCTCACTCGCCCTGCAAACATGGACTCTCCAGAGAACTGTTTTATGCAGAAGTTCCCCCTCAATCTAGTTAAAGTAATCTTGAGAAGGTTTGAAACAAAACAACAGCAAACACACCAAAAATATTCTGTAGAACTGTACTAAGTTAGTTCTGTGTCATGCAAATTTACTTAATGGAGCATGAGAGATTCTTAAATTCAGTGTAAGTCTCAGAGAGCTCTTCTATATAAATCAAGACATGGAAATAGCTTTCCATCAGGAAGCAGCTCTGAGCTGCACTGCCAGAAGGTACCCTAGTGCCAGCTCATCACCTTTATTTTCCACTTATGCTTTCCAATGTAGTCAGTGAATTCAAGCGTTTGGTTGTGTATCTTAGGAACCAAGATGTGCAGTTGGGCCACTTTCAGGCCTCTGGGGTACAGACAAAGAGCTCAATATAAAAACAATAGGATATGGTCCCATTTATCTAAACAGTGGGATTGGGAATTCTTCACAGCTGTTTGCAGTAAGAACTTTGCTGGTGTTACAACTATCTGTCAGGGTAGGGCTTGAACAGTTGTTTCCTTGGACAGTAAACCCAGGCAGATGGGAATGACAGGGCTGCAGTGGTTTCCTCACTTAAGTGGATCCCAGGACTTGGAGGTGTGCTGCAGAATGCACCTTCCCTTCAGTGAAGATGAAGCCAGAGAGAACTAATTCAAATGGGGTTTTCTACGTTTTTTTTTTTTTTTAATAGCTACTAGGAATTACTTTAGGAGCAACATGTGTCCTTGCTCAAATCCAGTGATGAGTATTTTCCACCTGGTGAATACTTTCACTTCACGGAATCTATTGCTCCTCTTGGCTATCTGGTGGAGCCTAATAAGCCCTATCCTGAGAGCTATTTATCTATGTCCTGATGCTGGGAACACTGACAGTCAGGCTGGAGAGCGTGTGCTCTGCATGCTGAGCCATGTGCTAAAACAGCACGCTGCAAAATATACATCCTATCATCTGTGCAGGCACACAGTGAGCCTTTATAAAAGAAAGGATGGGCAAAAGCCCACAGGATAATAATCAACTGTTTAGCAGCCAACACTCAAGAAACTCTGCGGCTTATCTGAGAGCAAAGAGTGAGAAACTCTCCCTGCTCTGAGAGAAACTGTGGTTGTGATAATGAAAATATTATTGGTGGTAATGTTTCAAATTATTTAGAGCAACAAGGAAACTATCAGTTTTGAAACTCATTTGACTAAATACAAACCTTACATCAAAAAATTCTTGGAGGTTTTGGAGAAGTTTAGATTATGAATTTGAAGCTAAATTTTAGAGATTCAAATCACTGTGCATTTTGAAGGGCCTGAAACTTGAACTGAATCTAGTAGCTTCAAAGCAACTTACACATTTGTATCTTTTTTTCCTGTTCCCCCTCTATTTTTCACTCCCTGTAATCCATCAGTGATCTTCAAAAGTCTAATCCAGTATCCATTGGAGGCAATATAAAATTCTAGTGATGTCAAATATCATTGGTTAATCTTGTTAATGATTGCTGTGGATTTTTTTGTATTTTTTCCATTGTTTGGGTGTTATGAAAAACCTGTCATGTACCCTCAATGTTTTGTATTAAATAGGGGATAGACAGTTGTAATGGTCTCTGTTGCATACATAGACTTTGTGAGCCTTAATATTGTTACAAGGAATAGGATTTTTATACTTTTAGCTTGAGCCATTTAAAATTCTTTAACTTAAGAAAAAATGCTGATCTCTCTATCAGTCTGATAGGTTATAACTGAGATATCTGGATAGCCACACACTGGACTTGTAATGTCACAGGGGTTGCAGTTGCCATGCATCTGTTTTTCACTCAAACCTACCAGGACTGGGGAATCTCTGGTGTGCATACTAATGAGTGATTTGCATGCCAAATCTCTTTTGGGCATGGAAGGGCTGGACATGCAGGGAAAGAGGAAAAAAATGGAGCAAGGCTGGATTTTGGCATTCTTTTTCAATTGTGCTACTAGGGCTTTGTGGCTGCTTCTTTCATGGTTGAACATGCCAAAATAACACCAATGAATGGCACCTTTTGGTCCTACTCTCCTTTCTGGCAGATATGAGGACCTGTGTGGAGGCCAGCGGAGCTCTCTTCCCAAGCAGGGGATTCAGCCCTGGACTAGAGGCTCCCCATATGTACCTTGTTCGTGTTGGGGACTGGCACTGAGGAAGGAGACAAAGGGATTGGTAGCAACAGTTTTGGCAGCATTAGCAAACCTAGTGGTTTGGGAGAGCTCTGCAAACTTGACAGCTTAATTAATGTGAGTTGGTTCTTTTCAGGCCTAAATCTTGTGAACTGTCCCACCTGCCTTTGCTCAGTCTCCATGGGCTGAGCTGATGGGATTTCAAACCCGTTCCTCAGCATAGATTTCTGTACTGTCCCTTCCTTCAACTCCCCTGGCACATAATCACTTCCAAGAGTCCTAGATCTTCAGGGCTAGTTCTGGGCCTCACAAAATATACCGTGTAAATCCATCCTTTCCCAAGTCTTCAGCTTTATGATTGCTCCAGCTGATGGCTTATTGCCCTGGGACATTTGAAATACTTAATGCACTGTCTTAGGGATTCGAAGTCAGTTATCCTTCAGCTCACACATCACCAGACATGTGAAAAAATCAATAAAGTACTAAAAACATTTCTCTGCTTCAGCTTTTTCATTCTGTTGGCATGGTCCTTGTGTTTGGGGTTCTCTTGTAAGACCAGGACCCTTCCTGTTTTTCTGTACATGACCTCTCCTTTCTAGTGGAGTATCTGTGGCATCTTCAAAGAGGGTGATGAGTAAAATTTGCCTTTAAAACTTGCTGTCCTACTTGACAGTAACATCTTGGCCAGCATGGTTGACTGATCACACTGCCTCACCGGCTCCTGTTTAATTACCAGCTTACCAAAGTGGATGTTTTTTCCTGATCTGAGTGTCATTTTGGCTTAAATTGTTTCTTCTAGCAGAAAATTATCAAGGTTTAGTGGTTCTTTTTTTCAGTCCAGCCCTGCCAGCCTTACAATTTCATTTAAAGGCAGACTTCGAAGAAGAAAAGAGGCAAGCATGCTTCTTGCACAAAAGCTGTTTGGAGTTTGAAAGCAAGTCTCCAATATCAAGCAGAGTTCTGACACAGAGGAAGCAGATATCACTGCTGCTTTTTTAATAAGATAAAAAAATCAATTCAGAATGGCCACAGCAGTCAGAATTAGTCTGGAGGCCTAGGGGGAGTTGCTGTGTGAGATATTTTTTCTTTTTTATGGTTAACTACAATGTGGGTTATGTTAGGATAGTGACAGATCAGTATGCCTCCCAGCATTATTCTCCTGTCCTATTTTATTGGAATTTTAGTCAGTGCTGGCTAATGAAATTAAGCTCTGGCCCTCTTCTTTGCAGCAGTCCAACTGAGCATGCAGTGGTTAATGTGATGGGATGTAACAGGAGAAATAAATTCCCTAATTTTTGCCAATGGCTGCCAGAGTGCCCCAAGCTCCTTGAACCCAGTGTGTGGCTGGGTGCTCTCATTTCTTCAGGGACGGCTGTCTTCATTCGTTGGCTGCTTTGTATCTGATGAAGACAGAGATTCTCAAAGAATGCACCTCAAATAGGCCATGAGATTTGAGGCAATTTTTTTGCTTCAGGGCCTTCTTTGGGCCATGAGGAGTCAAAAAATAACAGCGAGCAGGGTTAGTAGAACAGCTAACTTTTGTTCTACATTTTTAGGAGCAAAAAGAAGGTCATTGCCCTTAACCTTACCTCACATTCCTAGCCAGGGTTTTTGGTTAACTCTTAACATTTTCACTGTGCATTTGCCACAGCATTATCTTTCTCATGCTGCTTTTTTCTCAGAGCCCATGAAATAAAAGAGAAAAAAGATGTTTTAATTTCTAGCCAGAGGGGAAAGCGTTATCTCTACGATGAGTGTGGAGAATATAAAATGGTGAAATAAGATAGCTTTGTAGGGGTGCTGGCTGTTTACAAATTACTCTTCTTGGTTCTGGTGCTCTCTGACACATAAAGAGCTTTACCCTAGAACTGTGTCTGTCCATCTCAATGCTGAGTCAGCAGGACCTGATGTTACAGAGAAGCATTATCTGCTCCTCCTTGGACTGAAACTGTGTAAGGAACAAGCAGATAATCTCTCTTCCTGCTACCCTGCATTTCCATAATTTCTTCCCCTGCTGTGTGGTGGTTTTAATATAGGCTTTACATTCCCAGACACTGAGTCCCTATGCTTTACTTCTGAATGAGGACAGCAGAGACAACAGAAATGCATGTTTCTGCCTCCCACCAGGGCACCTGCATCCTTACCTAGAAGATAAAAGGTGAGAAGTTAGTAATTTGGTTTTGAGACCTTTTTTTTTTTTTTGTGTAGTAGTGTTGGCATCGCATGAGTGCACTGTTTTCTGTTTATGTATTGTATTATTTATTTTCTATGACATTTCAGTCTGTTGTGAAACTGATAACTCCTTTTTCACAGTTGACCAAAAAGTCATTAAAGGGAACAACTTTCATTTTACTTTCATTTTATGATGAGATGATTTGGATTCTTGCTGGTGACCCTGAGTGAAAGGCTTACTGTCCTGTTGCCACTGACCTGACCCATGCAGCTGCTCATTCTTAAGTCACCTTCATGGCTACATAAAAGTTCTCTGGATGGAAGGTGGTGCTGTGGATGTAGAACAGTTAGAGGGAAAACACTGAAGGGGTGCTCATCTTCTGTGGGGCATAACACAGAAAAAAGGCAAGCCAAAGAACACTGTAGAGGCTATAAACTGCAAAACTGGGAATGAACAGAAAAGCCTGAAAATGCACTTCAGGTAGTCCAGATCTTTCTGGGCCCAGAACAGATTTTGGTATGGACTTTTCTCTAGAGCATTGTAAGAATAAGCATTAATATCAGGACAACTGCAAGTATAAAGGGCTCGATAGCCACAAAAGAATGTGTATTTTGAGTTCTGAGGACTGAATTTTTTCCTCTTTACCTTGTAGTACGCTTATATACCTTTTATACCTATTCATACCTATTAAGTTCAGGGCAATGTGTCTATAAAATGCCCTTAATCAGCATCCCCTATTTCTCCACTGCAAGCATTTTATATCTGCTTTTGATACTCACAGTGTGGGAGTGCAAATCACTATACAAGACAATCAAGCCCTGTACGGCTTGAGAATTACTTCAGTAATTCACAGTTTATTTCAGTTGCATTCATGGAAGGATACTGATTTTTACTTAACACCTTAAGATCCTCTAATCAGAATGTGCAACTTCCTGGATGAATTGCCTGCCTTTAACCTGCAGAAGCTGTGAGTTCACAGCCTTCTTTGGGGTTGTTTTTCAGCAAGAAAATGCCATGAAGTCTGTCTTCCTCTGTGAGAAATGAAGGACTAAATTCCCCACGCACTGTTATCCTTATCAGCCCCTAACATGCTGCATAGGACTACAGCAGTTCAGTGCACTTTGTACTGAGAAATAAAAACATTATGAAGTCAACTCTGATTTTCCAGAAATGGTGTATGCATGAAGGGAGCTTTGCTCCACACTTCAAAGGGATACACTTTGAACTCTCTACACCTTTGCTTGTGGAGCACTCATCCCGTCGCACTGCTGTTCCTCTGTGCTTCTGTGCAGACCTTTAAGCAGCTGTTGTGCCGAGCTCCATGGAAGGAGGGTATTTGCTGGTGTGTCTGCAGCAGCCCAGAAGGCGCTGAGCATGGTGTGCACAGTGTGCAACTGGCAGAAAGGAAGCAGTTAATTAGCCTTCTTTTTGTCAATATGTTTCTGTTATAATCATGGGTCCATGTTGATACCCTCAGGTGGATAATTTACATGGAATTTCTCATATGCGTTGAGCTTTTAACAATGTCCCAGGTAGCCCAGTGAAAAAGGCTGTTGATGGCTTTTATACAAAAGATTGGAAATTCAGCCCCTGATGAGACTGTGCTTTCAGCCACAGCACAGAAATATTAATACCAGTCTTTCTTTCCCTGTTCATAAACAAATTCTTATCGCTGTTTTTACCACCTATACAAAAGAAATGGTCCAAAGCATTTAAGACACACAAAGCCAAAATGTGATATTTATAAAAAGAGCCAAGGCAGATAAAGAATGATTTATGATACTCATAGAGCACCTTTCAGCCAGCTAGGTCACATGACATTTACAAACTGAGTGTCTATGTGTGTTGTGAGATAAATGAAAGAAGTGTAACTTTTTACAGAAGTAAGTAAAAGTCATGTACATTACTATAACAATAGCTTAACAAATCTGCACATTAATTTCAAGGAGACAGAGAACAACTGAACAGCAGGAAAGCTGGATGTGTCTTGAAGCACCACTAAAATCTTTACTTCCATGAGCAGTGATGTGTTATGTCAGTAATGATGAATGTCTGGCACTTTGGGTGTACCCTGTGCTGAGTTTTGGCACCCAGAAAACAGGGAAGCTGCAACAATTTATGCTGACCCAAGCATCTGGCCAATTCTGCATTAAGTTTATTCAGACTAAATGAATTCCTGAAAAACACACCCTATCACTGTTTTGGCAGGAGTGGGAGAGTTTCATTGGAGAGGATTCCTTTGTTGTCCTTTCTATTCTCTGTTCATAAGATAACTTTCCTAGAAATGAACTACACTACTTTAACTCTTTCCTGTGGTGTTTTGTCTGCCTGATCTTAGTGTCAAGACGTGATCCCAACTTAAAGAATCGTCAGTTTCTGTTGTAAGGATCCTTGTCATTGAATGTTTTCACTTGAAACACGGTATGCCTCTTTTCCTAGGGACCTTCCCCTCTGAATGGGGTAGTTAGAAATCCAAATATGATAGATGGACCTGCCATCACTTCTTCATGTTTCAATTTTCTTCTGGCACTGGAGAACTGCCAGCTTCTGCTCCAAGCACTCTTCATTCACTGTGAATCAAGGATCATATATCACTGTCTGTGATAACAGCTCCCGTTGCTTTGACCCCTTGCCCTCTGCAGATCCTCCAGTTTCCTGACTCTGTGAGTTTCCCCAGAGCATGACTTACTTGCCTTTGGAAAGGGGTCTTCAAACTGTCCTTTTTGCTTTGTCTTCCAAGACCCTTTATAGGTAGGAAGGTAGGTACAGAAGACTGTAGGAGCTTTGACTATTCTATGCCACAGGGCAGTACATATGGGTTGCACTCTCTCAGTGCCTCCTCCTTTGGGTGAGATGGCAGAATAGGTAACCTCTCATCTGCCTGAAGTTGGATGGATTAATGCCTTCAGCACTTGCAAGACCTTTGTGTAGTTTCTCCTGTAAGCCAGACAGGAGGCTTTCACGTGCAGCTTCACTGATGCTGGTTAGCAATGCCTGCCATGCCTAGTGCGCTACAGCACATCCATTCTGTAAGCTGAGTGATTGGGCCAGAGCAAAGCTGGATAATTTTCCCAAGTTCAATAGCAAGTAATTGCACGAAAAAGAGGAGGACCTGAGAATCTAGACTCTGTTCCTGTAATATCTTTGGAGTGATGTGAGGTAGTTTAAGAAGCACCAGTGTTTGATGATTGCTTTCTGGTCAAATAATCTAGCTAAAGAACTCAGTTTACCAGAGGACTCACAATAAAAAGTAATGAAACATGGGTTGAGCATCATTCATAGACTAATTGTGGCCTCATTCAAATCCTTACTGTTTGTAGCAGACAATACAAATGCATCTATTCCTATACAGGAACTGAATGCTGCTAGAAATTAAAAGATGTAGAAGACAAGAAGAAGCTTACAAGGATCCTGTGATCGTTAATACTGATATAGTCCAGAAAAAACAGCCGATATGTCTGCTTTTTTGTAAGGTATTTGAAAGAACTGTCTGTCTTTTGTCTTGAGATATAATCCTGCAAGAATTAAAGGTGACAGATCATCAGTTGAGCTATTGATCTGTTGATTGATCAAGCTATCACATGAATGCTTATATGTCCTCATACATCAGGTGTGTGAACTTTTGCTAAGGCATTAACAGTGAAATAATATTAATAATCATTTTTGCCATTCCTCAGGCTGTGCATGAACATACATATGTATCTGGTGTATTGCAGCAGGTGAAAGGACTACTTGCAATTCCATAGAGAGGCAGGCACTAACAGGGATGTGGTTTGTGTTCAGCTCTAAATGTGGGCAGACCTGCACTTCTAGCAAATATGTGTGTGATGGCTCTGGTGTGCAGAAGGTGCATCCTGTGAGCCTCCTGCTGCTACTCAGTGGTGTAATTGCGTAGGTGTGGCACTGTTATCTTGGAGATTACAGTGAGGTCCCTTGAGTAGCTGCTGTCAGTACTGTGGAAAAAAAAACTTAAGTGGAGGACAGAGAAATTGAAATGGACTCAAACTTAATGAGGAGTCTCTGATGTGCACAATGACCTGACATAGCTATTAATAAGTAAGCAGGTTCATTTTACATGCACTGAAGCTTATTCTAATTATGTGGCTAGATAACTAAACACCACTAATTGTCACAGCCTGTGCTGGTTTTGGCTGGGGTAGAGTTAATTTTCTTCCCAGTGGTTGGTATGGGGCTGTGTTTTGGATTTGTGCTGCAGGGTTGATGATACAGAGACGTTTTGGGAATTGTTGAGTAGTGCTTACCCAGAGCCAAGGCCTTTTTTGCTTTTCATAGGGTCACATTGCTGAGGAAGTTGGAGGCTGGGAGGTGACACAGCTGGAACAGGTGACCCAAACTGACCAAAGGGATATTCCATACTGTATGGCATCATGCTCAATGTATAAAGTGGGGGGAAGAAGGAGGAAGAGGGGATGTTGGGAGTGATGGTGCTAGTCTTCCCAAGTCACCGTAACATGTGACATGTGATGGAGCCCTGGTCTCCTGGAGATGGCTGAACTCCTGCCTGCCCATGGTAAGCAAAGCAAGGAACTAATTACTTGTTTTGCTTTACTTGTGTATGTGGCTTTTGCTTTCCCTATTAAAATGTTTTTATCTCAACCCGTGTGTTTTCCAGCTTTTATCCTTCCTATTCTCTTCCTAATCCCACTGGTATGGGCAGTTTGTGAATGTCTCCATGGGGCTTGGCTGCTGGCTGGGGTTTAACCATGACACAGGAAAATATTGACATCATGGATAATGGCACCAAAATAGTCAGATATGTCTTACGAGATGGGATGTAATCCATATAGCACCAAATGGATATAGATACAATTCTTTCTGACTTCATTATTTTGGTATTTGGAGACCCTAAGATATACTAAATGCATGTGGGTTCAGTTCTGGTCTCCTGCCATCACGGAGAGAACAATGAAGGGAATGGATGGATGGCTGGAGAAGGCAAGGATGCCTGTTATGGCAGTGGACTGTGAGATCATGTGGGATTAACAATTGTTGGTAGAAGACTTGCTGTGTTCGTGGGAGGTCTTTGATGTGTTTCCTTCCTTCTGTAAGCCTATGTTCAAAAATCTGGGAACAATTTTGTTTATTTTGATTATAAGGAAGATAACACATACTGGAGTTGTCTGCATGCTGTATGGTTTTATCTCTAACACCAACAGCCTGGGTAGGGAAGGAATGCACCCACACCATCTGCAGAGATTGTAGAAAATAATTGACCTCTCAGACCAAAGAGGAAGGACCCTGGGCCATTTCAGAGGGGTTAAAGTAAACAGTGGTAGGATTTCTGTAGTCATGATTGTCTATAACGCCTAAGGCCAAGTTTCGTAGGGAGAGAATACCTTATATTAGCTCAACTGGCATAGCTGGAAAGCAAAACAAAAAAGTTTTTCAAGCTCAAAGCGGGTCTCTCTGTTTCTTCCAGCTGTATCAGTTAGTCTAAACAAAAGATATAATCTCTCTATATATACCCTGCTTCAAGGATGTCCCTATACACACCTGCAACCATACAGGACAGTGAAAACCAGAAGAACAGAGGTACACCATGCCTGTCCCTCCTCCCAGCAAGAAGCAGGTCCTGTCTTCATGCTGTGCGTTGGTCCAAAGGGCACCAAAGAACATCCAGCACCCTGCCACAGGTCTGGGTTTTTCCCAGGCTCTCAGCTGACTTGCTTTGAAAAGGCAAACTAGTTGCTTGAGAGGTCACCAATGTGGGCTGTGATTTCTGTGTTACCCAGCTGTCTAATGGTTCAGGTGAGATTTTTCACCTCCTAAATCATGTAGCCATCCTCTCTGCTGGGAGGAATCTCCACTACATGCCTGTCCAGTTAGGAGAAGTCACAGATGGTGACTGTGGTTAGCCACTCTCTTCTGCATCAGTGAAGCCCTTCCAGGTGCCATGACCACCTTCATGAAGTACAACAGCTACTGGCAATGACACTTTTGAGCTTCTGGAACCAAGAGGTGGCAGGTCAGGTTTATAAATGGGTTTGCGAATAAGAAGCTAAGTAGGGAAATGCTTCTCCTGCATTTCTTCTCCTTTTGTCTAGATGTCTTGGATTTCTAAAGGAGCTAATGGGAACAGTCTCTGACAAAGTTAACGAGTTCTCAAAGGAAACTCTGACATCTATTTGGGGAGTATATTTGATACATCATCTAGAAAGTTCCAGTAGTAACTTTTGACCTTATATTTCCCATAGACAGTTTCTGGATCTCCAAACAGGTTTTCTTGAATTGTGTCCTAGAGAGAATCCCACTAAAATACATAGAATTTCATGCTAAAGAGAAGAATGGCTTCTGTCAAAACAAATATGGAATTTCCTTACAAACAGAGAAGTTAAAAGGGTCTGATCAGGGAAAAATCATGGGGCAGCTGTTATACTACAGAGCTGTTCCAGCAAATAATTTGTCTCTGTATTTAAAAGTAATAATGAAACAAACGTACTTACTTTGGTGCTTAAAATAACCTTGGGAGATTAAAACTGAAGATTAAAATGATAGTTTTCATTTGTCAGTGCTCATATTTTTTGACCACTGTGCAAGTTTCCTCTGTTAATGAGGTGTTAGTGGTTTTCATTTTTGCCTATATAGTAATTTTCTGCTCAGTTTCAATTTTAAATTTTATGCCCAACACAGAGATGCAATCACCAGAGCAGACTGTTAGTTTATATTTAAAATTCTCTATTGTTCAGTTCCTTTTTAAAATTAACATATAGCCCTATGGAAACAATTCTGTTAGGCTTGAGCACTATAAAAATCCTCCAGAAATGAAATTGTAGCAGTGTGGCATCCACTATCCTATTAATCTGGGAAATAATTTGTTTCCTAATAAGCTCCAGTACTGTCAGCACACAAAACCCAGAAGTTGTGCCCCTGCAAGTCTGAATGCTAAGCTTTTCCTTGTATGTTGAAAATTTACAAAGCATACATTTGAATACATTTAGCAAAACTTTTACTAAAGGCATTAAAAGGTTCTGGCCAGTTTTGAGCTCCATACAGAAAACTGCACAAGTACTTGAGAAGCCACCACTGATTGCAGCTAGGTGTCAGAGGGAGCAGACTGGAATCAAGAGCTTAGAAGTGACTAATAGCCTTCAACTTTACTTGACCCCAAATATTTCCAGGCATTGGGAACAATAGTTTATGGATGAACTCTAGTTTAGACTGTGCATATATATATATATTTCAGAATCCATTAATGACTTAAGTACATTTTTCAATATTGCAGTATTGAGTGTAGTGTAACAGATGTGAGCTGTGAATGCCAAATCTATCCCAATTTAGACTGAAGCAAAGGTTGTTGCTTATTCCTCTCATCTTGGCAAAAAGTTGTGTGTTAGACAAATAAATGATATAATCTGATTATCAGGATTTCACTGGCTTTCAGGAGTGATGAATATGTGGAAAAAAAATCTCTTGTGTATGAGAGTAAGTGCAGAATGAAAACCTAGTCGCCTTTCTATTGGAATAAATTAAAAATAGCTGCCAGATATCACAGGAGTCTCATGCTTATTACGTTAATGCAAGACAAAGATAAAATTCATTGTTTCAAACACAAAAACATAAATTTAGCAAATGCAATGTACTAAAGGAAGTTTTAAAGAAAGAAGGAACATTTTCCTACTGCAAGAAGGACAATTCTGGTTCTACTATACAGGTTTCTGTGGGATTTTTGCAGGGTATATGTCTTGCTGAGGTATTGTGCATTTAACAGCAGGGAGCTAAAATGGCATAGACAGGTTGATCCATACTTAATTCTAGAATATCCATTAACTATCCACTCTTTGCTAAAATTCTCCAGGATTAACATGGTTTACATGTACGGGTAAGGATAAGAGGTCAAGAGCTGTTAAAATGACTGGGTACATTTGTGACAGGGTATAAACATTGATAATTTGAGAGCAATCAAGGCTGAAAGATTTACAAACAGAAGATGTGAACAGTAGGGTATATGGCAGTAGACGTTGAAAGCTGCTTGACGAGCTGCCCTGGGAAAGTGCTAAAAAGATGTACCATTTTATCCCTGTGTGGAAGAGGTGCCAAAATGGCATATCTGATGCATGCAGTTTTGGGTATAGATGGGTAGAAAAATTACCAATCAAGAGGTTTTTTGATGTGAAATTTAATTTTGGCCTAAACTATGCCTTTTTTTCTTGTTTTCAGCATTTTCTTATGAGAGTATATCTCTGTTTACAAATTGTTAGTCAAAACCTAGAACATGTAGACAAGCATTTGATCCAAATCAAAATTTTTAGAGTTTTATTTTCTTAGAGAAGTTTGCATTACTCGTAGAGTAATGCAAATGATGAGAAGAATCTAATTTTTTTTGTGGTTAGATGTGTCCATAGGAAAGAAACCCAAGCAAACTGTGTTTCAGCTTCCTTAAAGGCTGAAGAGCTTGGAGGCTAAAGAAGTCAGTGGGGAGCTTTGCCTTGACCTGAGCAATGTGTCTATGGGCACTATGGTTTTGGGTGCTTCTGAAGGCTTTGTGTATGGAGGAGCTGCCCAGGCTGTGTCAGTAGACTGTGTGCATGTGCTGCTGAGCTCTGAAAAAAAAATCAGTGTCTTCTCAAGCTGCCATTTCAAAACTTCTGCACCACTGACACACCAGTCTAGGCAGCAGTCTCTGGGGAAAGGTGCATAAATATTCCCACTTGGACTTGATCACGGTTACCAAGACACTGAAAGACCCCAAGAGAAGATACTATGGTCTTAGTCCCTTTTTCTGTCTTCCTTTTTTTTCTTTTTTCATAGAACAGAGTTAATAGGACTAACCAACAGTGTCAGGCCAAGATATGGGGATTTTATATGATTGCTATCAAGGGGCTTAGTTTGAGAGCCTCCCAACTCAGCACATTCTCAAATTTAAAAGTCTGGAATCAGACCCAACCAAGACTTATTTTTGAAGCTCAAGATACAGAGGCTTTTAATACTGCTAAATGTTTTCTGTTTGATCCTTAGATGATCATATCGAGGGCATAGCTGGGCATGTGGAGCTCATGTTACCCTCATCCTCCCACAGGTTTTTAGGATCAAGACTGGTTGGGAGGCAGACAAGGGCTGGTTGGAACCTTCATCTCC
This sequence comes from Donacobius atricapilla, assembly GCA_013397315.1. Taxonomy (NCBI): domain Eukaryota; kingdom Metazoa; phylum Chordata; class Aves; order Passeriformes; family Mimidae; genus Donacobius; species Donacobius atricapilla. The sequence continues at coordinate 81,733 of WBMY01018381.1, read as the reverse complement.
CAAGGTCTTGGGATTGAATTTCAGGCCAAGGGAATGTTTTCTGTATCAATTAGGTTGTCTTGATTAGGGTGTCTGAGTACTATTCTTCGAGGTTTTGCAAAACTTTGTTTTTGCAGTGCCATTTGTCTGTTGAGCATGCAGCTGGGACAAGACACACTGCATTTGCAATCGTAATCCACCTCTGTGTGCTGTGGTTTGAATTTAGGGACATTTCTGTATCTTGTGATGGTATATGGAGTGTGTTTTCTGTAAGCACACTTCTCTGACAGTGTGGGTTCTGTGGACCTGGGCAGGAACTCAGAGCTTCATGCCTGGTTTGATGTGTTTGCCGTTTCTGCCAGTGGTCTGTGGTGAACTATGACAGTGCTGTGAATAAACCCAGCACACAGAGAGCCTGTCTACTCCTATATCCATCACTTTCTGCCTTCCAATATGCTGATGGCTGCCTGGCATTGTACCTAGGTAAGGGAGTCCTCCTGTAACCTGTGGCATTCAGGGACTGTGGCAGATTAAGAAAGTCCAGCTGCAGAAGGGCTTGCTGGTGTTAGCCTACTGCTTCAGACAAGCATGCTGGTATGGTTCCAGGCAACTCCAACCTGCTTGGAGTAGTAAATCATAGCTAACGATAGGCAAATGTAATAAGGATTGTAATGCCTTGATCCCCCTAAGTTTTTACATGCCTATAGGCATCCAGGCCTATTCCCATCAGTTTTCTCACCAGAACAGTTAAGAAATAACCAAGGCTGACAAGGAATTAGCCTTTTGTTAGAAGTTATCCATGCTGCCCAAGGGCACAGACACAAGCCATGTTGGTGAAGCCTTCCCAGACTGCCTCTGGTTTGAGGATGAAGAAAGTAATCTTGCCAACTGCTGAACATCTTTCAGGAAAGCTCGGGTCTCATCTCCTCTTTGCGGCTCTGAGAGGCCTCAAGTGTTTTCAGGAGACACTCAGCAGCTTGTAGAATGAGGCAAAGAAGGCTGTCTGTCAATCTGGTCCTATCCTCAAGCAACAAAATAGTTTGAAAACAATAGTCTGTGTCTGATTTTTCTTTTTTTTCCATTTGAAGATATAAATATATGTATATTCAAATGATTTTATGAGTCTGATTGTGAGTGGCAGATGAGAAACACTCAAATGCCTGGATTTTAATACTGTTACTTCATCAGGAAAGTGAAAAAAGTAATGAAGCCTGTTAAAAGGGAATATCTTGGCTGCTTATTTTGCTTCATAAATATTCATGAACACCCCCTCTCCTTTCTTTGCCCTTTGACTGCTTCTATTAACTGGGAGCCATTAGCTATGGATGAGGCTTGAACCTCATAAAACATTTTGTGGTCATCAGAGGCATTATTGGAAGAATTTGCAGACACAGATACTCTTGACATTCACATCTGTTCCATCTAATTATTCCTAAATTGAAATTGTAAGCCTGTCTTTGTGACAATGCAATATATTTCTGTGCAGTTGACTGCATTATTAGAAGCAGTGGTTTACAACTTCAGGCAGGGAAGAATGAGACACATGAAATTTCAGTTTTTCTTTGCAGTATTCCTAGCAATATCAAAAAAGCTTGAGAGAGCATGTGTGATGTACATCCAAGGCTATGTATCATGTAAAACCACATTATTTTGTGTATGAATATTTTATTTAGAAGGTCAGAAGGCAGTAGTAGAGAGCTTACTCATTGCTTGAATAAAAAATGAATACTCAAATAGAAAGTATTGGTAGTAGGAAGTATTGTTCTGTCAGGATTGGGTAGGCACCATGGGGATGGTCTAGGTTTTGAAGTAGCTCCATGCTTGGAGATTCCTGGGGAGGTCTCCCAGACAGTGCAGTCTTCACTCCCTTGGTGCAGCCCTGGAGCCTTCTCAGAGGAGACTGCACCAGTGTCCAGGACTCCAAGTTCTGGGTGGTCAAGTGGTCATGAGAAGGGCAGGAACACAACCATGAGAATTTCAGCTATGTGGATCTTGGGTGAGAAAAGCAGTCATTTGAATCACTAGATCTGGTTTTTCCCTTTTCTCCTTTGTCCCACTACCCCTGTCCCCACCCCTATCAGTGTGAGGTTTTTTTTATAGCTTTTTTTTTTTTTTTTTGGCATGTTTCTATAGCCTGATAAGTAATACCCCCTGTAAAGATTGCTTTTGTGAGGTAAATGCCTGTCCAAAGGGAACCAGATGAAATCAGCAGCACATTTCACAAAGAATCACCTAGATTACTGGTAAATGATATCAAATTTTGATCGGCTCTTGACTAGAGAAGAAACTCCAAACTAGAGGTGAATGTTTTCTTAAATGGCATATTATTTTACTGTGGTCTCACTTTCTTTGCATCCATTCTTTGCTTCAGCCCTAGACAGTGTGATGGACCTCCAAAATGGGACCTGTCATCCCATCACGTTGAGAATAGTTGGAAACTGGTCTTGTCGTTTGTTATGACAGATTGGTTTGGGGATTTAAGGATGAAGGAATAAAATGACCAGCTGCTTGCTTGAAAGGAAGATGCAGTCCCTGTCTCATTAACAAAAAATTAGAATTTTGTTTATTTATTGCAATTATTTACAGACTGCCAATTGACTGCAATATTTTAATTTTTATTCTCTACGCACACAGCCACCCGCCCCACTGCAAATATGTTATAGAAAAGCTGCAAATTACAGGATGTCTAATTAGAAAGCTTTGAGGAAAAGATGACAAAGAATCATTCACCATGGAGACAGAACTTGCTTGCTGGTTTATAGCCAGCTAAACAATGCTGGAGACTCTGATAAGCTATTCCTGGGGAGAGTAGGAGTTAGCCTGTGTGAAAAGCAGGGAGCTGGTATGCAGTTTGTTATGGAAGAGCAAAGCCCTCTTCTCTTCTAAAGGGACTAGAGACAAGGATACATGAATACAGAGTGGTAAATACACTGGCTGCATCTTAAATCTGTTCCATAAGCTGATGTTGTGCCTGATTCAGACCTCTTAATACAGCAAAACCCCCACTCTGCTTTCAGGGACTTTTGTTAAGTCACAAGCAAAACAAATCTGTGGTTTCTCTCTAGAACTGGTCATTAGAGGTGATCTGGAGACTGCAGGTCTGAATGCAGATTATAAGAGTACCAGATTTATACAGTGCACAGATTAGGAGGATTTCTAACTTCAGCTGCAAAATGCAAATATTTGGTCTTAATTTGTATTCTCTCAGCCCTGTGGAATTGGCCAGAAAAATACATTTGGTTCAGGGCTATTTTTACATGGGCAATGTTTGTCACTAGCAGTAAATTTGGCATGATAGGCAGCCTCTGAGTAAGGCTGTCTGGGGACAAGAAAAGCAGAAAGTGCAGCAGATGAAGACTGAGGTGCACTGTCAAGAGTGATCTGTTATTACATGTAGAGAAATTGCATGGTGCATGACTGGATCCTGCATGTAGCATAAGCTTCTCTATCCATTCCACAGCTATGCTATTCTGAAGGTTTCAGACTGCTTTTAGAAGAAGAGCTTCCAAATTCTTTCACATTCGTTGCATTTAAAGAGCTGTGTAGTGCATCCCGTTCACAGCTTTGTGAGCTGTGGGCACGCGTGGTGTCACCGTGGGATGTCACACGTGACAGCAGTGCACCCAACTCAGCATCACATCAGCTCTGCACATGAGGGGGCAGATCCAGGACTGCACTGTGCCAGGCCACTCCACCTTCCTCAGAGGCAAGGGCGTGGTTACTTCCAGTTTGGTTTTGGTTTAGGCTATGTTCAAGCTAGTGACCAATCTGACCAACCAAGACCAGCCTTGCTGCCAAAACCCCTTAATCAACCAACCAACCAACCAACAACAACAAAAATCCATCTTTGTTGAGAATATACCTGCATTATTGAGAGACAGAGCAAATTTGTCAGCAAATCTGATAAAGCTCCTACTGTGAAAACACTTGGGGTCTAAATTTATACCTTTCTGCTCAAAGTACGCCTGCTACTTTAGAAGTATGTTTTGATTTGCATTTGGAAGTGATCACCCAGCTTTAACTGTGATCAGAAGTCACCGAGGGTTCGTTCAAAGGATTCCTCTGAGAACAAGATGAAATTTGGGTTGTGTTTTGAATAAGGGATTGTGGTGGATTAACACCATCTGGAAATTAAACTCCAAATAAGCCACTCCTCTTCCCCCCACCTCCTTTGGCAAGAGAGGGGCAAAGGCACAGACTGTGGGTTGAGATAATGATTTACTGAAAGACAGCAGCAATGGAATAAGAAATGTACAGTAGCAACAGCAATATTAATAATGAAAATATACATAAAGAGAACCTGCTTCACCCACACCTTGATCACTTCGACCTCCTCATGAAAATGTGAGAGAAGTGGGATATACATATTAAGAAAGCTTTGCTGACATCATGCAGGAAAAAAAGGACATCTCTTAACATACTGGGACAAAGTTGACTTTGCTTCTGGCTTTTGATGCAGAGCCACGATTTCATCTGGTCATCAAAGGGAAGCAGTTGGCAGAGGTCACAAGGAACTTCTCAGCAGCATAAGCAAAATGGGATATTTTCATTCCCATAAAAGAGAATGTGAGACAATTTATATCTGTGTGCCCCACTGAGTTTTCTTAAGTCTTGGAGCTTTGGATATTCAGAAGTCAAAGTCTGCAAAATATGTGTGAATTGTATCTGTTGAGGCTCCTACAAGTGTTCTCCCAAGCGACTATCTCTTCCTGCGCCTGTATTCAGCAGTCCATACCTGGTTCCCACCATACCTTCAAAGTGTGATTCACTGAGATTATGCAATTTAGGGCAGGCAGAATGGGATAAGTGATCAAAGAACCTGATCTTGAAATTAAAACTCCCCAGCTGGGTTGCTTGTTCATAAGGAGATTGCAGAAGGGCTAAACCCAAGCCACAGTTGCTGGTGGTAGTCTCTAGGTTTGCATCTTGAGTGCGGGAGGGAAGGCATTGCATTTGACAGGGATGCCACATTTGACAAATGGCAGTGTTTACATGCTGAGATGGAAGATAAAAACAAAGGGAAAATGAGGGTATAAATATTAAAAAATTGTTTTCAAACAGAACTACAATCTATAATTTGGGAGGAAAAAATGGTGGATTTCTTCTGTATGATCAGGCTGACCCATCAACGGGGGTCCTGGATATTTTAAACAACAAAGCAGTAGTGGATGATATAGAACCCTGTCAGTGCTTTTTGGTCAAGAAGTCCATCCAGGATAAGTGGTCATACCATCAAATCAATGGTAACAGTGATCAGCATGCTGAGCTGATTAAGATATGAGCTTTCTTTTCAGCACCTCTTCTCTTCCTGAAAATCCTTCAGGTGTTGGCAAGGCAGAGCCTGTTCCAGCTGTGTGGGCAGGACGCTGCTCCTTCCTCGGGCCAAACCCAAACTCACCCTAGGAGGGGTGGACACTGTCAGAGGAGAGCTCTAGGCTGAAATTTTTCCCTCCCCAAACTCGCAACAGATTAAAAATTTGCTGTGTTTGTCCATGTTCCAGGCTGGATGTACAGTATTCTCCAGAAGAAAAACACTTGAGCCAGTAATTAAACGTCAGCTCTTTATCAAGGAGAGTATTATATTAAATTATGTACAGTAAATATTTTTGGAAGGTAGAATTCTAAAGAGAACTTATTGATTTATGGCAAGGGGCCAAGTTGCTGATGGGTTTGGCAGACGTGCTCAGCATCCAGGGCCAGCCTGGGGTGGTGTGTGCTGGTGAGACGCAGGGAGCCAGGCGGATGGGCACAGAGGGAGGCGGCTGTGCGCTCTGCACCTCTCCCTCCTTCCCGCAAGTACACAGACAAATTGTGAGCACCCCCCAGCTTTCTGTACGCCTGTTGAATCGATAATGACGATTTCGGAATGCTTTATCAGCACTACTGTCTCAGCCGTTCTTGTAAATGGCAACATTAGCAGGACCACCCAGCCATAGCAAGCAAGGGTGGCAGTGAGGTGAGGGCGGAGGAAAGTGTCAGCAATATGGATGGCCTTGCCAGTGCTGTCAAGGACTGGAGGTGATAAACAGGCAGCTAGAGATGTCATTTCAGCTCCCCAGGGAGACCAGGGTCAGACATTCATCATATCTCTTTATTCTGGGGGGAAATGCTTTATGTGAGGCAATACATGGTGCACTTCTGTATGTTGCCTTCTGTGAAGACTGATACATGCACTTGGCTTTTTGATGTGTTTGGGCTCTCAGTGCTCCTCAGAAATGCTTTGCATCTCTGTGTACAGTCAGATGTGCCTCTGTCATCTACAATGTAAATAGGAAGTGATCTCGAGGGAGTTATGCTATACTAGCGGAGAATGGGTTAGGTAACCTGAAGAGATTTCTTATTTGTAATGCCTTTCTTTGAATCCCTGAGGATTATTTGCACATGCATGTTTTAGCAAAGGGTGCAGGACCTTTGCATGGCATTGTAGGACTGTAATATTCCATCTGCGCGTGGCTGTGGCTCACACAGCATGATGCTAACTCACAGCTATGGGATCACAACTGTGTATTACAGGTGTTTTAATGGGGGAATAAGCAGGAGTGAAAATGTATTACTGAATAAGCACGGTGAACATTTGCCATCATTATTAACTGCTTGTTAAAGTAAGGTGTATGTTTCAGAGGTGGGAATGCATGTTAGATATGCCCAAGTCTGTGCTTTTAGATGTCTGAGTTATAGGTAAAACTTTTTGTGTAAAATTTGCATATTTACACTATGCTTTGTGTATCTTTGTGTATTCTTATTTTTCAAATATAAGAATATTGTCAAATTTTTCAAGAAATTATGCATACAGGTGTATTTTTAGTGTAAAATATAGAGAAATATAAGTGTAGTTTCCTAAGGTCATTTTCTTTTCTGCTGTGAAGTTGATAATGTTTGTGCAAGTTCCTCAAAGGAAGGGAAAGATCCGGTATAGTGCAGGGTATGGCATTATGTTCTCTGCAGGGAGCCACCAGTTCATTAGTTAAAGATGGCTCTTCATTTTGCAGTATAAGGTCATTCCACGTGTAAGTGATCAAAGACCAGTTCACTCATAAAAATTTTAATTTAAAGTGCCCAGTGCTTCTCCTCAGTTGGAAAAGAGCTATCACTGGATCTTTCTGCAGCTATCACAAGGAAAAAAAAATTAAACAGGGCAAACAAAGTGTTTTATATACTTTTGTGGTTATCATGTGTCTCCAAGGGTGCTCTTCACTTGAAATGTTCAGAGATTTGATGCAACATCCCACTGTTTTTTGCAATATTTTTAAATTTTATCATAACTAAGGTGAAGTTTCACAAAGACAATGCTTTTGAAGCATTTGTTAGTATTGTCTGCTGTGGTTGAAAAGAAAAAAAAATAATAGCAAACTAAACATGAAAGGTAATGGATGCAAATTTGTAGCATGTTTCACTTACACAAATAAATGATGGCTGAATATGCAATCAGTCCAGACTTTGGATGCCCAAATACCAGTCTGCAACAGTAAAGAAACATGCATGAAAATTCTGCAGTTTGGAGCCTAGCATGAAATTTTCATCTTACGGAGTTTGAGCTGTTGCCTTGCAGAGCATGCCCTGTTCTCCCACCTCACAGCAGAAGAGTCTATAGCTTACCAAGCATCTTTTTCCAAAATAATTGCTGAAATCCTTTCTGCAGTTTGATTGAACGTTCTTGGAGGCTGTCAAACAACCCAGATAAGGTTTGTATTTCTACACTTCCACAGCACAGTAGATGTATGAGTCTTGAAGTTGTATGTAATTTGCTGACTTCACTGGAATCATGCCAGGTTAGGCCAGCTGTGAGAATTTGGCCCCAGGTCACTAATGAGAGCTCTGTCTCTGGAGCTCCAACCTTGCAGTGGTCCTCTGGGCACTGCTGGCACTCTCTAATGAAAAAAAAAAAAATTTGGTTATGAGGCAGTTAAACTCTCTTTAATTTGAAAGCAATTATAATCAGTGGAGAAAATCCTGTTAATTAGGCAATTATGTACTCCTCTTCCAGTCTTTCTCTTTCTTCACTCTCCACCTTGTTTTCCACTTTGAAAATCAGAAGAACAGATATATTATTCTTGGCTTCTAATTCGAAATTCATCTCCTGGGTCAACCTCATTCCACTCAGTGCACCTCTCCCTTCAACAGCAGGATGATTTAAAACCTCCACCATAGCACTGTGATTATTTAAAAGTAAAAGGTGGTGGTGCGTGTGTTTGTGTGCATTCCTGTCTTTCAGTACACCCTCTCAGGACATCTCAAGTGTCTCCTACAATAAAACCTCCCAAGGTAAACTGACATCTATTTCCATTACAGCTTGAGGATGCCTATGAGTGAAAGCTTTACTGACCAAACATCCAAGGCTTTGCTGTTCTGGAGGTTATTAACTGGTGTGCTGGTTGTCAGTCAAAATCCACAGATGTGAAAAAGTGTACCTCAGTGTAGCTGTATAGGGAAGGAATAAGGTCCTGTCAGCTCATCAGAGTGCTTCTTATCCTTTGTGTTTCCTTTCATCCCACTTTGGCTTTGTTTGATATTGGTTATCTTGAGGAAACAAAACTATGTTTTACTTTCTCTGGAAGCACCAGAGTGCCTCCCCAAACCTGAAAACCCATGCTAGCTCTGGGGTTGTCTGTCGTTAATGCTGTGAAGGTAACCCTGGGGCTTCATGCAGTGGTGACTTCTGGACTAAGGAAATGTTGGCTTTTTAAAAGCTTTTCCAAAATATTCTCACAGTCTCTGCTGTGAGGGTTGCTTGTGAAACAGAGACTAGATGGGTAATCAAAATTAGTAGTTATGCTTTTTAGGCCATCAGGAGAGTACTGAAGGGGAGATGAAAGTTTGTTATTAATATAAATAAGTGCAAGGTTGGGAAGAGAGAAGGGAAGGGAGTGGGGGAAGTCTGTAATAGCTCAGCATTAAGGCTGTCAACCCTTCCCCAGGCCAGAAGTGAAATGATGCATGGAAGTGGAACAGGAGTGGGTCGAGTGAGTGGAGATGGAAGGGAAGCTAGGGAGAGGCAAGTGGAAGCTGAGGAAGACTACATGGGACCTGTGGAAGCAGAGTAGGAGTGGTTGTGACATGTGAAAACAAGTTTGGGAGTGGGTAGAATGTGTGGGAATGGAGCAAGAGTGGGAAGGGCCCACAGCCATCTAGAGACCACATTTGTACTTTTGAGAGTTTTCTTTTCTTTCTGGTGTTAGAGAGCAGTGTCCTCTCTGAGGCACATCTGAAGGTAATGAGAGAATGAAGAGAGGCAGCTGGTGGCACCGCCTAGCCTGGAGAGAGGACAGAAGACATTTCAGAACCATTTAAATGCTTTGCTCTCCAGCATGGAGCCAGACCCCAGGACATCATCAGACACCACACTTCTTGGCAGCAGAGGTTCACACAGCATCGTGTGTGGTGACAGTGTTAAAAATGTTTGTCTCAGTTTTTAGTCTCCTACTGCCCAGGGGTGGTTCCCCATCACGCAGATGGTGACACTTTGTTGGCCTGAAGTGCTCCTGACTCCCGGCAGCAGCACCAGCTCCTCCCGCCCACCCCTGCAATGGAAGCAAGGATTGAGGGTGGGACAGCAAACAGCTTGGCCTCGGAGCCAAGGTGGACCTAGACACATCTCCTGGGGCTAGCCTCATCTAAAATTTGCAAGAGGCTGTGGTAGGGATTGAGAGGGCTGGTGGGTTTATAAAAGACAAAGTGAGAAGGAGGGGGTGGAGAAGCAAGGGTGCAGTTTAGCCACCCTCCTCTCTTCCAGGACTCTTTTAGATTAAGCAAGATGTTGAACACCACTCAGCACAGGATGATATGTTTTGCACTAATGTTGTCCCTTCGTATTTATATTCATGAATACCCTGTGATAACAGATGTGTTCAGAAAATACTGAGCCATTTAACAATTTATCTTTATGTCTCTGTAGCCTTACTCAAAGCTTGTTGTCAAACCCAAAGAAATCAGAAAAATAATTTGGAAAATTTTTAGCTCCAGATAAAATATTCAGTGAAAGTGGTTCATTTCTTTCCGCAAACTGATTCTGATTTTGGCTACTGCTTTCTTTCTGAGTATTGTCCAAGTAGTGTGGGACTTTCTGCTCAATGAAAGTCTCTGCTCTCTGCTACACAACTGACTTGTCCGTGGAGTAGGTTTTCCAGTGGTGCTTTGACTTAAACCAGGTATCTGAAACATTTTAAGTAGAAGAAATGCAGAGAGAGAGTAGAGAGTACAAAATTTCTCTTGTCAATTTGGATGATGTCAGTTGAGCTTCCTTGGTTTTCAAACAAGATATTTAAGGAACAAGGCAACAAACAACAATGCAGCAATCATTAAAATTGCTCAGTGGTGCAGCCCCTGCTTTCATTCATCATTCCAGTGTGGGGGCTGCTTGAGCAGCCCTCCCACAGCATGTTTCATGACATGTGTGTCCAACCATCTGGGCTGGAGGCCTCTATCCCAGCCTGGCTTTCTGTTGGCATGTCTGTGTCCCGAGCTTCCCGACCCACATGCAATATGGCTGATCAGGCTGTCTGGAGACACGACTGAAAAGAAAACACATTTCTTTCGGTTGTTTTCTGGGGAAAAACAAGTGTGACAGGTTAGTCCCCACCCCAGTGCACAAAAGAGAAAAAAAGCAATCGCTAAAGAGGCTGGCAGCAGAAAGGAAGGAAGAAAGCACATTTTCTTGCTTCCCCGAAAGCCAGGCTGCTTTTGACCCCTGGCTGAATTCATGTGTTGGAGCTGGCAGGAGAAGGATGCTTCTGCTGGGCTACTGTTGTCATGGAGACCAGCAGAGACAAGAGAGGCAAAGACTGCCAGAGACGACTCCTGAATTAAAACCAGGGTATTCCTGCTCCCGTATCCCAGTTCTCACTGGTTTCTGCTCTTCATAGGCTGTGGGTGTAGTAGCTTTGATGGAAGGGGGGAAGCAGCTCTTTACTTATCTCACAGAATGGTTATTTTCACACCTTTCACAACTCAACCAAACAAATACAGCACTTTTTTTTTTTTTTTTTTTTTGTGTCTCACACTTGGTCCAAAAAAAAAAAAGAAAGAAAAAGGAAAAAAGTAAAAATAATGAAAAGACTATGTAAAATTGCTCTTCCCACCCCCAAAACTCTCCACTCTCCTGGAGACTAAAAGGGAAATATCATCATTTTAATTTGAACTATCATTTTCAGCTCCAGTGGGTGGATGGAGGTGGGTGAGGACTGAATTTCTAATTTCTCTCCATCAAAAATGAGTGTGTGGATCAGGAACTGACAATGTCTGTTACCTGTGTCTTCTTGTCGGATGTGTTTGGGAAAAGAGGAGGGAGGGAGGCGGAACAGGTTCATCCTTTTCTCTAAATTTAACAGGTTCATCCTTTTCTCTAAATTTCCAACCAGAAATTTTCTAGAAGTGTTCAGTTTGTTTCAGGTTGGGTTTGTTTCTTTTTTTTTTTTTTAATTTTTTTTTTTTTAAACCACATGTATTTTTTCCTGTATACTTCTATTTTGTGCTGTTGGGGTTAGGAGGAACTAGGAATTGCAAAAACAACACAAAAAAGGGCAAAGTGACTTTTCAGTGTTCTGTAAATAGGGTTTAAAAAAAAAATCCATTTAGGCTTCTCTACTGTCAGACCTTTCTGTGTTTCCACTTTTGCCACAGAATACTCCAGGTTTGCTCTTGGTGCTTGAATGCCATGGATGGGTGTAGAGACCTGGTTACTGACTTCTGACCAGGGTCCCTCCAAATACCACATTCTGCCATCATTTCTGCAGCATGCAGCATCCCGTGGAAAAGGACTTCTAGTCTCAGCCTTCAGCCCTCCTGAGGCTGCACTTTGCTACAGCCAGACCCGGGCCCCACACCCACTGCTTCAGCCAAATGCTACCTCCAAACCTGCTTCACCTGTTTTATTTCCCGCACATCTGAGAGAATATTTCAATAGCTCTTTGGTAGCACACAGCATGAATGATGCATTAATACACATTGTTTAAATAATTCTGTAGGCCCTAGCTCTGAAAGACCAAGGAGAGAAGAAAATTACTGTACAAGAAGGTGAAATATAGAAGGTCAGAAAAAGAAGTCTTCAAGGTTTTATTCTTTTTACCATTCCCTCAAATTACTCTAGTTTTCCTCTTTCACCATTTTTGATGGGACCAGCTCCAGCCCTAACAAAATTTGGGTTTAGGAAAGATTTCCTTGATCTGTTTGAGATCTTAATTTTTACATTCCCATTCTGTTTTTTCCTACCCACTACCAGAATCCTAGTCCCAACCTTCTCTCAGAATCTCTCTGTGGCAGTTGGTGGTGGGGAGATAATCAGGACTAGTGACATTTAGTGTCTAATCCTCCCCAAGGCCTTCCTCTGAGCTTCACTGTCCAGTAGCAGTGGAGAACATTTGTTATCCCCCAGGCTTGGGGCCCAAGCAGGAAATAAGTAATTTTTAAGAGACAGACATGAATTTGTTGTTGACATCTGTTCTTATTTTAATGAGGAGATTTAGAAAGAAGGAAGACTGGTTTGAGATGGAATTAGGTTTACCTTTTCTCCAGCAGGAGATCCCATTACATGTTCTTCCAAAGACACCGATGACCCTTTAGTAAAGTAAAAGGAAATTATTGATACATCAATAAAAATCCAAAGAGCAGTTAAACACTAATCCCCTTGCCACCCCATTTTCCTGCCTCTCCTTCTACTTAGGTTAGTCAGTAATTCCTCCTGACTGAAATGAGCAGTTTTCTTCTCTGGTGAATCACAGATATAATTTTTCCACCTTGACTCACTCACTTCTTTGAAATGCAGGTCTTTCTCTGGCTTCTTCACAGAGGTCCTTCTATAACTGTTTCTATGTAATAAAGACTGACCGAGGAGCGAGATTGATGTCTGATGCGAAAATTCAATCACTGGCCTTCGATGATCTATTAAATCAGCCTGTGATGTCTCCTGATCTGCCTCTTGCTGGAAAGAGCCGTTGCAGCCGTGGAATTGCTTGCTGCCTCCATTAGTTTGTAAATAACCTGTACATTTGGAGGTCAGTTTGGCATGATGGTCTCTGGCTCAGCAGGTGTCCTGCCTCGTTGAGCCCATTTGATTTTTGACGGCTCTAAGTCAGAAAGAATAATTGATAGAAGACTTTAAAAAAAAAGTTTCTCTCGATTTCTTTGTCCTTCCAAATGGGAAGTGTGGCAGGGAAACTATAAGTCCCTGCTCTATCCTTGCACCTTCACTTACCTTTATTGCTGTTTCTCTTGTTAATTTCTTTTCTCTTGAATGAGGCTTTTTTTTTTTTTTATTGTCATCCAAAGATAGGCTACTGAGTTTTACTCATAACTGTGAGATAAATGCCTTTGGGTAGCAGCTATGAAAGAGTTAGCTTTCCAGTGCTGATGAGCTTGACAGCAAGAAACATGTTGTTCTGTGCTGATTGTTTCCATTTTTCATAAGATAAAATCCTCCTTTACTTCAGTGCCACATTTACTCTGGTCTTCCACTTCTAAGAGAAGTTTGGACTCAGCTTTGCTGTTGGTGGGTGTCATTTGGGGTCTGTCGGCATGGGTGAAGCCCTTTGGGAAGGCTGCCATTTTACCTTGTGCATTCAGTGGCTGAGAGAGCCTTGCCTCTGTTGCCCCATGATGCAGAGCAAACACATAGGAAGGTGTTTCCTGGCTTGCTGGTTATCCATAGTTTGCATATAGGGGCAGCCTGAGCCCAGAAGGGTGAGGCATGATGCTGTGGGTGTGGGCCACATCACCTCCACCAGGAGTGCAGCCGCGTGGGTCTCTGGGCTATTCTTGTGCTTGGGGGTAGTGGGGAAGAGAGCAGCATCAGGAGAGTTATTCCACATGGAAAAGCTGTGGATCCAGCTGGTTTTAGAAGCTTCAGACCCACTGGGGCTCCACATGCAGCCAACACCTGGAGGGCTGAAGAGTCTCTGTCTGGCATAACCCAACCCGTCTCCCATAACCTCTAATAGTAGAACATGGACTGTAGCTCAATTTCCACGAGGGTTCATAGACACTGAGTGCCCTTGTCACCAGTAAGGGATGAAAGGCTTTTTCCTCTATGGCAAGTACATCATGACTGTATTTAGCGCTCATTAAACTAGCACGGGAACAAGATGATACCACTGATGTGTTACCATGTAGTAGACAGATGAAAGGCCCTATTGCAAATACATTAAATCTCCCAAGCAATTTTACTTGCAATAACTGCTTCTGTGCTCCACTCCTAGATCTTGCGGAGAAGTTGCCATTCATATTGGAAAAGGACGTGTGTTTGTGAAATGTATTGATGGGTTTTTTTGGCTGAGAATTAAATTATCAAACTCATTGTGTTCAGTAAAAATGTGAATTCAGGTTCCCAGAGGCCAGTGTCCTGACTCACAGGGCCATGTCTTTTCTATAAATAGCTGTTCATGAAAATTCCACACTAAAATCTGTCTTCAAAGAAATATAGTTCTCAACTTGTATTGATACATTTAACTTGTCAAGTAAATAGGTTGTTTTGAATGAAAAATAGTTAAAGGCTGTTTTTTAGTGGCTGTGTTGTCCCATGAGAAATGACTTCCTTTCTGCTTGTGATGTCTCCAGAAAAACTAGTAGAAATATGGAAACCCCTGTGATATTAATCTTGAAGATCTGAAAATGGCTGTACTGAAAAAGGAAAATGGTAAACCTTTAGGTTTCTCCATGTGGTTCAAAAAGTCCTTGGCCTATGCAGTATCAGGTTTATTTAGTCTTTCTGAACAAAGTATTGATAAGATGAATTTTAGAACTACGCATTATGGATTTGCATCAGTGCATATAGGACAGAATTTGCTCTGCTATTTCTCCCACCCTCCTCCTTTCACTACGTTGCCAATTAGGACTAATTATAAGGGGCTGACTCACTGCTCCATTACAGCTCGGGTTTGTGCCACTGTAGCTGCCATTGGAATGAATCAGTCAGTGTGGCTGCATCAGCCTTACCCTTTTCCTCCTGCCTCCTACCCAGTTCTTTTTTCTTCATTTTTAGATGCCACATGCCTTCCTTCACTTCTACCTGTGTCACCTGCCACATTCAGCTCCACCTGCCACATTCAGCTCTCTACCCGTGGTCTTCTCTGTTTGCCCTCTTTTTGCAAATCCCTTTTCCCTGTTAGTGCTGCCCACCACACTTTGCAGGAATTCAGCATTTTGCTGCTTCATCTGAGCTGCAGTTGTTTGTCATTATTTTTGCAAGGCTATCATAAGGATCATTTTTCAGGCTCTAGCAGAGAGCTGTGCAGGTGATAGGATGGAAATTACCCACCTTGGGTCAGCCCCTACTGAGCCCCCATCACAGGGCAAAACAGAGAAGTCTCACAGTGGGAAGCTGAAAACTTTTCTTATTTCACCCTCAGTCTTTCAGCACATTTTCAAAGAACTTTGCCTTGCATGGCATCCTCTCATGTTTCCTTTTGATAGTCTCACTTCCTGCCTCATATTTTATTCTACCTTCATATCAAGGCTGTGTGTGGTGTCAGCTCATTCTGAGCTGTCATCACAGTAGCTGGAGAGCTGACACCACAGGCCAATATTTGCTGTTTTGATTGTTGATTTTAGGTCACAGAGGTATGTTAACAGTATTGAGTAGTAGACCTGCTGCTATTCTGAGCTGTAGAACCTTAAGGAAGCTTCTCGGGTGGGATCAGGGTTTCTTCAGGATGGCAGAATAAAGGATCAGGACATACTGTCTCTCTCTGCCTTGGCTCTTTTGTGGACTGATTCTTAGGGTTGCAAGATGAGCATGCAAAGAGGAGCTGCCCATGGTTTCTTTGGCACAGTCAAAACAGGAGAACATTTTGTTTCAGTTATGTAAACACAAGGCAAGAGGAGAGCACAGAAAGCAGCATGAAAGTGACTTTGTATCACGCACCTACCTACCGCCACAGAAAGCACCCAGTGTTATATTCTCATCCAGACACTCAAATTAGAGTGGAAATGGCATTCAGCCTCTTGTAATACAAATCCTGTTGTGGCCCACTTCAGCTGGACTACTGCAGGACTTGTTATTCATCTTGGACAAAGTGTAATTCATAACATCAACCCCTTCTCAGTTACTGCACTACACGTCTTTTCAGTCTCCTTCGCAACTGCAAGCTGTATTTTAATATTAAAAGAGTTGCTTGTACACTTTTCCTTCTAATTTGTCATTTTGCACAAGTGCCCCTGGATGTTGAAAAGCACATTATTTCCCTGTGACAGCAATGGCAACTGCCTACTGAGAAAAAAAGTAATTTTGAGAGGGCATGCAATGTATTTTTAGGTGGGGAATTATGATCAGGCAGCTCTTTGGAAACAAACAGCTGATGCTCAGCAAGACACACATGGTTTGTGGCATGTCTCTGGAGAACTTGTGCGCTGGGGTTTTCTACCCTGTACAGTAGTGTCACAGCTGGAATTCAGTGGTTTTGGGAGACTCAGTGAAAAGCCCGAATCAGAAGCAATACTCACTCCAGCACTGAGAAGTGGAGCACTGCAGTGCAAAGGGAGTCCCCAGGCCAGAGTCAGAAATGCAATGACTGCTATTCTTAACCACTTAAACTCAGCAAGATCCAAAGACCAGACTTCAAGAGAAATCCCTTCACTGAAGGGTCTGATTTTCTTTTGTATTGGTCTGGCCTGAAAAAGAACCAGCTGTTTTGAGATGGATGCACTTCAAATAGTCATGAGAAGAATTCTGAAACCTTGCTCTTCTAGTTGCACTGATGTATGAATGCTGACTGTATACTGAAAACTCCCTGATACTTCATTCAACAACAGTTCTAGGTATGGAAAACCACAGACTGCATTAGTTTCCACTCTCAAAAGCAAACCCACTATGGAACTAGCTTGGGTGCTTTGACCAAGCTTGTTGGTCTGTCCTGCCCAGTACGTGTTATTCAGGGATGAGCCAGTACTTAGAGTTGCACAGACCCAGGAAAACAGGAACGTGCTTGGTGGATATCCCACCTCTCAGCAGGACTTCCCAGGCTGGAAGAGTGGCCTAGAAAGGGCATAGTGAGTCTTGGGAAGGCAGTTAAGGATGGTGTCAGCCAGCAGAGTGAACTTCTGTGCTTAAACATTTCTTGGCTGCTCCACCAGCAGACACATGTTCTGCATGGAAAAGGAGGGTCCTCTACACAGCTGACAGGGCAGCAGAAACCTTGTTTTGAGCTATGTACATAACAAATGGATGCTGAGCACACACACAGACTCTTGATCTGGAGACAGCAAATACAATGCATGTGTGTTTGAATCATGGTTACAGCTCCTGCCTGGATCTATACAGAGCTAGACAGAGCTAACTCACATCTCTGCACTGTTGTCTGGTTTATTCACAGACCAGGTAGTCTCCTTGCAGGTAATTAAAGGGGACCAGAGAGAGGAGGGGCTGGAACTCCTGCCCCAGTTGTATGGTGTGGTTAGGGCATTTCCATAGCATTGGTTCCTTCTGTAAACAGGGGACATGGGGTACCAGGGATCCTGACATTCATGCATGAAGGTGAGGGAATTCCTATTGTTTGCAAAAAATTAGTGACGGCATGTGTGGGCATAATATATGGCTACTCAGCAACTGAAAAATTGCTGATTTATAGCTTACTCTCTTGCAGTTCTGTACAAGAATAATTTCGGTTTGCATTTTAGGCAGTTTACAAAGTGCAGGACCAACCACTTATATACTCTCTTCCCTGCGCAAGTCACTGTAACTAACCAGATTATCATTTTGTGATAAAAGGTATTTACATAACTGGAAAACCAAGGCAGCTGTAAATGTGTTGTTGTTTTATGAGAGCTAGGACATGCTGGATCTTTTCAGTATTATCTAAAGAAAATCACAGATGTGGTCTTTGGAGTTTGGTTCATCCTGGTAAGATACAGCAGGATGACTTCAATGAGACTTTTGAGAGCAATTTTACAATCAGAGGCTTCAGTCTCTGAAGACCTAAACTGAAATGATGAAAGCAATTGTTTTAATGCCCCCACAGGGTGTGATGTCGTTATGCTAATTTGCACCACAATGCCGAAGACCCTGCTTTAATAGCAATAATGTCTTCGTTAGACCAGTGTCTTAGTAACTGCCTTTTAAGATATAGTGGATGAATGAGGGATTTGGGAGCAAGTCAAGCAAATTAGCTTGGTCAGCGTATCCTTGAATGGTTACCACTTCTCTTTGCACTTACAACTGCGGAGGTGGGGGAACTTGGAAGAAGAGAAATAGTCGAAAAGGAAAATTGAGTGCTACTTACATCCTTTACAAACTACTTTTGTCATCCTGTCAGTGACAGAAGACAGATTTATTCCCTCATCTGTTTAACTCCAGGCAATATAATCATCACCATGGTCATGATGTGTCATTGCCATCTCTATTTTTTATAATTCGCAGCAAAGAGACCATTGTCACTGACACCAGCATCTTCCTGTTTCTCTCCTACTTCTTTGAACACATTGTGTTCAGAAGGCAGAACCTGGTGTCTGGGAGCCAGAGGAATTTGGGCTAGAGATCACACTCTGCTTCTAGGAGCATTGAGTCCCAATGGCAATCACAGCTGAGATTATCGTGATACTGGTGAAAACATAGCCATTTTTCATTTTTTTGAGACTGGTATAGCTTTTCTGGAATCAAATGGGAACTCTAACAAATAGGCTTTTTTGGTGTCCTCTTAATTTTCTTCCATTGCACACTCCACAATGCATGGGTAAGTGTACCCAGTTTTTTCACTGCCCAGTCTTTTCAACTCCTTCCATAGAGGATGGGTCAGCAAGTCTTTGCAACCAAACAACTAGGATAAAAGTTAAGTTGCTGGCTTGTCGGTACTTCCACCTCATATTTTAGGCACAAGGGATGTAATCAAAAGGGAAGGACTATGGTTCATAGCCACCAAGCGCAGTTCAGAGCTATCTGGAGTAGCCAGATACATGTGCGTGCCTCTGGAGCCTGGGTGTCCTTTAATACTCCCTTATTATATCATGAGCTAGTTTTTGGCCTCTTTGATGGACATGTCTGGACCAGGTCTTTAAAACACAGAAAGGCATGGAACACTGCATTGTGGATGTTATTTAGATCTTTGGAAGTGATCTCTCTTACTTCTGGTTTGTTTTAGTCTTTTTTAAATGATCACATCACGTGAAATACCCTGCACTAGTTGATCTCAGTTCCTTTGCAAATAGACTGATGCTAGCAAAACTAAAGTGCAAATTGCACTGTGTGGCATTTCTGCTGGCACTTTGAGCAGTACAACCATCCACTGAATGGCATGGGCAGGGAGAGAGCCCATAAACTTTGGTGTTGGCATTGCCAGCTGAGAATACAAGCACACTGCAATGCAAAGGTTATAATGCTGACATCTGAGAGGCACTGGAAAAAGGCCTGAATCACATCTCTGCTGGCCAGGCAGGATTGCCTTGTGTGGAGACAGAGCCAGCCACACTCACACCTGTTCTGCCAGCTTGTTTGCATGGCTTGTTCTGCCCTGGAAGTACTGCAGTCAGCCTAGGCTGTCTGGTCCCATGGTGAACCCCCACTGGAGATAGTTTCCTAAGGTCTAATTTGTGTCTTGCTCAGTACAATTAATTTAAACTTGTTTCTTGACTTGTTCCCTGTGAGCAAGGAGAACTGCTTATTGCTTGCCTTTCTACAGTTTCGTTTCATACATCTCAAGACTGCTGTACCTCTTTTCAGGTTCCTGGAGACCAGACACCCTGAATTCCCCTCAAACTCTGGCCCGCTTGGTCAGGTTTTTCAGATGTTTGATCACTGCTGCTGCTTTACTGAGTTACCTGCCTATGCACGTGATGGGCTTCTATCTCTAAGGCTGTTAGCACAGTGCTTTTTAACAGCATTATCTAATTTAAAATAAAAGAAGTGAGGAAAGCAACAGCCTGACCCACAGCATCTGTCTGCTTCTGTTGAAGGCGTGAGGGTCATTACTGTCTCTTAATGAATATTGGTTTTAACCCAGATTGCATCAGTCCCTTATTGCTCACGGTGTTAATCATCAGAACAAGTGATAAACAAGGTCTCAAGTGAATAAGCTTCTTGGGTCTGTCCATATGGACTCCTGGGAGATGATGATTTGCCTTCTACATGATATTGAGAACTGGGATCTGTGAAAGATGAAATAACATGAACAACAAAAGGATGCATTTGTAATTGCATAGTTGCCTCTTCCTATATAAGTGCATTTGGGAATACTGAGCCAGCTGGTCAGAAGTAAAGAAAGGAAATCTTACTAGCAGGGCTGCTAGATATATAAAGCTAAGTAGTTTATAAGGGGTAGTGAAGGTTTCAAAACCAGAACCCAGAATAAAACAGTGGGGATTTGGACCTTAACTATGCTGTTGGTTTTTTCCTTTGTCTCCTTGGCAAATGTTTCCTGTTATTTGAGGTTGTGACTCCGTAGCTTAATGTAAACATCAGTGTTAATAAAAGGTGCTCAAATGTTTCTTTGCAAAGAATAAGCCTTTGCTGGAAATTGTCTGAGTGTGACCTATGGCTGGCTGTCCCTTGTCAGCCATATGGTACAGTTAGGAAGTGTTGTTATTTTGGAACTACCTAGGGAAAAGCTACATGAAAGCTACATGATTTAGGACAAGAGAATAGTGTTAGGGTAAAAGCTGGAGGAGGAATTCTCTTAGAATTCAGGCTGCTTTAACAAAATGTTGCTTCCATACTGGGTCCTGTGCTATGCTCTGTGCATGTGTGGAAGCAGGGAGCAAGAGCTTGACTCATGGAGAGAAAGAAATAGGGGAGGAAATGATGGAATTGGCACTCAATGCCAGTTGTATTTCTGCTCCAACTTTCTGTTTTGCACTCAGAGGATTTTACAGTAGACAGGAATGTGGCTCACATGACACACAATAGCCTCTGATGTGGAGAAAAAGAAAAGTTGAAAGGAAGAGAGAAAAGAAGAAAGACTTGTCTCCATTGTGGAAAGTGGGAATTATAAACTTACCTTCTCAGAAAAGGATGCAGACTGTGAAACAGTTCATTTGCAGGACAGATTTTATTCCTTACATGCATGGAAGATTTGCGCCCCGTCATTAACCTGCTCCGTAGTTGGCCATATGTGTAGTGTTGGTGATAATGGTCACATCGAAGGAAGCTCTAGGTTGTTTGGGAGGGGTACTCTGTGCTCATACATGAAGTTTTTTACAGATCAGAAAGGTCCTCCTTATCTGGTGTAAGCTCAGTGTTTTTTCTCATGGGTTCAGCTCTGGTTTGTGAGGAGGTGGGAGCTGTCAACATCCAGTTTAAAAGGCACAATGGCAGTGAGCTCTGCCATAGTGCCCACATTGCTGCTCTGACAAGTTTGCTCACATTATCTGCTGGTCTGGGAGCAAACAGAAGTGGCTTAGAGGCAGAATCCCTTGGGTGAGCGTGGATAGATGCAGTCTGATCAATTTTTGTGTGTGGAAGTGCTAGCAGATCAATGCAGGGTACACAGGGCCAAGCTCCTCCATCGTGGGAAGTCTGAAGGACCTCTGATTTCCTGGACATGCATACCCGTGTCTTGCAGCTGTCTCCCCTGACCTTCACCTTCCAAGAAAAACTTTCACTCTCGTCCTGCCATATGCAGGGAAGGGCAAAGCATTATTCTAATTTTGTTACTATTTTCTTTATCTCTCATTCACCCCTTCTCTTCCCCAGGGTTAAAAAGAGAACAGAAGACATCCAAGAGATGACTACTGACTTGTGTAGGGTATTTTGTTCCTAAAATCCGTCCCTGCAGCTTGGTTACTTATTTCTCAAGGGGATGTTTTTTCCATTACTTAACAGCTATGCCTTGAAGAGAGCTCACAGAAGCCTAACTCTGTTTAACCTGGAAATAAATTGAAGTGACCCACCAAACTAGTTTTGAAACAAAACAATATTTTAAAATAAAATGTTTACTAGCTCCTTTTGTCTGGTGCTTTCTTTGTCCTCTGCAGTTTATTAATTCTTGGTACCATCTCTTCTTTCCTGACTTCTTGTAGGCTTGTGAGAAAGCCTCAACAACACAGTGGTTTTGTTTTCATTTGAAGGCCTCTATAAAATTGCATGTTACAATATATGGTGTTGCACTTGTGGAACTGCTTATAACCTACTTTATGGATCTTAACGCCATCCATTCCTCTTGCTCCCTTAAGATAGGTGTTGAAATTAAACTACCTGCAAAGGGTTCTTTGTTTTTGGAACTTTTTAGGGGAGAGCTTTACTTTTTGCATTTGCCTAATTTTTGTTTTGCTGTTTCTTTTCCTTCACATTTGGGTGGTGTAAAACATTTGTTCTATTCCTCCAGGTGTCCAGCTTTCAATTGCATCCGGGGGAAGTGGAACAGAGGGGGACAGCAGGATAAGTCAGAGGAAAATGTATGATTCTTGTTTTGTTTGTACAGCAAGGTATTGTCCGTGAAAAGTCAGTAGCCCTGTACTCACTGGGAATGATGTGCAAGCTCCACACTGCATGAGACAGTTCCTATCACCCTGTTCACACACTGTGGTCACACACTACAAGCCAAACAAAAGCTCTCTGGGTCCCAGCTATGCTAGAGATGGCTCTGTAATGACTTTCTAAGGATGTGTAATGAATGGGAGTGAAATCTGCTTAACTCCTTATCTCCTGGGAATGTCCCTAATCCTGTTGTCTGCTGTCTTTTCAGCTGGTTTGCATCATGTGGGTCTAGAAGTGTTGCTGTTGTTCTTGCTGCTGCGAGGGCTAGGAAATCATCCCTAGTTTACTGCAATTGAAACAGGAGGTAATACCTTCAAAATCCTTTAATAATGTACTCCTTTTTCTCTTCAGGTCCCTAATTAGGTATGAGTGACTTCAGTGGTTTTTACTAGGTTTTTCTTTCCTCAAATATCTATGCAGGGAGGCTTGAAGATTTTTATTTAAAAGTGGGAGGCTTTTTTTCTGAATTCTGAGTTTAGATGAGCATGCTTGGATGTTGAAACACTGGGCTAAGACAGTTGGATTTTGCTCCAGACTCTGCTCATGTTTTGCTCTTAAATGCATCATTTTCCCTTTTTACAGGCACATCTCAACATTGCAGTATGTATCAGGAATTTAGCTGCATTGAATACTTACTTATGCTGTAGCCAGGTTTAGTGCCACCTTGTAATTTTCTCATCTGCCAGCTAGGGATAAGAGAGAGTACTTGCCCATTAATGGAGAAATGCTCCAATTTACCAGCCCAAGAATTAGAAATCAGAAACCAGCCATGCAATAAGAGAATTTACTTAAGAAGCAAGACTTTTTTTCCCCTCAGGTGGAAACATTTTCAATACTTTCAGATTTCTGAATCATAAGACTTGGGTTTTGCCAGCTGCTGCCCAATTATATAGCTATGGATCTTGCACATCATTTGACTTTTGAGACTTAGGGCTTCTTGAAAAATAGAGTAGAACATGTAAAGTTGAGAGACTTATAATAAAATCAAGAGAGGTAATAACCCTGATGTTATAGAGCTAGAACTTCATTTGTTAGTGTTTGTAAAGTGTTTCTTGAGCCTTACATGGCATGAGCTATAGAAAAAAGCATTTCTGTGCCATGTGCATCACTGGATGATGCACCATGTGTCTCTTCAAAGTGTGTGTGAAGTGAGAGCGTGGGACAGGGAAGGATTTCCCTCTCCACTCACTAATGATCCCTGAGCAGGTGCTTGTCTTCTAGGCTGCACACATACTGCTTTGTTGACAGAATAACTCTGTATTCCACTGTGTGTTTTTAATTCAGTAAATGCAAGAAGACATAAGATTTTGTAAAAAAGGAGAATGGAAAATACGTCAGAAATAAATAGTCTTTTTTGCTGGTTTAGGTATTATATTCATATTTGAATCCAAGATGTGTAACAGTGATTTTCAGCACTGTAGCACTCCAAAGGTGCAGAATGTAACCTGGGACATATCTCCCCCGCTTCCACTACCACCAATGAGATTTACAGAATTAAAATGCAGTGTTCCTTGACATGTAAGATCTGAATCTTCTTTTCACTCACAGTGATGCTACTTCCTGTCATGCTTAGTGTGGAAAAACTTCCTGAGATATTTTGCCCATTTCATGACTGAGGAATATGAGCTCACACCTCCTGTATGTGAAGTTCATGGGTGTCAGGGGGAAGCCTGTCTGTTAATTGCTGAGCAAAAGGATATGTGGAAGAGCAATGAGCAACAGGCTTCAAAAGACTTTAGATCAGGCCTTTCTTCTAGGCCGACATTGCTGCAGTTCAGACAGTTGTGGCCCTGCTAGTTTCAAATAGCCAGGTAGGTTCTTAGCACAGCATCTGCCTGGACATCAGTGTGAACTGCAGAGCTCAGCCAAGATGCTGAGTCAACACCTTTTTAGTTACCCTGTATTGAGCCACTGTAGGTAGCTGCTAGCATTACCCATTAGAAACACCCACACAAATATAGATGTACCAGACCATTAAGGAAGGAAATTGGCCTTTGTTGATGAGCACAAGTGGCTCCTGATAATTCCTTATATGACTGTACATTGGAATGTGGTATCAGCAGAGAAGATAAATCTCTTTTCCTCCATTCTTTTAAATGAGGAGCTCCAGGCAGTTGCCCCTCCCCACTAGTACTCTTCTCTGTTCATTTTCGTGCCAGGTCATTTCTTGCCAAAAATCCCATCTGCTCATCAGTGGCATTCCAGAGCAGGAGGTGCTCTGGGGATTTGATGCTGATTAATAGCATCATTCATGAGCCTGTGTATGAAAGGAGGAGGAGAGGGAAATGGTGCCAACCAGAGCTGAACTAGCACGAGCTTGGAGGTTCCTCTCTAAGGTGCAGTGATCACCGCATGTTCCTTTCCTAGAGAATATAATTCACTATTGTTTCCTCAAATACAGTCTTCAGTCAAGTTTAAATGTTCATTTGGAAGCAAGGGAGCTTTTGCCTGGGTCAGTTAGTCTTCAGAATCAGAGCACATTCCATGGAAATCATTCTGTTATTTATCATGCTAATTTTCATCCCATTGTTCCTAAATATCTGCTTAAGTACACATGGTAGAAAAAAATCATGCACTTAGATGTGGGCTCACTTGTATCCCATCTGGAGAATTTCTCTTATCCCCCACCACTGATTGCTTGCCTTTTGCACTTCCTATGTACGTTTTAGGTGGGCACCTTGTGTGTAGAGCATTTTGAGGTCTTTGTCTCACAATGGGAGTCATAGAATGGTTTGGGCTGGGGGGGACCTTAAAATTTAACTAGTTCCAACAGCTCTTCTGTGGGCAGGGACACCTTTCACTAGACCAGGTTGCTGAGGCCCCCAGCCAACCTGGCCTTGAGCACTTCCAGGGATGAAGCACCCACAACTTTTTTGGACAACAGATTTCAGTGCCTCACTACCCTCACAGTAAAAAATTTCTTCCTGATAATCTAATCTAAATATTTCCTCTTTTAGCTTAACCATAATAATGATATTGTGCAGTGGGCTCCAGGACTAGTGTCCTCTGTGATCCAACTGTAAAAAGGACACCTTGTGTACGTATCTTTTTGATTTTCCTATTTAGCCATCCTATTTAGCTTTTTCAGTTTTTGCTATAAAATAAATTATATTAGGTAGTAGTTCTTACCTTTCCTTAATCATTCTGTTGAAAAGCCACAAATGACTTAATTTCCTGAGGGTGAGGTTCTCTAAAACTGAGAATAATAACTTTATCACTCTATTAGCCTGTTTTCTACCTATGCCTTTTCCCCATCTCTGCTCCACTTTCAGTGTCATCTCTTCCCTTTCTGTCTCTTCACATTCCTCCCCCTGATCTGAATGAGGGGTGGGGAGAGGTCTTGTTCAGCCATGTCAGTACATGTGTGACAGGAGGCTTGAGAAGATGGTCCACTACCAGTAGTTTTTATTTGGAAGGAGAGGTATAGTGGGAAGTAGAGTCAAAGGGGTTTTGGTCTACTCAACCTCTCCACTGACAACAGCTTGGAGGAACATCACCCTTCATCTTAATATGGAGAGAGAAAAGGTAAAATGGGCGCGAAATTTGCCACATAACACTAAATTCCGTACATGCAAACATTGGTTTGTGTCCTTTCACCCAGCAATGTACAGCCCAAACACTAACTCTTTTTTCCTCTTCCTACTCATAGTTGCTCACAGGTGGTGCCTGGTTTATTTTTTCTTTTCAGAAATCCATATTTAATAGTGAAATCACTGCTATTTTTGTATTCACCACATCCTCTGAAATATATATTAAGTTAAATACAATATAAATTGGAATAGATGTGTTTTAAGTTGTATTAGGAGCAGCTGATGGAACTCGGGTTGTTTAGCATGGAGAAAAGGAGGCTCAGGGAAGACCTTATTGCTCTCCACAACTGCCTGAAAGGAGGGTGTAGTGAGGTGAAGATTGGTCTCTTCTCCCAAGTAACAAGGGATAGGACAAGAGGAAATGGCCTCAAGTTGCACCATAGGAGGTTTAGATTGGATATTAGGAAAAATTTCTTCACTCAGAGTTGTCAGGCATTTGAACAGACTGTCCAGTGAAGTGGTGGAACCCTTGAGGTATTTAAAAGCTGTGTTTATGTGGCACTTAGAGACATGATTAAGTTGTGGACTTGTCAGTGCTGTGTTAATGGTTGGACTTGATGATCTCAGAGGTCTTTTCTGACTCAAACTATTCTGTGATTCTACGTGTATCTTGGCTTCTGTGCATGCCCCCTACTTGTGAGGCAAATATTTAATGCCTGTCTTTGTTCCTTCCTTTGGGGCATTTTCCAGACACTGCATTTCCTTCAAACCCAGATTCTTCCTAACCAAGACTAACATTTCCTATTTAAACTTATTAACACTGAATTAAAAGAAAGAAATGCCAGATGAATCTTTCAAATGTTAACAGGAACATCTAAGGTTATATGTTAACTTAATAGATGATATGTGGCCATAGAGCAGAGGCATCCATGACTCTGAAATAGTGTAATTGTTTTGTTTTCTAAAGCCTCTCCAGTGCAAATTCTTTTATGGTAGGAAAAAATGTGAAAAGATAATAGTCGCAGGATGAGACTAATATACAATTACAGAAAAATCATGTCTTTGATCATGAAGGCTAAGGTAAGAATGGCACACAGTTCTACACACTAACTTGTATTAGAAAATGGAAACTACCTTCTCATTAGGGTAAGATCCGATTTCCAGAATTCCTTATCAATCATATAAGTGACTGCCCTTCAATTCCAGGTTTACCAAGGCCAGCAAAGAAAATGAAATCCAGGACTGAGGGTTGGGATGTCCTAATCTCAGCTCAAAAGTCGCACTGTTGCCTCTTGTCAGGGACCAGTGAAAAGGCAGCATAGCTTAGAGACTAAGCATGGGAATCAAACCAAAAGCATTCCTGGACAAAGGGCTCTATTGATTTACTTGCTCACAGGCTATTTTGAAGCTGCTTTACACAAGTGAAGTAAAATAAAACCCACAAAAATCCAGAAAACAAACAAAAAAGCAAAACCCATGAAAAAATCCAGAAAAGTAAAAAAAATAATGTATACTATAGATTCCATTTTATATCTTTTTTTGTTATGAAAACATTTTGGAAATTGCTTGCTTTTCTTTCTGTAGATACATTTTTTACTTCACAAGAGGTTTGATTCTTAACACCCCAGGTACTGTGCAGCAAATACTCTGTAGACCAAAACAGCTGAAGGAGTTTTTTCATTGACATCTCCTCCCAGCCATCCTCAAGGTGGGATCTGGAGTTTTGGAGGCTGTAGGCCACAAACATTTTGTGCATAACCAGAAGTCTTGGTACAGTCAGCATGCAGTTATGCTGTTTCTAAGTCAGAGTCAATGTTTTAAACACTGCAGTACTTTTGTAGTGTATTAGGTCCTTTAATTCCAAAAAGCAAGTGAAGATCCTGGGTGCTGGTTGGGGACTAAGCCATCTGTTGCAGTGGCTTGGGATCTCCTGCACATAGAAAGCTTTGTTTATTCACAGAATTGTTATTAGCCTATGCTGCAGGTTTATGTTTGCCTCCTCCTCGCTTAATTTAATTGAATTTCCATCTCCTACCTTTCACTCTTTCTCCTACATGCTCTTTGTGTAAAGTGCCTTGCAGAGAAGCTTTGAACAGGAGCCTGAGCTGACAGTACCGCTGGCTAAGCAGCACTGCACTTCATGTTTGATGATTTAAATCCCATGCCGTGATACAGAGAGGGTAAACACATGACATGGCCAATTCCCACCAGCTGCAGAAGGCAGCACTGATTCTGCACCCCCAAAAAGGCCCATGTGCTATCCAGTCTTGGCAAGAGGCAGTTTGCTGTGTACGTCTTCATAGAGCTGAGCTGCCGCTGCCTCAGCAGCCAGACACAGCAGCCTGTGTGTCCACATGCACTCCCTTCCGGGGCTTGACAGGCCATGCTGTCAGGAGATTAAATTATACTGTGGAAAAGGGTGTGAGGGAAATAGCCTGAGACAGATTTCTCAGCTATTGACGGCTTTTCTGCAAGACGCGTTAGCGCTAATTCTCTGTTCTCTCACTCCGCTGTTCTCCACAGCAGCAGCTCCGTGCAAAATGTAATGAAGTCAGCATTTTGGGGGTGACATGGCCAGAGCAGTAGCTGTGAAAGCCAAGTCTCTTAGATTAGTCCCCAGCTCAGGAGAGGTGTTAGGGTTCTGCCTTCTAGAAATGTTGAGCAGTTGAAATGTGGGAGAAATCAATGGGAGCTCTTCAGCTTGTCTGCAACTCTGGCCTTCTATGTACTTCTGATTTAGCAAAGACCTTTTTCTTCAGTCTGTCCACTAGTAAGCACGGTAGCTTTCTCATCTTTCTTGATTTTCCTCTACTTTCTGTCATTTTTCTACCCTCATGCAGACTTCCCTTTCTATTTTCTCCACTGTCTTAGGTGTTTCATGTTACATGGCTTTTATTGTCAAATTTAGGCTAGTTTTGAGGCTTTCTTGATAACCACCCCGAGACATCTATTTATTATGGAGTAATTCATTCTTTGGAACTGTTCCCCCCTCTCTTCCCACTGATTATAGCACCATACAGCAGGGTTAGACAAGACGACTACTGAAGTTCAAGGGCAGTCTCTGCATATCCATCTCAAAGCCCGTAGCACTGTGTAGGCCCAGTCAGATTCTTGAATTAAGTTCCCAAAGATGCTGAACCCCTGCTTCCAGAGGGTGCTGGTTTTTATTCTGGTTCCCTTATGTCCATGGGAGCTGAAATTACCAGCCTACAGAATAGCATGTGAGGCTGATGGCCCGATGGGGCTGACTGGCTGGATTTCTAGATCGGTTGGCTGACTCTTCTCATGGCCCTGTGGCTGCAGAACTACCTAGAACATTATTTTCTGGGTGCAGGGGAATGGGACAGGAGTAAGCAAAACTGGCAAAATTGAAAAATAAGGAAAAAGGAAAAGAAGGAAAGTATAGAATGGGAAAATCAGGGGAAAGAGGCGGGATGGAAGAAGAGAAAAAGAGTAATGAAGAAAAATTATGTAGGTAGGGATAAGAATGGTGAAAACAGGATACAACAATCAGGGGAAAGGAGGAGGATGGCAGATGGAGGGAGAATATGAGGGAGACTGAAAGAGAGCAAGAACAGGAACCCGGCAGAGTACAAGAGAAATGCATATTAAGAGTTAATTTTCTTCCCAGTGGAATAGACTAGTTAGGAAAAACAGTTACCTAAGAGACAGCATGTCAGCTTGAAGTAACATGCAAAAATTAATATTACAGTGCATATCGTTTGTAGAACTCCATCCCCTGGGGAACGTATTCTGATGGAAACAAACTTTGGGTGTGTCAGAATGAGACTTTCTGTTTGATGCTAAATTGTCCTGTCTTTGCATCACATAGCTGGCCGTGGTTCATAAACTGACAAAAGCTCATGCTGGGGAGAAGGAGAGGTGAGAGGTCCTCTCTCTTATCATCCTTGTGTGCTAGGGAGGGAAGTGGAGGGGCAGAGGTCCAGTGAGGGAATCTGTGCAGAATAATGCTCCTAAGAGAAACATCTATAAGGGACTGGTAAGAATAAAGGAAGTGCATGAGAGAGAATAAAAGACATGAGACGGAAAAGCATAATCAGTGAGCATGGAGGGAAAAATGTCCTTTTCCCTTCCTATCTTTTAATCTGTGAATTCCCTTCTGATATTTGTTGTTTTATTTCTCTGGCATTTCATTATGTTTAGCCCCTTCTTTACTTTTCTTTTTCCTCTGTTTCCCCACGTTCTGCTTCAGCCAAAAGCCCTTTCCAAACCCTTTTTCCTTACATATCCTTCCTGCCTTTTCTCAGGCTCTCTGACACATAGCCAGTGTCTCCTTTTTTCTCTTACTCCCTTTTTCACACTTCTCTTTCTTAACATTTTGTGGTTTTTTCATGGACTTTTCTTCCTTGTCCAGAAATTACAGGTTCTTTCTCTGGTGTTCTGCATTGCCAGGGTCCTACTGTTACATGTCTATGTATTTATATGTACACACTGACAATAATATAAATGTGCATATATCTATATATATATACGTGTGTGTGTATGTTTATGTACACACAATATTCTAAACCAGAACAAGTTAATTTGGTCATAAGACAAAGCCTGGGTGTTACTCTTACTGTAGTTGACCAACTGCCTGCTTTGATGTGAGGATTCAGACTCAATGACACAATTACATTTCTCACAATACTCTTTTCATGCCCAGAAACAGCTCGTGACTTGGCAGGATGGAGTCATGGGAATGGCTTGGTTTACTTCACCCCTAACACCATGAGATAGGACTCCTCAATTCCGGCTGTCTCGTGCTGATGGATGCGATACCAGTGGACCTAGTGCAACAGGATATGGCAGTGCAAGTTGTCATGATAAACCATACCAGCCTCACACTCACCACAGCCTCACCCTCCCTCTTGTCCACTCCTCTTCATACTGCCCTCCCTGTGCTCTCACAGCTGACAACAGGTAACTCTGCTATCTCTCTTGTCAGGTGTGAGGGTAATCAAGACATCCTTTTAGCGTGTGCCAAAGGTCTGCATGTCTCAGCGCCTTATACCTTGAATTCTATGTGTCAAAACTGCACATAAATGGCCTAATTTGATTTTGAGTGATTGTGTTTACTGCATGTTGACAGAGCTTGTTTGTAGGTATTTACAGTTCTCCTTTCCCTCTTGGACCACTATATTTCTGGGGGATTTAGTGCAGATATGATTTTTTTCTTCTCTAGTAGTTTTCTCAGGAAACTGTTTACATACTAACACTAAGAGAGAACGAGAGTTAGAGCTACCTCTTCCTCTTAATTCAGTGTAAACCTCTTTGGCCTTCCCACTGTGCTCCTTTCTTGCTCAAAACAAAACAACCAAACCCAAGTTCTGTTATGATACAGCAAGAAAGCTCAGTTTACCTCAGCTCTGAGTCATGGCAGGCTACAGAGAGTCAGGATTTGCACAGAACCAGAAGATTTTTTGGAAGTCCAGAAAGAGACGAGCAGTGATTTGCAGGTAGCATCATTGCTGACACTAAGAATGCAGCAGCGTATAGCATAGTCAGACAGCAAAGTGTGGGGAAAAAAGTTTCCATATTCTGGGTTTCAAAATCTCTGCTATTTGCATTTTTTATGCTGCTGTCTTTTTGGTTCCTTGAAAAGCCTCCTTTTGCAAAGCCAAAGACCTTAAGGCCAGAAGATATAAGACATTGTAATGGTGGGACCTTTTATAGAACACAGGCTATTTAATTTCATTGCCTTCCATTTGTATGGAGGCTGATAATTTGTATTTGGGAAAAGCACATTTTCCAAAAAGGCTTCAACTCTTGATGTGAGGAGTCTGAGAGGGAGAAGTTGCTGCTTCTCTTGGTAGTTTGTTCCAGTAGTTAAACACTTGTAGAGAAATTTGTGCCTCATTTCTCATTTGAAGGTGTTTCACTTTACAGGCTTGCATTCACACATTTTTCAATAGTTCTGCTTATCCACAGTGAACCTTAATCTTCCTCAAGGTCCCTGCTTTCCCAGTTGCAGTGTCTTGCTTTGTAGATACTGTCTGCATTCCTTGGTCCTTAACATATTACTCTCTATTTGGCTGAATTAAAATGTATTCAGTTTGAACAGATATAATTTAGAAGGGATCCACTTTATTTAATATTTCTTCTTCTCTACCAGTCTTTGCAAAGTTCACCTCAAGTATTTTGCATTTATTTCTACATCAGTGATGAGATGTAAAATCACATTCCATTTACTCATGATATATGCAGAACCTCACACCAAATCCTCCTACTGAATGATGATTCTGTTCTTTGTTCCTTTTTTGAGATTCCTCAGACAGCCCTCAATTCATTGAATAGACACTTCATTGTCAAGGTATAATGCAATTTAAATCACAGTACTATGAGATAATAAGTCACAAACTCTACAAAAGCCAAAATTTCTGTAGGATATTCACTTAGCTTTGTCAACGGAGTTTGTAATTTAATTAGAGTATGAAACTCTATCGCTTTAAAAATAATTTGTCCCCATAATCCTGTGTTTCTTGGCATGAATTTTATTGATACTGTTTTATATATTTAACACTGACTCAGCATTTCTGTGATCGTTCCTAGGAGTATTGTCAGGCTGAGAACCCTCCCTTCTTCCTCTGCCCTTTTTGACTGTTGACTCAACATTAAGATCCCCCCAGTCCTACCAAATTCCTCAACATTCTACAGTGTATTAAAAATTAACATCATGGTGCTGAGGGCTGTTTGTAAGCCAGCCTTTCAAGAATTATGGGTATTGCATGTTTGGCCTATAGAACTTCTCCCTGGTTCTCAATGTGTTTGGAATTAATAACTGCCAACTCAGTAAATATTAAATATATATGTAGTGTGTTAAACAGCCACTGTAATGGTTATAAGACATTTTGTCACCTCGACATTAACAATTTTGCCACTTTTATCTAGTATCATACTTACCTGCAATTTTCTTTTGTTGCAGGAGTGTTTTCAGATACCCTCAGCATTCTCCTGGAGAAACAGGCCATCCATAGCTTGGTCAGGTGCACTCTTTGGGAGTGAAAAACCGGCTGGATGACTGGGCCCAGAGAATGGGATGATGGAGAATGGAGTTATATCCTGCTG
Source organism: Donacobius atricapilla (assembly GCA_013397315.1). Taxonomy (NCBI): domain Eukaryota; kingdom Metazoa; phylum Chordata; class Aves; order Passeriformes; family Mimidae; genus Donacobius; species Donacobius atricapilla. The sequence goes on along the minus strand of WBMY01018381.1, from coordinate 48,769 downwards.
GTGGCCAGTCACTGGGCTCAGTGTTGGGGCCAATCCTGTTCAATATCTTTACTGATGACCTGGATGAGGGAATCATGTGCTCCCTCAGTCAGTTTGCAGAAGGCACCAAGTTGAGTTGGGAGTGTTGTTCTCCTGGAGGGTAGGAAGGCTCTGCAGAGGGATCAGGACAGGCTGGATCAATGGGCCAAGGCCAGCTGTGTGAGATTCATTAAGGCCAAGGACCAGGTCCTGCCCTTGGGTCACAACAATGCCCTGGAATGCTCCAGGCTGGGGGAACAGTGGCTGGAAAGCTGCCCAAAGGAAAAGGATCTGGGAATGCTGTGACAGTGGCTGTAGAAGAGCCAGTTTGTGCCCAGATGGCCAAGAAGACATCCTGGCCTGTATCAGCAATAGGAGGGCCAGCAGGACCAAGGAATACTGAGGCCAGCCTCTTCTCCCTTTACAACTAGTGACAGTACAAGAGGACATAGCTTCAAACTGCACCAGGGAATTTTTAGATTAGACATCAGGAAAAAGTTTTCATTGGTAGGGTGGTTAGCCATTGGAACAGGCTGCCCAGGGAGGTGTTAGAGTCACCAACCCTGGAAGTGTTCAAGAAACAACTGGACTTAAAACTGTGGTGTAGTTGGTATGGTGGGGTTCAGTTAAGGGATGGAGTCAGTAACCTTGGAGCTTTTTTCCAGCCTTAATGATTCTATGATTTTGTTGCTCTTAACTCTGTCAGGCAGGCATTTTTTCCCTAGTTTCTTCAGCTTCCCTACTCAGTTACTTACAACCGAACATTTTCATTGATATTGACTGCCACCTGTAACTGCTGCCTGACATTTTGTCATATGTCCTTAATTTCTAATTACTGTTTTATTTGCCATCTAACCAAGCATTGTTTTCTTATCCAGTGTTGTAAGCTGTTTTTTTCGACACCAGCTTTTTGACTAGTTAATTAACTCTTCTTATATAAAGTACTTCTACTTTTCAGTTGTGTTATCTCCCTAATCTTTGGTCCCTTCTCAGTGGCACTCTTATTTTCTTCAAATACCTTCTCTTGAAGCCTTAACACCATTTCTTGGTAGCTGTGTACTTTGTATGCATGTGGGTATGGGTATGTAAGTATTGCTTGCAGATGCTGAACTTTTGTTGCCCTTATTGATTGTAATCTGGTCATGATAGTTGGTTTCCAGGCAACTGTCATTTTTCAATCCAATGATTAATTTATCTTCTCAGAGGAAGAAGAGAGAAATAGAATCTCTTAATTTAAATTTTCTTCACCATTTCTTGTTTTCATGCAATTCTTCCCTATGGAATGAGGTTTGCTCTTCTGAACAATCATTATTGTCTTTTTTTCTCCTCAGTGTTTCCAGACTTGTAACAGTTGCTCTTTCTGCAACTGACTCCCTCATTTTTTTTTCCTTCCGGTCATACTCTTGCAATTTTAAAACAAAATTCTGTCCCTATATGAATATCATGGATTACTATAAAGAAAATATCATATTTCAATGTTCTTCTCTCCTCTTTTCTTCATACAGCTTGATATTTAATTTGCCCTGAAGACTGCCTTTGTCACACACTGAACTGTCCATGTAGTTCATAGATAATTTAGAAGTTAGTAATGTGTGCAATGAGTTCAAATCATTCCTTCTGGTACCTTATATTTTTCAGCACCAAGTTTCATTTCTTGTCTTTGTACTCCTTCACAGGTTCACCAGGTTCAGCTGAAAGTCTTTATCAACTCCTTCACTCTTGATCAAAATAAATAAATGGCATTGTTTGGAGGTTTAATTACCTCTACTCATTTTCATAGATCCCTTCTAAACATGTTTATGTGAAGTACTAAACAAATGCCAGAAATCTCAAATCTTTTACTATGAAATTTTCCTGCTATTTCAATGACAGAGGAGAATTTTTTAAAGATCCCGAATGTATTTTAGAGTAGTGTAAAATCTTTGTTAAAATCCAGAGTTAGGAACCATTCTGGTGACCTGCTGTTACCTGTCTGGGTACTGTTGAAATCCCCTTCACAGCCACCAAAATCTTCTTTCTTCTACTTAAGTTCCTCTTTGCAGAGATGTCCTCATTTCTCCTAACAGTTAATTTTGGAGGAATTTTGATAACAATGGCATAAACAGTGTCAGGTCAACTAAGAGCACTTTCCTGTTAATAAACTGAATGGACATTCTCACAGGAGGTCAGCAAAGATTGATTTGTCATTATGGACAATACAGACCAAATTCAGTTCTCAGTTACCTGACTTCAGTAAAGCTGTATCAAGATAACGGGACTAGAATTTAGATAAAGGTGCAGTTTTAATTTTTGCTTTTGGCTACCTTCAGCTAAGTGATAAGTAAGAAGCCTACATGAAAAAATCCTGATTATTCATTGTTTTGAGTATTCTTCCCTGCCCTGCTCTTCCCTTCTTACTGTGCATGTGGTGATCGGCTAAGTGGTACTAAAATGATAGATGTCATCTTCTGCTGGGAGTGGAGATTGTCATTCAGACAAGAAAGCACTTGGTTTCCATTCTTTCCTTGCTTGGATTTATATGGGCAATCATCAGCAGGACACTTTTTGGATCTGAAACTGGATCTGTGGAGGACTTTCTCTGCTGAAATCTGTGATGTGTATTCAATCACTGCTATAAACAAAGGGCATCTCTATAAGCTAGATATTAGCTATATTAGCTCAGTATAAGGCACGGTAGAAGGAACTTCCAGAATGTTTAATTGGAGATGAGTGGGCTGTTTATTGGAATGAAACCCGAATGCAGATTAATGCTTCCTGGAGTATCACTATTGTTTGCTCCCCACACTGGATGAAGAAAGATAGGGAGAGGAAAGTGAGAAAAGTACCCCCTGGCACATCTCTGCCAGCTTTTGGTTTCAGTCAGGCAGTAAGTCCATGCAAGCATCAGTTCTGATGAGCTGATAAACAAATCTATCAAATTTGCCAAGTCTGTGGGAATCCCAGGCTGTCTAATGGTAGATGGAGGTAGGGGTTACAGCAGGATGGAATTTACTATGGCTGTGAGCTGAAATACAATAATAATATAGTAATAAATATATTGCTGCTCCAGCAGAGAGAGCAGAACTTCTGGGGCTGCATGAAATTTGGGTATAAAAGAGGGAGCAGTGGGAGACCTGGAGGATATTTAGCATAAGGCAGCAGGAGATATCCAGGGGCTTACAAGATGTGGCAAATGGAGGATGTTGCAGTCTGTGAAGCACAGTAGCCCAAAACCCAGATCATTCATTGTATTTAAAATGAAAATGATACACATTTTGGATAATGTTGTAATTTTATCATGGTGTTTAGTGACTGGATGAAATAATTCGTTTCTCTGTTGACTAATACCATACCCTCTTTTAATTTACCATATGCTGAACATACAAGGATGCATACATGTTTTACCAACCATTCTCTTGTTGCTTCCGAACGGAATTCATTTTGAGACAGGGACATTTTAGGTGATATTGTATCACCTTAAGCTTTTGGTAAGATGTGCTTTAAGTTATGAATTATCAGTGCACCCAGTCTGTGTGGCAAAACCTGAAGTGACAAGCTTGTCTGTGTGGGACTAAAATCACACTGTACACAGGCCAGGGTGAGGATCTTCAGTTAGTGGATAAGGAAAAGACTGTGGATGTTGACTACTAGACTTTACTTGAAGCCTTTGATACCACTTCTCACAACATTCTCCTGGAGAAATTGGCTGCTCATGACTTGGTCAAGTGCACTTTTGAGGGGGTAAAAACTGGATGATTGGGCCTAGAGAGTTGTGGTAAGTGGTGCTACATCCACCTGGTGGCTAGTCACTAGCGGTGTTCCCCAGGGCTCCGTAGGGGCCAGCCCTGTTTAATATCCTGATCAGTTGTCTGGATTGAGTGCTCTCTCAGGTGACAGCAGGATAGACGGGTGTGTTGATCTGCCGGAGGGTAGAAAGGCTTTGCAGAAAGATCTGGACAGGCTGAATCAGTGGGATGAGGCCAAAGGTAGCAGGCTCATGGGGGACCTTATTGCTCTCTACCACTGCCTTGAAAGGAACACAGAGCCTGGGCTCTTCTCCTAAGGAGCAAGTGTTAGGACAAGAGGAAATGGCCTCAAGTTGCTCCAGGGGTTGTTTTGGATTGGATATAAGAAAAATGTCTTCACCAAAATAGTTGTCAAACATTGGAACAGGCTGCCCAGGGAATCAGTGGAGTCACCATTCCTGGAGCTACATAAAGGTGCCACTTAAGGACATGGTTTAATGGTGGGCTTGATAGTGCTAGCCTAAGAGTTGGGCTCAATGATCCTAGAGGTCTTTTTCAACCTAAGCTATTCCATGATTCTAAGAGCATTTGGCACCAAAGTGTTTTTGACCTTCTCTCTAAATACATATTAACTTAAACACAGGCAGAAACAGCTGATGAGAGATGTGACGTGAGCTTTCAATGCTCAGTAAGTCTGCCAGGAGGGATCAGCAGCAGCTCCTGTACGCACAGAATTGCAGAGACAATTTCACTGATATGAGCAAACTCTTGTTGATAACTTGGGTGAGAAGACAGAGAAAGAGAGGAATGGACAAAGTGACATTTCAATTAAAGCAGTGCTTAATAAAAATATTTAAGGCAGTAGATGGAAAAAAATAGAGAAAATATAAAAAAAACAAACAAAAGTCCCCAGGAGCTCTGTGGCGTTAATCTAACCTTCAGCATGACTGAAAACTGCACAGGCAGGTGAGCAGCATTATTGATGTTGGAAGTAATTACTTCAGCAGGCGCTGCTATCAAAATTCATAGTGATTGATTTCCCACTAGTCAGCTTATCTGTCTGAGAACAAGTTCACTGGAAAGCAGCTTATAACCCCTTCCTAATAAGCCATGGCACATCACTGGAGAAAATGGCGTCAGGCTCGCTTTGTCTTGCATTCACTGCTATTAAAGGTTGAATCATTCCAAATTTTAAGATACTAGGCAGTTTTCTTCTCCAGACGACCTAGGAATACAGAGATCTGTGCTTCCCAAGCAACCTGTCCTTGTCCCCTCCTAGGTACAGTGTCAATTGAAGGAGAATTTCTTTCAGTAACAACAGGGGAAATACATATCTGAACACACACACCACTCACATTTTAAAGGTGGTTTTCAAATAGGGAATATTTTCCATAGGCTGACTGAGAGCTGGTTAAACCAGAACAGTGGAGGATATAATTGAGGTGCCTTAGGCCGCAGCAGTAATGTTGCTATGTATGCATTTGTCAGCATCAGGTTAAATCCATGTTCCTTCAAGGTGCAGATTCAGGTCCGAATCTGAGGTGAAGTCTTTAAGGTCAGGTTGGATGAAGATAAGGGTGGCTCTGGGGCTGTTTTCCCTGGTAGACTAAGAAGACATGATCCATGTTATCACAGCCTCAGTAAAGAACCACAGTGTTGTGACAAGAACATGATCAAACATCTTTCATGTCCCAGATATCCTGATTGAAGTTAGCAAATGAGGAATTACTATCTGTGACATTGCAACAATTATCCAGGCAAATGCAACCTCCATCCCACCTCTGGACAGGGATCCATGACTTACAGAGAAAGCCTATCAAGCTGGAGTTGGAAGGGCTTTCTTGTTCCCCATCCATTTTTTTAAAAACAGCCATGGGCTGGAAAACAGAAGCCAAGATGTGCAGTTCTAACACTAGGCCAGCATCTGTAAGAGCTTAGACATTTACTTCTCTCTAGCCTCTGTTGGTTGGCAGTAATCTATTCCCACAGATCAAAGCACAGGAAAAAATGAAATGAAGGACAAGTGCAAGAGGCTTAACTATCAGTCTCCTGGATTTGTATCAGTCTGTGTCAGGAGGCAAATCATCTGCAAGTGTTTTTCCTTTTCCTTTTGGCAGTTTCCTGTGCACAGAGAGACAGAATGCTTCCTTGTGCAGATAGTTGCTTCCCCCTGCCATCTGGCAGGGTGCACAACACAAAAGGCAATGGTGCTATTTGTCAGGAGGGAAAAGGACTATTTGCTGGATCAGTTTTATGGAGGAAAAGAGAGGGGAGAAGAGAATGCAGGAAAACCATTTTGTACAATTGACAGGAGAAAGAGAGGAGCTGAGTAAGATCATTTCTCAGGGTAGAGATAGACTTCTCCTTCCAGGACCAACAGCTGCCTGCTTAGGATCTGTGCATGAGAGAGGGAGGCAAAGGCAGGAGAGGAGTTCCTTTCCTAAACTTTCACAGAGGATTCAAATGATAACTTTTTTAAACTTGTGGGAAGATGCGTACAGCAGTGTCCAGGGCTCCTTCTGCTGCCCATCTACATCGTTCAGGCAACCAGGTGGGGAGGAAAAGTTCTGTAAGCTCCTTAACTAGAAAAGCCCTCAGCACGTGGCAGTCCTAGTAGGGGGGCTCTGGGTTGTACAAACAACACATCCCAGCAGTCCCAGGTGGCCTGTGACTCTTCAGATGGTGAGACGGACTGGCAGGCATGGCAACCCTTTCTTCTCTCTACCCTGCTCTACCCTGCAGGCTTTGGAGACATCAGAGGCTCCACGGATTCTCACCATGGTCTGCAAATCAATATGCCAACCCTGGGTTTTGGCCCACACTACCAGGAGGCTTCTGCGCTCTTTTTATCCTTCTGTGTTTCCAGAGCACTGAGCTACAGCACGACCCAAATTTCTGCATCACCCTTCTGGCTTGTAACACCGTGCTTCTATTTCAGTGTCTGACTCCCTGGTCAGTATGGTGATCCTCTTGGTCCATGGGAGTCTGGCAAGGATGGGAAGCAGATGGTCACAGTAACACAGTGAGGTTATATGAAAACTGTCTCTGCTGGGGGCACATTTTTCTCAGTTGCACAGGGGTGACTGCATCTTGTCACAGCTAAAGAGGAATGTAGATGAGGATCCAACCAGTTTCCCTTTCAGGACACCCACCCCTTTATCCTCCCAAACCTTTAACATCTTCCCTGCATGTTTGCATCTCTTCCCATTAGTCTCTCTGGATGGGTGCTGTGGCAGCTCAGTGTTCCGATTCCCGCAGAGTCAGGAGGTGAAGCTCGCAGTGCAGACAGGATGGTTCCCCTGGGGGCTGGAAAGTCTCTTTCCTTCTCTAATTGTTTCTGACGTTTCACCTGACACATCCTGAGTGAGCACATCACCCCTGCTTCTGGGGGGTTATACAATATTTGGATCTCTGAACTTGTAGCTGTGTTCTTTGTCGACAAGAGATCAAGGATGTCAGAACTCTGAAAAAAAAAAACCAAACCCAAAAAAAGAAAGACTGAAAAGCAAAATAAATGACAGAGATGGAAAAGAAAGTCAAGTAGAAATAGGAACAATTGCCTAGAGACAGGTGGACAGATGCCTAGCAAACCAGATAGACAGACGGCTGTGGCAGAAAGACAGCATGCTCCTTGCTGTTCTTGGGCTGTAATTATCAGCTATTTAGGCACTAAGCCCAGGCAAACCAGTTATTATCAGTATTCAACAGCTCCGAGGTGAAGCCCAAAGTAATTAATGCCCTTTGAGATCTCAGTACCAACTACAATGAGCACTGATTTAAAGCAGAGTGTTTGTGGGGAGGGAGGGATTAGGGCTTTTTCATTATATAAGAAAGGGGGGGAGAGGGAAACTCTTGATGAGCAAAACAGGTATGAACTGCAAGAGAGCTAGAACCTGCACACGGGGAATGACTGTTGATCACATTTTCTCTAGAAGCAACCCTTATTCTTTAATGAGAAATTGCTGTCCAAACTCAGAGTTCTTTTGAGAAAGCAGAAGTGCTCAGAAATACATCACGAGGAGAGCAGAAAAAACATGGTCTGTGAAGGGCAGGAGCACCTAACTCCTGTTGTTTTCATTTGGTCTGATGTAGCTGTAGCATCTGAAAAGGTGACAAGACTCATACTATGGGATGGAGGGAAAGAAGGAAGGATGGATGTGCACTTTCGTGGGTGGAAGGCTGAAGTCCAGGAGCAGGACTCACCTCTCCTTGGTATTCATAATTTGCCATGACTAGAAAACCATCCTCCTCCTAATCTGGTCCTGTAGTGATAAAAGGCACTTGGTGTGGCATTACAGGACTCTAACCTCTTAGGTTTTTCAAGGAAATATAGAAGAGTATCCTAAAGGAAGCCTTTCAAAGAAACTTTCAAAGACTGTGTAGTGTGCATATTTTAGCATCAACAGCCATATGTGTGCAGTTGCCATACACACACGCACACACACAGATGTAGGTGGTGGCTCAACAGCTGGTTCTGGGCACTCTTGAGTCAAAAACCTTGAGAAAACATGAAGTCCCAGGCACAAGAAATTCTTTGGCAAGGCAACTGGAAGCTTAGATTTTCTCCTGACCCTGGAGTGGCCACTCACCACTCTTTGGCTTGGAAAATGAAGTGTAAGTAACTGAAAACTTGGTGGAGTTACGTTGGGATATTTTCCTCTAGATCTTAAGCATGCTTTGGGATGAACAGCAGAGCCAGCAATTTATGACTAAGGATGCACAAATTAATAGGGTATTTTGGTGCTTCTAATTAGCCCCTCAAGCACAGCACGGAACCTGCTTGGAAAGCCCAAGCTTGTAAACTGCTGCTTAGCTGTGAAGCTTGTTCTAATAGTGAGAAGAGTGTTTTGAAGAAGGTACATATGTGAAATGGCTGTTAATCCTTCTTAGAACCAACATTTTTTTTTTTTTTGTTATATGCTCCTGTAAAACACCTTCCTTTATACTTTGAGCTGTATTTCTTATATAAACTTGCCCTTCAAAATTTTCAACTACGGGAACAGCTGGCACACAGTAAGAGTGGCAGGGGAGAGGGGAAAAAGCTAAGAGAGAAAATCCACTTCCCCGGGCTCTGAAAAGATTGAGAAGTGAGAAAAGCTGGTTGTGTGAAAGGGAGCTGGTGGCCACAGCTGTGGTGAAGGAGGCTCTTTCATCCCACATTGGTAAAGCTGTGCAGAGAAGGGCCTTGTGACAGCAGATGTTGTGGGGCAAAAAGCAGCAAGGAAAATATTTCTTTCACCAATGCAAATTTTGAAAGTTGTTCCACCTCTGCAAGCAAAGCACCCATGACCAGGAGGTCCACTCCTGATTTGTGGCAGCTCCCTTTTGGCTCAAGAAGCGGGTGTTCTGCAGCTGCTGCTTAGCTGACCATACCTTGCTCAGTTAATGGACTGACTCATGCTTTCTGAGTGGGGCATGAAGGGAGACACTCACGTGTCTAAATAAGGTAATTAAGGTGAATGTTTGAGTTCTCTGATCCACTTATTTATTTGTTCAACCTGCAGCTTTTCTTGAGGGCTATACAGTCCTGAAGCAAAGCTTTAGAGCTGACTCAGGGAGTGATGCTGAGATTTGTTTTCCTTGTAGATCTAACAGCATCATTAAGGACCAAGTGAACTGGGGAGCAGGGGAGGCACCATGTTCCTTCCACCAGGCTAGGACCAGAGCTGCTCTCCATGGTGGGCAGCCACTTGTCAGAAACCTGCAGGCTTTTTGCTACACAAATGGTTGGAGATGCTTGAAAATTGAGTGTTTTCTCTCACTGCTTTAATCTTTATTTTATTATTTTTATTTTACCAAATCCATTGCTTTCTTCTTCCAGGCATTTTGAACACAGCTAGAAATTCATAGGGCTTGATTGCTTATTTTCTCTTTTACTTTAGATCCTAGCATGGCATTGGTATACTGATTGAAATTTATTAGGTTCATGCTGTTGCCTAACCAGTAATACAGCCCAGTGTGTTTTCTTGGGACTATTCTTCCCTTAAATGGAGCCCTGCCCTGCACAGCAGGTGCATAAAGCCCTTGCTTTAGTCATTTTTGAGGAAGATGGTATGACAAGGTGACAGTTTGCTTTTTCTGATACAATAGTTTCTCTAATCACTACATTGGGTCTTAGTCTGGTGATGAGAGAGCTTTTTTAAAAAAGTATACATTTAAATGTCAGAGAAGACCTATGTAAGATGTTTGTAAGTCCATGTTCCCTGGATGCCTTGCTAGACTTTCATAAACAGAGGTGAGGCTTTTCTGGGTTAATGCTATGTAGCTTTGTACTGAGTCTGCTACATGAGGAGATGGGATTTGGAAAGTTTATTGAGTGCTGTGGGAATGCTTATGTGGTACTGACATGATAAATGAAGCTGGTAGATTGTGTCTCTTCTGTCAACTTTGTGTCTTGATTTATGGAACTTTCAGTGTTTTAGGGCTCCACAGTACTATAATTCCAGATCATGCAGGATTTTCCTACTTTGGGACTTGACCCAAAACTCTTCCCATGTATACTGAAAATCTTGTTGTCTTTCAGAGCAAATATTCTTATTGTTTCATTCTTCTGTAAGAAAATGGGGGGAAATATGTTGTGTTGCTGCAAAAAAAATCCACCAAACAAAAAACCCCAAACAAATAAACAAAAAACAAACCCCAAAACCCAAAAGAAAGAAAAGCAAATTAGGAATGTGTCTTTATTCAGTGGGTTGGGTAATGGTTTTAGGTGCTGACTCTGCTGGTTGCTTGACATCATTTTTTCCCCAGCCTGCCCCTCTCTAGCTTTGTTTGGAGGGAGGTAATGGAGGCTCCCAGTAGCATCCCTTGGAGTTCCAGTCTGCTTCCTATCCCTCCCTACCTCTCTCCATTCTCCCCTCTACCTCCTCCTTTCTCGCTCTGCCTCTTTGTGCTGCATGTTCCCTTTTCAAAAAGTAATTTCATGGCTCATGCACTTAAGATTCCATCAGAAAGTCGAGTCTTTGATCAGGCAGACAGACGCCCTGCTGGGATTTCATTGGCAAATCACAATTCTCTTAATTAAGACTATGTGTCTTTATATCACTAAACTGATTCCAGCTGGGTCCCTGCTTGTTTTACATCCAGATTTACCTAGACTATGGATTCTCACCCCCTGTGACTCTGGAGGAACAAAAACCATTTAAAGACTTTTCATTCCCAGTCTCTTTCCCTAGCTGTTTCTCCCCACTGGTACAGCAGTTGGTGTGGGCTGGGAACTAAACCTCTCCCTCAGTCTTGTTTGCACTCTCTTTCCAGTCAGGAGATATGGTTTTTTGAGGGATTTGCTTTGTTTCTTTCCAGTGCTTGGAAGCTGGGAATCAGTAGTAGGAAGGGAATTGAACTTGCCTGATGCTTCCATTTTTTTTTTATTTTCCCAGAAGCCATGTTTTTACCGAGAGTCAGGAAGATGCTAGGATTCAGCCTAATTTTTTCCTCCTTCCCATCTTTCCTTAGCTATCCATTAAAGGTGCAGTAGGTTAAGAATACTCACTTATGGTAATCACAGGTCCTGCGTGGGAGAGACTTTGGTGACATTTCTGCTGTGCTGGGTTTGCTTGTTGTATTAGTCATGCCAAGGTGAGCATTTCTCTGGAGACAAAATACACAGTCCTGCCTACAAAGTGTGTGGTCTGCTCTAGCCAAGGAAGTAATGCTCTGGGGGGAGTTTCAACAGACAGTGTTTTTCCACCAGTCATCTGCATTTTCCCGTCCTCCTCTTTAATTTCCTGTCTCCCCTGACACCTTCTCCAGGGAGAGGAAACTTCCATAGCAACCTGCTAATGGCCCTGATTTATAGGGATGGCAGCTGGCATGGCTGCACCCAGCCTCTGACCCCAGAGCCTGCCTGGGGAGGACTGAAGGAGATTCAGGGTTGGGGCTCCTCAGTGCACCAAGCCCAGTGGTACAACTGTGTTTGCCGTGTGCCAGAGAGAGAAGTCTGGCTCCTCTGGAGCAAACCCCTTAGGCTTTTCAAAATCATCTGTGGAGGCAGAGGACTGTTGCAGTGAGGGTGGCTGCAACACGTCTTTTAAGTCCCCTGATATTCAGTGTGGCGCTGAAGCAGCAGTGGGTGTGATGGTGCGTCTGAAAAAGAAAACTCACTTTAATAGGAAAATAACACAGGACAGTGCCCAGGAACCACACGCTGTAAGGATGAAACACCAAAGACCAGAAATAATGGGGGAGTTGCAATATATAGGCTTGGGGGTAGAGGGTTCCAGAAACATCACCAAATATGGAACAGGGGTAACCAATAGGGGAGCAGAACTTGTATTCATTAACATAATAACAGCAAAGTCACCTGGGAGGAGATCTCTGTCTCACCTTAACTTAAACAAATGCCTCCCAGGGCTTGAAGCCGAGGTCTGGCTTGCCAGGGGTGAGATCTGGTTGCCCCTGTGTCTCTGCCAGGCTGATGCCCACATTGGATGGACTAAAAAACATGCCCACAGCTTGAGAAATGTCTTTATAAATCTATTTGCCGGTGGGTGTAGTCAGACTCTGCCCTGCCTCTGGGGGGGACCCCCAAGATGCCACCCCAGTCTCTGAGCATCTCTACAAGTAACAGCTCTGTGGCCAGGAAACCTGGCTGCTTATGCAGTCATGTTTAAAATTAACAGCCAGAAAACTGGGAAGCTTTAATGGCCAGCAAACCCTGACTTGGCAATTCCAAAGCTGAGCTGCCCTCTTAATAAATGAATCCAAAGTCTCGACTCAGAATGCATTCTCTTCCACAGAGTGATGCATCTGTTGATTTATCGTGTGGAATTCTTTGCTTGAAAATGCGTACTTAATGATGTGCCTGTAGAGCTTCAAATCCTGTAGTGGAAATGGAGTGACTTTGTTTGGGCCAGAGCAGAGCTTGACATCAAAGGAGCTTCATTTTAAGGGCATAGTGTATTTCCTATTGTTACTCCCAGAAAGACGGGTTTCTGGTTCAGTCAAACAGGCTCCTGCCTGAGCCAAATCTTATTTTGCTCTTCACATGATAATAAAAACGTTCACTGAAAACATTAACGGGACTGTGCATTTAAATGGGTTTTTGATTTGAGGGTTCCAAAGCTCTTTTTAGTAAGAATTGCTGATTATGCTCCATAGTAAAACCAGGTTAGATCAAAAGGGGCTGAGAATCTCTGTTTTGTTTGAGAGACAGAACAAACCTATCCCAAATGTACAGATAGTACATTCTGTGAATGCAAAATGAATTTTATGAGCCTTATAAATAACTTGATAATTAATTTTGTTAAAATTAATTAAGAATCTCCTGCTTTATAGAATGTTAACATCTATGTTTATCTTTGTCTTGTCCCAGATCATCGTAATGGAAGGACAGAGACATGTTAAACTTATATATAGTTAAAATTAATTGAAATCTTGCTCATAGGCTCTTTGTAAAGAAATTAGGATGTAATTAAGCTAAGTTGTTAATGATGTCTAGATGCTGTGGTGATCGGGGTCTGTGCCAGACTTGGGTCACTTGGATTTGCAGACAAAGGAGCGTAAGCTGTTGCTATGTTTCCTTTGTGGCTTGTTCGACACAGCAAGAGAGTGGTCTGCAGACACCTGCTAGCACCAGGGATGCCCCTTCCCTGAAGGAGGAGATCCCATTGGATATGGGATCATCTGGATATGCCAGGATCCAGAAAACCACTGTGCCTTGGGGATGGCTCGCTGTGGCTGGACCACTTCCTCTGGGAGAAGGGAGCCTGCACAGAGACACTGAGACTCATCTGAGCATCCTCTGCACCCCTTGTTGAGTGAGAGGCTCATGTGTAGGGCCCTAGATGAAAGCACTGTTCAAAGGTGAAAAGCCAAAGTCATGAGTGTGTTTTGGGTGTGTGACACCACAGGAACGCAGTGAACATGTCCTAAAAAGGTCAAATTAGGAGGAGTGACACTCCTCCTTAAATTAGGACATCAAGCCACTAGAAATATCAGAAGGTAGGGTTCTCTTGGGCTTATGCCTCACTAGGTGTGATTTAAAAAATAAAAGGAGGCACAGTAAAAAAATTGCTAAGCAAAGCATCAAGTGCTGTTACAGTTAAGAATATCAGTAACTTAGCAATAAAAATAGTAGAGGACAATATCTAACTGCACAAATTCCGGATATTCATAGCTGACTTCATATATAAGAGAAAGCAACTGCATTGAGATAAGAAATGCAGAGATAAGGTAGCCAAACTCTCTTACCTTAGCCCTGGAGAGATGTCACAAAGGGAGGAAGTGGAAAATCAATGATGATGCATTTTACCAACAACTTAAATCCCATCTGGGACCACAGAGACTGATGTCATTCTTGTCCACACTGAACCATAATCATTGCATCTGTCCAATGACTTCCCTAATATTTTCTTTTGACCTGATAAGGAATCTAATACCTGACTACAGCTTTTCACATGTCTTGAAAGTCACAGGGAGGGTATTAAGATGTGTCAGCCTTGTGAGAGAGAGAAAGGAGATGGGAGGAAATTATAGAGGGATGTTAGGAAGGAAAGGGAGGTGTGTGTTAAGAAAGGAGAAGTGAAAGACAGTGCAAAATTAAGACAAGCAGAGAAGGGCAGGTTGAGAAAAGGAGGGATTTGCACCAGAGATGGGGATGGGAGGGGCAGATAGAAGGGAAGGTGGGGAGATGGCTGGAGGGGGCAGGTTGGCAGCTGTAGGGGGAAGGGATGTTATGTTTTCTTAAAATACAGACGTTGGCATGCATTGGACTAGTGTCTTGGCTTTCTAGATAGACAGGTCTCAGTTAAAGGAAAAGGGAATGGGGTTCTGAACCCTGATAAAATGCATCGCATCTTTTGGTGCCTGAGCATTTGGTAGAATAGGCTCTTTTAGGGTGCTGGTCATTACTGTCTGAGGCACAACTATCTGCCTTGTGCTGTACTGCTAATTACCAAGGGAAAAAGGGAGATAAATCCTGCCTGTAGCCTGGTGGAGTGCAGTAGAGTTGAATCCTGGGCCCCATGTGCACAGCTTCCTGAAACAGTTTGAGTTTTCTGGGGTTTTTTTCTTATTGCACAAACACGAGCACTACCTAACCAGGAAGAAAGCTCTTCTTTCCCAATCAAAAGCTGTTTTTCCATCTCTCACAAGTGTATTTATTATATCTGTCTGTTGCTCTGTTGAGGCATGTGTTTTGATGTGCAAACGTAGCAGAGCTGCCTGCAATGTTTTTCTTTTCCTTTCAGCATCTCATACTGCATGATGAGATCAAAGAGGTTAAGTGAATTAGGGATCTCCTAACCACAGCTTTTTGGAAATATGCGACTGTTAGCAATGCACAATGGGCCCTTCCCTCCATTTGTTCCCCCTCCTTCACATATGTACCCACCATAGCTTCAAATGCTGTATCAGATCTAGGGAAACCCATTAGGAAGTGAGCAAACCAGACAATACAGATGAACTAAGATGCTTCTTGAAAGTGACAAAATGTGCCACAAGGATTTCAGATCCCAAATCAATTGAGTCACTCATGTGGAGGCACAAAAATGGAACCATATGTCATCTCAAAAACAAAATATTTGGGAATCAATTCTGGGTTTACCACTGCTTTCAACGCTTGGCTTCCCAGTTTAGCTTTTTTGCCAGGGATATTATTAGCCCTCTGCCACTGCTCAGGTGCTGCACTGATGGACAGGGCTATTGAAATAAAAAGGCTTTCTGGCTGGAAAGACAAAGTGAATAAAACAGCATGGTGGCAGGGCTGCAGGTGGCTTTTAAAAGTTTTTCAGCAAAATGAACAACAGTTTGTTTTGGAGCAGCCAATAGAGTTTTGGCTGAATTGAAGTGCTTTGATTGTCTTAACACTTGAATCTTTTTCCTTTTAAATGTAGGTGCAATTTTGAAAAAGGCTGTTTGAAATGAAAAGTCAGAAGGTTTATTATAAGAAAATGCCCATATGAGACCTTTTGGATTTTTTATATGGAGTATATCAATGTTTTTAAGTGATACTTAGTTTTCCCTCTTTTGTAACATCCCAAAAACAATAGGTAGAATCAAGCAGATAACTGCACAGACAGGTGTCACAGCTTTTGGGGTGCTCTGCTGACAAGATGTGAGGCTGTCCCTCAGAGAGGACAGCACCCAGCCAGGCCCACGTGTCCACATGCAGCACCACAGCCCCTGGGCAGTGAGAGGAAATTGCCAGGGTAGTTTTCCAGTCAGCTTCCTACTTGTGTTAAAAACATCTCTGATGTATATCAGTATCACAGACTTGGCCTTTAAGGTGAACTTATCAGGCAAGTCATGTAGTATGATGAATTTCTGGCTTCAGAGTATAGCCACCAGATCATCATCCAGTGAAAGAAACAGGACAACTGGGCCTTCCCCCCACAAAAAAAGAGTCCTTGAGATGGAGATGCCGCAGTGCCATGCATCCTACATTGGTCTCTCTAACTCAAAAGTTTACTAAGGCTCTCTTCTGGGGAATAGAAATGAAATGTGTTTTATGGAGCAGGTTTTATCACTTATCTATCTGGTCATTTCAATATGGTTTTGAGTAATTAAACTTTATATGGAGGTCATTGGAATTGCTCTAGATTTCCACTAAGTCAAGGATCTGACTAATACAGGGATATCACTTTTTTTTCACAGCAAAATAGAAACTCTGTCTCATGGCATGTTCTTCTTGCTCATTGAGTGGTTTTGTGAAACTGCTGTCAAACACAGTATTTATTAGGGTTGTGCACAAATACCTAACGTAGTGAACACACTGCATACATACATTAATGTCACATTCAGGTGGCAAAACATTTATAACAGTCACCACTTTCCCTGTCTCTCTTCTTGCCTGTCTCCAAACACATAATCAGGCCTGCTGCTGGCTGATTGATGAGATCAGTGGGGAATGGTCACATTTGTCCTCGCGTTGCTGTGCATTCTGCAGACTTCAGAGACAGAGGTGCACAGGGACTTCTGGTTTGGGGAGGGTTGAGTATATGACAACAACAAAAATCCACCATTTGGGATGATAGTTGAAAAATATGTGGTATGAAGCAACACCTCTAGAATCTGTTGGTGGTGTTATGGGAGAATTGTTTGTGAGAGTTGGCCTGGCTGGGACACAAGGTCAGCCAGACTTCACCTCTGATGGGCCAGGCTTTGGCTTCAGGCCTTGGGGAGGCATTCATAACTCAGGGTGAGCTGGGGATATCCTCCTGGGAGCCTTTGGGGTTACTATATTAATGAGTCTGAGTTCAGTTCCCCTACTGGTTGCTTGTGTTCCATATTTGGTAATGTTTCTGGAACGATCCGCCCCAAGTGTACATACTGTTAGTCCTCCCTTGTTTCTGGTCTTGGGAGTTTGTCCCTGGACTGTGCTTGGCTTTTGGGCATTGTCCCTATTTTATTTCTCACTAAAGTAAATTTTCTTTTCGGGCACTCCATTGTACCCACTCCTTTCTCTGTGCCGCATCTGCCCTGAAGTCAGTGAACTCAATTTTTTTGTTTGTTTGGGTTTTTTTTGTTTGTTTTATTGGTTTTTTTGGGTTTTTTTTATGAGGCCAGATGGTCTCTCATGCCAGATTGGATCCTACCAGCTATTTTAGGTGGAGGAATGTGCTGCTGGAATCAGTCAGAGCTATGTATACTAGCTTTGGAAGCAGCCCCATGCTGTTTCTCAGGTAAATGGCTTCAAATCAAGCTCACCATAGTGAAATCCAGCAGGCTCTCTGTCACAACTGCTGGACACTCTGCACTTCTGACCCCCATCATCCTCCCAATTCCATCAGGTGTAACCCCATATAAATGTCAGACTGGAGGCACTCACCTGTATCCTGCAGTCGCATCAAACACCCATATGTGGTCCAGCCTTGGCCACAGTTCCCTGCCTATCAAGTGACATTACTTTGAAAAGGTCTTGGAGTTCACACTCCCTATGAGCATGGTTAATACAGTGGTCCAGCAGCTGTCCTGCAGTTATTTCTTCAACACAAAAATGCTTCAGGGAAAGTGCTTTGAAAAGAGTGTATCTGACATTTTCGTAGGGCTTACTGTCCTCAGCCTGTGTAAAGACTCAGCTTTCTGAAGTTGTGCTTTCAGTGTCAGCCCACCTTCACCAGCAGCTGCTCACCAGTGGATTCCACTGCCTTTGCTTAGGGAGTATTTTAGGATTTGTTAGAGCTCCTTTGGGCTCCACGTTTGGCTCTGTGTTTCTGAATATGGACAGAGCATACTCCATTTCCTCTCAGTTGAAAGCTGCAGTATGCTTGTCTAGACTCTTATGATGCCTCTCTGTCTGGTGTTCCAAGAAGACCTACAATGTCCTAAAGAAAATTCAATAAACTATTATCTTTTAGTAGTAATTTTGCCTCTCTGGTTATCCTTGTACATCAGCTGTACCATTATGACACATGACTATTCACGTACACAAATACAGCAAACACACCTTCACATTTTCCACCAAGGAATCAGTGCACCATCATAAAAGCCATAGTTCTCTAATTTCAGGAGAAAAGTTATTTCAGTGTCGCTGAAATGGGAATCAGAAGGAAGGGGACTGATCACAGCAACACTTACCTCGCCACCTATCAGTAACTGCTTGGCAGCCGAAACTGGACCTATTACAGCTGAAAGAATAGATAGCCTCTCCAAACTGGGGGTTAATTAACCACCTGAACAAACTGTTGAGTGCAACATTCTTCTTTTCTTCATCTTGTCACATGATGATTGGACCTCTTTCTGGAAGTTTTTTTTTAGCCAAGTATTATAAGATTCAATATATGTAATTTGAAGAAGATGGGGTGTGATACTGGCACCAAGTAGCTGAGTCAATCTGTGAACTGTCAGTGATGTTTTGTGCAGTGATACTTTGAAAAGTAAATTCAAAGACACCCCATAAAACAGTGTTAGAAAATTGTTGTTTCCCTACAGCTGATCAGATTGGTGGAAATATTGAAGATTCCTTCTTAGAGCAATTCCTGAGTCCTGTGATATCTGATATTTATCAGATAGTTTGCATAGATTGAAGGCCGTGTCCCATTTCCGTTCTGCTAGGAAAGACTTCTAAATTTGCCACGTGAGAAGAATTTATTGGGAGGCATCTGAAGCTAGACTGGGCTTAATAGGTGCCCAAGGCTTTTTTTCCAAGCACGTATTTGCTGGGGTACTCCAGCTGTGGATGTGCTTTTCCTTTTTGCTGTGTGTAACATCTGTGCAGTGGGCTTTTGTTTGGCTCTTTGGCGGTTTTCTTCTCCTTCCCCCAAGCTGCTTTGGCTGCTTACCCAGCTTTTTACCAAATTGCAAATTTATTTTCCTTCTGCTTTTGGCAGGCCCATATGTGGAACTGTCAAAATGTCACTGGCATCAATTGTGAAAGGTTAGTGCCACATTACAGTCAGCGAGCTTATTAACACAGAAATGACTGGGTTTTGGAGAGGGGCACGGAAGGACAAATGGGAATCCATTTTCCAGGCAACTGCTTTCTCTACTAAACATTTCCTCTTGTCACGTATATGTTTTCAGAAAGTGGTTGCCATCTGCAAAGGAGAAAAATCAGCTAGAGACCCCATGAAGAAAGAGGCTGGTTTTTGTGACATTCCAGCAAGCTGGGAGTGGGAGATGGAGAGGCAATGGGGGCAAATCAGCCAAATTCATTTGAGTGTTGAGTGACAACAGATGTTTATTTTCACCAATCCAGTGGCTAGAGATGAGATCGTGCTTCAAAAATTTGGTCTGATGAAAACCCCGTGTCAAAATGGGAGATTGTGGGTTCTTTTTTCCATGGTACTAGCTTGGCCCCATAAGAGCCATGATTGCTCCCCTCAAGTTTATAGATGCCTGTATTCAGGTGAGAGCTACTGTTTTGCATATTTACATCTCTGTGCTTTTTTTGGATTTTATCAGAATGAATTCCAAATCATCACTGAAAAAATACCCATACCACAGGTTTTTAGGCCTTTTTAGGGCCTCAGTCTCTCTACCACTGCAAAAAAACTAGTGGGCAGTCTTTGATGTAATAATCTTCAAAATGACCTGGTGAGGTGAGAATTTTCCAGTTTATGAGAAGTGAGGCACAGAAAGCCTGACTTTCAGTGGGTTTTGAGATGTGTGTCCCTGTTTTCTAGATGGTGTCCTGAAGCCACAGAAGTGTCTAACAAAACTACAGAAAGTTTGTTCCTCCAGCTGGGAAAGGGGACCTGCTGACGTCTCCAGTGAGATGGGCATTGTGGTAGGAGTTGGAGCCCCTTGATCATGGGTGCCATGTCTCCAGGACCAGGCAGGAGAGGCCCCTCTTAGTCCTGACCCTGGTAGCGGGCTGGACTGCCTCCTGCAGGCTCCAGCAGCCATCCTGGAGAAAATTTGAGCTCAGAATCAGCAGGTTGGTCAATCAAGCAACCATCCCCCACCTCTTCTTTGTGCCAAGCAGAATTTTAATGCACTTCCAATTTCTCTTTTTAGCGCACACAAAGAAAAAAGAAAAAAATTAATAATCATCTATAAGAGAAGTTCTTTTCAGACAAATGGGAAACCATTCAATGCTGATATATATTTTCCCCCACATTTAAATGGTATCTATTTAAATGCAGATTTTCTGGTTTCATATGTGGAGGATGGAAGAAACGCCTTTCAATTTAAATGTTAATAGAAGAGTAAACTTCAACATCAAAATTTCTCCATAAGGGACAGTGTTTTTCCACAGCACTAAATGTCTTTCTCTACTTCTTCCCTCCTTCTCCTCCATCCTCCTTCCTTTCTTCCTACACCTCAGACCAGCCTCGCTTGCATGAAATAGTCTTTTTTAAAACAAGAATACATCTTTCAGAGTTCCTGAATGAAATGTTCAGTGCTGGGATCTGTGGAATAAGTGTGTTTGTGCAGAGTGCAGGGCCACTGATAAAGCAGAGATACCATCCCTCCACCTCCAGCCTTTTTCAGCCTGATCATTTATCAAAAGTGCTGCTTTGAATGCTTTGTGCTGGGATTATGCTCAGGCTTGTGCAGTGGTTGGGGCAGGGGATGAAAAGGAAGGAAAACATTTAGCATAATATTTTAGTTGCTCCTGATTGTGAGCAAGGCTTTGGTGCTGGGACAGGCAGCAGAGAAGGGAAGTCAAATGCAGAGGGAAGGAGATTAAAAAAATAGGTGCTGTTACCACGTCTCTCTCTTTCTGTATTAGCCCTCCTGCTCTTCCTCTGCTCCATCACTGCATGTTTCCCACTTCATTTATCTTTGGGATAAGCTTAGGGTAAATCTGCTTTTTACAAAAGACACTTAACACTGTCTAGTACTAGAGTTCTACATACCACTATGTTTTTTGCTTCTTGTCACACTCCATTTCTCATCTTTAATGCAAGCTTTTCTTTAATTTCTCTCATCACTGTCGTTAATTATCCCTCTGTTTTTGTCCACTCTTCTTTCCTCACTGAAAGAAAAAGGAAAGAAAAAAGTGGTTATGTTATTTCTTCTGCTTTTTTTCTGGCCCTGATGATCCTTACCCACCTTTGCAAGAAGTGGTTCAAGAGATAATAACCAAAGATTAAATCTTAATAAAATTCTATGTGATTAGTGGATATGTAGATACTGTGGTGGTGACCAGCATATAAAAAGCACACTGTGACAGGGCAGAGTCTGCTCGCAGCAGAAGGGCAATTCTGTAAACTAAATAATAAAGTAACTAATATATAGAATGGGTTATAGGGTTTTCTTTGTCCAGATTATATTCATGTAAATGTTAGTGTATATCATTATTATATGAACACCTATGACAAAAAAGTGGTAAACTGGCTTCCACAGCCCCCTTGGGAGACAGGAGAAAGTTTGATTTTCAGATGAAAGCTTTGGAGCGCCCAACCCTCCCACTGATTTCAGGGAAAGCAGAGCTCACTGGGCTCTTGGCTGATGCTCAGTACCTTGCCTCCAAGGTGTCTCTAGGTGCCTGTGACAGCCTGGCAGCAGGGCTGTGCGGCAAAGCTAGCCCTGGTGCCCTGCTCTGCATTGCCTCCTGTGCGCTGTACCTTGTGGGGGCATAAATGGAGTATTCAGTCTTAGTGGTGTCAGAGCAGCTCTTCTCACCAGCACTGAAAGCACTTTACAGTGAGGGGAGTCACCTTTGCCCTGAACCCAGAGCCCATCACAGATTTCTTCCGGACCATTGGAGAATGCAGGGAAACTTCCATTTAGAAATGGGCTTTCCACCTGGCCTCTCCCACTACCACCAGGGCTGGAGGTGCTGGAAGCAGGGAGATAGCACCTCACATCCTCCAGGAAAGATCTTTCTGGTCAGGCTAATGTGATGCTGAGGGACTGTTTTGTCCTTCCTCCCCATCAAGATCATACTTGTACTTTGGTGGCTCCAGGTAGAGGTCACTCCAGTAATAGATGACCAGCATAAAGAAGTGTGTATTACCCGGGTTTTTTAAAAGTGCAGGAAGGAAGGAAAATAAAAAAGGCACAGCTTTGATGTCATAAAGTCCCAACAACCTCATTGAAATTGAGCAGAAGCCATTTTATTTCAAATGCCTCAGATTTTTCAACACTGGCATAATCCCTGGAATCTGTGTAATGAAAAGCCTCTTAGCTTGGTCACAACTGAGAAATGTTTGCTTTGTGTGGCCTCACCTAGCAGGAGCAGGAAGGATTAAAGTTATGAATAAGAAGAGTGGCCAAAATTGCAGGTGCTTCAAACTTCCCTGTTTCTAAAAGAGAGAGGGAAAGGAGAATGAAGGGGTTGACTGGGAAAATTGCAAGTGTACTCTGCTGGGACCAAAGCTTGGAAATAGTCCTAGACGATGATATATTGCAGTGCTGAAATCACAGATAGTAAATCTGGAGAGAGAAAGACTCTCTAAGATCAGCTCTTGAACATCACTGAAGAAATATAAATGATCAGCTTCAGATACTTTCCAATAAAATCTCCTCACCAGAACCAGAGAAGGAGAGGGAATGCTGTGGAGTAGGTAAGGTAGAAAAGGGTCTGACAGAGTAGAGTAAAGTTGAGTTGAACAATGCTTTGGTGTAGGTTCAGTCACTCTGGCCCACTAAATCAGGGGTTGGAAGGGCAGAGCTTTTATTTTCTTCCTACTCTACTGTCACTCAGAGCTGAGTAGCAACACAACAGATACCCAAAATATCCTTTTTCTTCTCTGCCCAGAGTTTCTTTTTGAGTGTAAGGGAAAGTAGGATTGGAGCAAAAGGCTGAACCCTTGTATGGGATGGTATTGACAGCCGTTCTTCTCCCAGTTCATAAGTTTTACACCTTCTACAGTAGAACTACTTCAGACGTGTTAAATTCCTGCTGTGCAAATGTCCCCTTTACACATTGAACTCTCTAATATCCATATCATAAGGTCTCTTGAAGACAAATCCATTGTTTGACCCTCATGAGACTCTTTTTCTCACCCTTTTCTGCCCTGTACTTAAACAAACCTTGTTTCCTTCCTTCTCCAGTGCCTCCTTAAATCCCTCCCTTCTCATCCAGGGGTTTTCTTTTGCCTCTTCTCTGCTCTACATGAGGAAAAGGCAAGAATAAAATCAGAACTTGTTATTTGAGCTCCAGATAGTACTTTCAGCCACTGCAGAATTTCTTAGGCCCCTGTAATTTTCCCCAAATAGTGGAGAAATTGCTTTCAGACAGTAACACCAGTATGTGACCTGGTCTGGGAGATCCCCTTTCCTCTGGGGCTTTATGACAGTTCACCAGAGATAAGAAATTGCAGTGTCATGTGGGGTTTACTATTTGCCAGCATAAACCTCTGAAGGTGTCAGCCTCCTTTGATGAGCTATTCACCTGACTCTGAAGTTGTGGGATTTCCTATGAAGGAAGGCAGACTCAAGTGCCAGCAGTGCATAGCTGGCACCTTCCTTTGTGATTGTTTTTGTTTTAAGTAACAGTAAGAACACTTAAGAACTCTGGTGGAGGAAATCCATATTTCCATATGGCCTGTCCTGACAAGAATAAATCAATATCATGAGGTCCACTCTCCATACACCTCATCCTGAGGGACATGTTAATTAGCACAAACCACAGCCAGCTTGCAAAGCTTCCTATCAGCTTCTCCAGATCGGTGGGTTCAGACATTGCTGGCAATCAAACACTTAACAATTTATCACACAAATAACAATCTCTAGTCAACAGCAGGTGATGGGATTTTGTGGTTTAGGAGAAATTATGCATTTATCATATAAAGGCCACTGTACCTCTTGAGATATGAAGGCTCACTTCATCCTTGATGGAGCTGGTTTCCCATCTGGAAAGAGCTGGTGAAGGTTTTCTGCTGGTTTTTGTCTCTTCTTTGAGAGGGTTCTGTTTTAGTGTATATTTGTGACGTGTGTTTCTGAGTCTCTCTGGTGCAGATACATGTAAATATAACCCATGGTTACTTTGGTTGAAGGGGTTGTACTCACCGAGATTGCGTTAGAGTAATCTTTAAACTGAAGACTGGGTTGCCGCATGACTCAGTGAAAGGCACTCAGAGATTTTAACAGAGACTCAGGTAGACTAATACATATTTCTTTTTTTATCTCTTTGTACCTGAAGCGTAAAAAAAAGATTAAAACCCTCACCCTCTATTTGCCAGCCTCATCCAAAATACATTTTTAAGCTCTGCAGAGAGAATAGTGAAATCCATTATATGCCACTTAAAATCACCTGCATTAACACTCACTTGTTCATTGTACCTGGGAGTTGTTAGGGCTGACATTCAATAAAAGACATGTAGGTCCAATTCTGTCTTGTCCCCCACTGAAGTTTCAGGATGAGATAAGAGAAGGGATTATGTCAGAGAAAGATACCTCAGTGCTGTTGATTCTTTATAGGAGAAGTAATTTAAACAAAGCTCAGTGAAATCCAGTAAATTGTGCTCTAGGGCTGTGTGCAGTTCTTGAACAATTTCCAATACATACATTTGTTTGGAAAAGGAAGAGAAAGGAGTGATTTTGACTCTTTTCAAGTACAAATGTTCTCGATTCCTGGTAAAGATAAATCAGAGGGAATTTAGTACAGGAGGTTATAGATCGCAGTGACCTGCTCTGAAGGATTATGCTGAAGAATTACACCATCCCAGTCTATTTCTACTTGTGACATTACTATATCCTGACATCTGTTCCTAGACAGGCACAGAAATGCATTTGTGATTTCCTTTTAGGTTTCCCCATTTGTTGGAACACCTCAGTAAAGAACTGTGTCATACCCAGAAGGTCTTCTAAGCTGTTCTAGATATTCTTGATACAGACTTCAGGGTGCTTCAGACCTTCCTCTATTGGGCGGAGGAAGGAGGACATACAAGATGGACTATCTGAAATACTATTTGCAGCAATATTGCACTTTCTGAGGGCCTGATAACAAGCACTCTAGTTTGATTTGCTAGCAAACACTTGAGAACAAGCAGTCCTGAAAGCAAATACAGTGCTGTGTGGTTCAAGGGCTGTCCAGAAATCCTGCTAATACAGATTTAATTATACACTCTCCACAAACTTTTCATGTAGCTGGGCACATGTTGACTATTCTTGGCTTGGTTTCCCCATCTTTCAGAAGAGTCTCATATGGTCCTTCCTGTATGTGTTGTGAGGAAAGCAATCTCCAGTCTTTTTGGAGGTATTGTTAAATTCTGAGGAAAGGAAGCTAGATATCAACAGAAAGACTGAGCCCTTGCTTTAGAAAGATGACTTGCAATTTCAAGGAAGGGAACAGAACATCAGTAGTTAAAAAAAATATTGGAATGTTTAAAAAGAAAACCTGAATCAGAACATGTTATGTTTGCAGCTGCTGGGGTGTGAAACTTCTTCCATGATGTGATAACCAGCATGAATTACTTTATTGCTCATAACAAATACAGATGGACAGATATCAGGGTGAAAGGAAGGGCAGGGGCATTTGCAAACTGACAGAGAGAATCTTCCATGTTACTTGGAAATAAATTACTCTTAATCAGCTTCTCTGCCTTTCTTTATCTTCAGGAAACCTATAGAGTTAATGTTCCCAGCAGAAAACAAAACTGCTTTTAGGAAATGCATGTTGGTTTATGAGAATCTGTCTGTATTTTAAGGATGTTGTCTAAAATGCTGATGTTTCTCTTTTCATCGTGATTCACCAAGCCTGTGGCTTTCAACTTTATCATTTCAGCTTCCATTATGGGACGTGGATTACTCCATTCTTTGTCCCTTCTCCAGTGTTATCAGTCAAGTTTGTTGTTCCCAACCTACACGAACATGATACCTGTATTCCTTGCTTGATGATCCACATTGCTTTCGAGTTAGGATTGAGTTCCCTGTCTTTTACATGCACAGCAACAGCACCTCTAGCAGTGTTAGATATGAAAAGTGCCCCAAAGACAAGATATTTGCTTGTAGCTTTTGGTCAACATTGGAAAGGAAAAGGGGTGAAGAAGGTGTTTCTAAATAATGTGTGGAATTTCCACCCTCAAGTGATGTTGGTATCTATGTCCACAGAGTAAATCATTGAAACAAGTAATCATATAGGCAAAGCATTAAAAATTAACTTATGTATTATAGGTTATGGAGTAAACAATGTAATACATCCCTTACTTTCACCTTGTAGCTACATTTCTAAAGGTTGGGTTTGCTAGGTGGTGGAGAAGGGGAATTCAGTGTCCCTGCAATCTGTGCACTTTCTTACAGTGTGAGGGCTTGGGATGGGTACCCAGGAGAGGATCAGCTGCAGGACCAGCTAAGCAGTGCACATGGATGCACTGAGATAAGTTTGTTTGCTGTTGCAGCTCCCATTTGGCTGGATAAGATTCAACAATTCATTTTGCTGGCATAGTCACTCCTTCAGTTGATTGGTGTTGTCATGCCATGACCCTGAGATCCTATTACTCAGAGACGTTTTCAAAAAGAGAAAGAATGTAGACAACTATTAATTTCATAGTCTATAAATAAATAAAAGCAGTTTCAGAAAAATAAACTAAACCCAGAATGTTCTCAAACATCATTAAGTGATGTTACATGAGAGCATGACCCTTTTTACCTTTGCAGGATGCATTTAGGAAGGGTCTTAGCACTGCCAATCAAACTCAGACAAAACCCCATCAATTTGTACTGATGAGCTATTGTTTATTTATATGTCATTCTCTCCATCCTAAATTAGCAGAACGAATTTAGAAATTGCCTCGAGTACACAATGCAAATCTTTTCCTTTCTTCTGTCCTTTCCACATCAAGCACCACACCAACAAACAGCAATCATAAACAACCCCATTAATAGGGATTGGATGTAGGGAATATAGGCTCCTATTCCTCTAAATAGCCTGAGGGTGATGATTTGTTTACATCCATTAAGTACTTTTCCACAAAAGAATCACTTTGAATAGGCTTGATCCCAGCACTGACCTCAGCTTCATGTGGACACTGACAGGTGAGGAGCACCAGGAAGATGCTGTTG
Source organism: Donacobius atricapilla (assembly GCA_013397315.1). NCBI lineage: Eukaryota > Metazoa > Chordata > Aves > Passeriformes > Mimidae > Donacobius > Donacobius atricapilla. Next base: position 21,689 of record WBMY01018381.1, on the reverse strand, counting down.
GGCAAGTGCAGGCTGTTACGGAAACCAACTTTACCACCCCCTTTCCCAAAACTGCCATTTGCAAGGGCTCCTCTCAAGCTCTCCTCAAGGAATGTCATGGCAGGACAAAAGCCAAACAGTTCTAAATATAAAAGAAAGTTTATATTTTATTTGTTTTAGATGATCCCTAGTGGATGGACTTGTGAGGAGCAGATTTGCAACTGGCCTAAGCAGTGGCAATCTTAAACTAAGTTCACTGAACTTAGTGAGAACTAAGAGTTCACAAAGAAGTTCAATTTGGATTTTGCTGTGTTAGAAAGGGAATTTCAGGCTCCATCAGCAAAAGAGGTTGAGGGAAACAAATGTCAAAATTTGGCCTAGAAATCTTAGTCCTGTTCCTTTAAGTCAATTTAATGGCAAAATTCACACAGATTTTAGCAGGATAAACACGAGTCCTGAGTTTGGCATACATGATGCGGGGAGATTGTGATCCACTCTGGGGCCTATGAAAACTGGGTCCATCAGCCAGGCATTGGGGTAGATCTGAGGGGTTCTGGACATCTTGAAGCTGAGTAAAGCTATTTAAGCTGAGCTCCTTAGAAGCAGGTTGTTAGGGTATGGTTTATTAGGACAGGCAAATGTTGTTACTTGGAGTCAGCAGTGACAAGTTAAATTGCAAGGGGTTTGTAGGGCTGACACAAAGAGCTGTGCAGCACCTTGGAGAGATGTGCTGTGCTGTTATGGAAGATGATATAGGAAACAGTAAAGATTTTATGTTTTCATTTTCAAATTGAGCCAAGGCCCTCATGGACTGAAAAAGTAGGAAGACATTTGGCCATCAAAGATGCTTACTAACACTTACTGCTTGTTTTAGAAAGCACTCTGAGAAATTCCCAAGGAAGAGACGTTGCCTGGGGGAAGTACAAGTTTCTGTAGGAAATGCTTTTTTTTTTTTTTTTTTCTGTAGTAGAGCTCATTGAACATACTCAAATGTGGTGGGACAGTCACAAATCCTAAGATAAAAATACTTACTTTAAGATGTGTATCTTGTTTAAAGGGCCTGATTTCTGGTGGACTGAAGTCCTGGTTATCTTTATATTGTCAGAGAGACTCCTTGGAAAATCAGTGACAGTCTACAGGAAGGAGTTATAGCTTCAAGGGAGAGGTTGCGNTTACATTGTAACCTAGGACAGTTCTGCAACTTGATCTTGCATACAAAGAGCTATAATGAACGTGGACCTGAGAGAAATGCTTTCAAGTCATTCTGGACCAGCACACCTATAGACTTTGTGGACACTTAGCATTTTGGATTTGAAGTTTTATAATCTTTGATGATGGTAATTTATCACTCTTCACAGAATTCATTGAATCTGCACTGTGGGTATTGCTGGTCCTTTTATCCACTGTGGGAAAAGCATAAAAAATAACAGAAATTGAGACATAGTCAAAGGCCAGCCAAATATAAAAGCTGCCATAGAGACTGGTGGATGATTCACAGTTTTCAAATCTTTCTCCTCTGTCATAAGCATTCTGTTCCTTGGGAAAAAAAAAAAAGAAAAAAGAAAAAAAAAGTAATATCATTGCTCTGAAAAAAAGAAAGCTTCAAGAAGGAAACAAATGTTTAGAGAGTTGACTTGGCTGGAATTTCCTCTGTACATATACTCTTGATATGCCAGTACTTAAACTTTATGTGTGCATGAAGGGGGGGACAGGGAATAATCAAATGTTAGTGAAGATGTCCCCATCTGTTTCATTATCTGAGGGTGTGAAGATGCTCTTTAGCTCACATAGTCCTTGCTCTTTCAGTTGCCAGGTGGTGTCACTGCCCAGATTTCACATCCAAACCAACTGTGAAGGATTTTTTTTTCTAGCACATGCAGGAAGAGGGTTCCCAGCAGTCCCATAGTCCTATCCTTTTTGCAGAAGGCAAATATGCAACATAGCCAGGTCTTTATTTAAGGATTCCTTTCATTAGGACTTGGGGACCCTTTTCCTTTACTTATGAAATAAATGTAGGTCATCCCCTGTCACCCACATCAGATGTACTCAGTGCCCACTTGAAGAGCAAAAATGTTTTGCTCCAGCTCCCTGCCCTCCTCCTACTCTTAGTGCTCCCTGGAGCAGTCAAAAATGTCCTCACCAAAAATCATCTGGCAAGGTCACCATCTAGGCACAGGAGAGGACAAAGATGTGTCCTCTGTCCCAGCCACATATCTGGAGTGCATCTAATGATGTCTGACACCAGAGTATCGGTGTGCCTTGCTGTTCTGGAGGTACCACCTTTCACTCCTACCACCACTGGGTGCTATGGCCCAACTAACACAAAGGAAGCTGGGGCCCAGAGGGGCTCAGTGACTTGCCCAAAATCACACAGCGGGTCCCAGTTGAGGTGAACCCTCTGTCATGTTTGTGCTGGTGCAGAGCATAGAAACTGCTTTGCTGATCAGTTTGAGCCGGGTGACAAGGAGTAATGGACAGAGATGAGAAGGCAAGACGCAAACAGATGTTGTGCTAGTGCTCAGAGACTGGAGTTATTAGGCACAGCATTGCAGTGAGGCCATTTTACAACTTCTAGCTCCTGAGAAAGATGTCACAAGTCATTTAGGTGCATCTGCACTGAGCTTCATTGTGTGGTAAAATTGTCACCTGCACTCTCTCTCCACAGTCCAAGTTAGTGACTTAATTTATGGTTTGTCCTCACTCTGAATCATCCTTACTTAAATCATCCCATACCAACACACACTGAAGCCCTTGCAGATCAATAGCATTTTGGATTAAGACTGTTATGAACCCCTGATGATGCTGATTTATCACTGTTCCCACTCATGTTGTTTTTCTGGCTTCCCCACTGCAGATCTGCGCAGGATGACAGCTGGCTTCATGGGCATGGCTGTGGCCATCATCCTCTTTGGATGGATTATCGGCGTGCTGGGGTGCTGTTGGGATCGAGGCCTTATGCAGTATGTGGCAGGGCTTCTCTTCCTCATGGGAGGTAAGGATGGTGCTGTTTGAAGAAATGCATTTTTTTTGCTGTTTTCATTTTCCCTCTTTCCACATGTCCCGCCTTTTCACTGAAAATATGTTTTCAGAGTTTTTTACTGGCTCTGGACTTGGTTTCATTCCGAGTTCCTTCTGGTGCATATCAAGCATCACCCAGCCACAGTTACACTTAACTTCCATCACAAAACTTGTCTGGAGTGTCTGTAACTCATGGTAGTAGAAAGGATAATCTGAGTGTTTTAGTACAGTAATCCCTTGTTGGAAGTAACACTGCAACTTAGTAAACTCAGTAATAAAAATACAAAGATTATGCAGATGTTACTCCCACCACTATCCTATTTCACAGTGGCACACTTTGACATCTAGAAACTGTGCTGAGAGTTATAATCTATATTTATTACTCATCAGTTGTTCTTGAGTTGAATGTAACCTTTAGTTTACATTCTCTTTCCTTGCTGTACCTATGAAGAGCATTTCTGTTTTCCTTTTCCCACTCTACATATACTTTCTTGTAGACTTCTCTCTGTAAGAACAAATGTCAATCCAGCAGCCCTTTCTGCCAGCTGTTCCTCTTTGTACTTGCCTTTCTCAAATATGGATGAGAAGGACCATTCCCTCAATGCCTTGTATAAATGGTGTGATGGTTTCCTTCCCCTGTTGGTAATTCCTTGCCTGAAGTATTTTGTGGTTGTATTTGGTTTTTTTCATGCTGCATCACTTTGGAGACCCACAGTCATCCTGCAGCTGGACGAGATGTGCAGGCCTTGCTCCACCTTTGTACTTTCCTACTGATGCTCTCCCAATTTACAGCAGAGGTTTTGTTTATTATTTCCCAGGTACATACCCTGACACTCTGTGCTTTTGAACTTCTTCCCATTCCTACTACACCAGCCCTCGAGGTCACCCAACATTTCCCATCTAATGTATCAGCCTTCCTTACTACTGATGCTGTCCAAATTTCTGTTAGCAGCAAATTTCAAGGCATAGTTACTTGAAATGAAGGGTGTGAGAGTCAAGTCCCAGACACAGCACTGGGTGAATGTCTCAAAGTGAACACTACTACTTCTGTTCTCTCTTCTCTGCTGGTGATTTTTGTTTAGCTGGGTTTTTGCCCTCCAGGCAGATCACCACTTCAGTGCATTTTATCATCTGTTTATCTGTACTGTGGTGTGACACAGATCAGTGTGTGATATAGAGGAAAGATTCTGTAGTCCCAGAAGAGGAGTTAAGTGTTGCAGTAACAAGTATTTATGTTCTAGTGATGTTGTGCTGGTGGCATTAGACATCAGTTCTCTCTGTGCCCACAAACACATTTGAAATCTGCTAGGACCTTGTGCAAGCACACACTGGTCTTCATGGGGATGTCTGTAAATTGTTTGTTGTGAGTGTCAAAACATTGTAGGTGATGGCTTGCCAGTTGAGCTTGGTGTTTCTTATTATTTAAAAGCGTAGTTTGCACAGGGTCCACTTTACTCTAATCTGCTCAGATATCTGTGTGGTATTTAACTTACTACAGCACAACATTCAGATTAAAACATTAAGAGTATACTAAATAAATACAGGAAAATTAAATTTATTAGAAACAAGCTATGTCTTGTTTGCTATTCAGAAATTATCATTATATATATGGGTTGGTTTCCAATGCAGCTGCAGAGATTACCTTTTTGCTCAGCATTATTTGTGAGTGATTTGAAAGATGACTGATAAAGTTTCCAGGTGAAAAGAGATTCAGTTTTAACTGTGTGTAGTGGAATGGGTCATTCACAGCTTACAAAGCCATCTTTTGACATGCTCAAACAAGACACATTTCAGTGAAGACAGAGCCAAGGTCATGGAACTGGGAACAGCTTCAGTCATCCCCATGGAACAAGCTGCTCCCTCTCAGGGAGCAGTGGCTTCTGAAAAGCTCTCTGGAATCGTGGATGCTGGGATCATCCAGCTGCACAGGAGCTCTCAGTGCAATGCAGCTGCTAAATGTGTTATTTTTTATGGAATATGCAATAAGACCATGAGGTGGGGTTATCTCTGGGCTAAGCAAAACTATTTCTGGACATCCTAATCAGATGTCGATGTTAAAGGAGGATGTGGAAAGAATGAGAGAGGTTTGCAGAAGAGCTACAAAAATGACTTGTGGTTTGAAAAACAAGAAAAAGACAGCATGCCACAAAAAGCCAATTGCTTGAAACTGTTTACCAGAAGGTTTATAATTGACTTGAACAGAGAATGGGAGTACCTATGTAGTGAGAAGCCATCTGATAGTATCATTCTCTTTGCATAGACAAAATAATAACCAGATCCAGCAGTTGGAACCTGAAACTAATTGAAATGAGAGGCACTAGATCATTTTATCTGACAAATTCTGTCAAGATGTATAATATTATAAATAAAGATGTGCTGAGAGGAGATCAAACTTATTTTCTGCTTCAGCGCAGACACATGGATCAGTATTACCCGAAGGTTACTCTCTTACTTGTTTTGCACAAGACAATAGCAACTGCTATACTGATTTCTTTTAACAGTAAATGGGCATAAAGTAACATCTAGAAACTGAAGCAGTCAGTTAATAAAATACGCAACTAGAACCATCTAATCTGAAAGTCAGTAGCTATCAAAGTTTTCAGACTGTCACGTGTTACACAGTCATTCCTTTTACAGCCAATGAGTGTTTTAATTTAAACTTTTTAAATTAAATTTAATTTAAACTTTTTAAACTGCTGCACGGTGTTTGACTGTTGCTTCTGTCATGCCATAAATGCTGGCAACATATTATTGTGCTGTTTCTTAAAATGAATGGAGCCAGAGTGCCGCTTAGTTTTGCCTAACTTTTTCTCAGGTCCAGTAATGGGAAAACTGCTTTGGAAGGTTTCTGCCATCTGACCTCATTGTGACTGAGAGGAGACTGTGTTCAATTGGTAGCCATAGAATCAGGCTGAAATCTAACATTCCCTTCCATTTTCAACACCACTTGTATTGGCTGTGTTTGTAGCATTTGTTCTGTTTTTGTTTCTAGACCAATAGCTCTTCTACAATGCTTAAACACTGCCAGCTTAACATATCTATGGGGTTTGTCCCTTACTGCCCATAATTCTTCGAACGGGAAATCTCAACGGGGCACTGAGAAGTGTGCTATAATAATCTAATAAGACCGGACGTTGTTTGCTTGGACCTCTGGCTCTTTATTATATTTACCAAACAGTCCTCTTGCTAACCCATGTGGCAGTGCCTCATAAGGACTCACTTTACTTTGCTTGAAAGTAAATTTCTCAAGCAAATTGCTGAAACAAGTCATATACAAAATGCAGGCCATTATTGGGTTTTTAGCTCATCTGGAATCCAAGACATGTAAACTGTGGTTTAGAGTCTGTTTTACACTGCTGTTCTGCAAGTATTGTAACAAGCTAAAAATTATTAATAATTAATCTTTTCTGTTTAGTCCAAATATATCTGTATCAACAATAATCACAGATCCCTTATGGCTTCCACAGTTCTTTTCCATAATTTTTGATATTTATTGTACAATTTAGACTTGGATCCCTTATCTTGAATGACAGTGTTTGCCTGACCACAGTAGGATATTTTTTCAGTCCCTGGTCTTGTACAGAGCCAGATGGATACTGTAAATTATGTTTAGCACTTTTTATCTCATTTTGCATGATGGTACTGTTGCACAGCCTCCTGTACACAGAATTACACTATCTGTTGTCATTACATTCCAGTATTGTCAGTATCATTTTACCCTGCAGGTTGAGAGAGTTTCCCTTTTTGAGAGTTTCTCCATTTGGAATTGTGCTTTTAAATTTCACTGTGATTAGTTAATTTTAGTCATCTAAGTTGAGACTGTTTAATTCTATTACAAAAGTGGGTCACACTCAAATTATACATGACTCCAAGCACATCCTCTTGCAGGATCTTATGTTTTCTGTTCATGCAAATTACTGAAAATCTGTGCACCGGTAAAAGCTCCAACCAGTAATTTTTAAATTTTATAACAATTTCTGGAACCATAACAGCATCTGTAACAGTACTTCCAAATTTCAGAGTCCTGTGGGAAACGTGATGCTTTCATGCTCATAAAGTACAGGACAGGAATTCAGTTAAACATCTACCTGAGGAAATGCACGTGGCATATTTTATACGCTGTGTTTTGACCAAAGCAAATTTATTTGCGCCAAACTATGCCTTTGCTTTTTCAAGTCTAGATGTGGCCACCTCACCAGTTCCCAGGAAGTGGTGCTCATATTTTCTGGCTTTGAGCAGTTCCTTTTAAATGCATTCAAATCCTTGACTTGTTTGGGTTTCTTATCATGGCAAACCTGTCGATTCTTTTGGTTGGCGTCTTCACTCCCTCAACATCTAATCTAGCCAATATTGTCAAGGTCAAATGTCAGTTTTAGTTCAAGCTCCAAAGAGCTGAGATGCTATGAATTGGCACACTGGTGACTCTACCAAGGCAAATCCCATTGTCTCCAGGAATCCCTTCCTTCAGTTCTCTGTCAAGTTGTTCATGAATATTTCCTGTATCATGATCAGTGAACAAGCTGATCCATCTAACCCTGGGTTTTTCTGCTTGCCCTCCAGCACATTCATCCATAGGATTTTCTTGTGTCAGCACCTCAGATTCTACTAGGTTTGCAGTCATGCAAACCCAACCTCACCACATCTTCTGTTACTGTACTTGCTTTATAAAATCATCTTTTAAAGACAATCTCTGATAGCCTAATGTTTTTCCAGGTCAGCTGATTTCAGTCAGCTGTTTTGAAATATCATATGGCTTGCATTATTTCTAATTTGAGGGCAGGGTGTACCTAAATGCTTCAAAGCCCTTTTCCTCTGCATCAGTGCCTGCTGTGAGGAAAGTGGGGTGGCTGCCTCCTGGTGGCATGATCCAGTGCTTTGGCAGTGATTTCATCCTCTCCCTCCCTACCTAGTGCACCTCCCTGCTGAACTGCTGTCTGTTGTCCCAGCTGGAAATACAAAATGGCACTTCTAATACCATGTTCTGGTACTCGCTCCAGCACACAATTATCCCTGGCCAAAGCTACATCACTTGCCTTTGTAAATATATTAAAAGACTGACAAAGAATGACGTTTTATCATCCTTATCACAGCTCTGTCCCTCAGCTTCACATCCATGTATTTTCCTTTTGTAAGTCTGTAATTTGTACTGAGAACACATTTCAGTGAAATAGTTAGGGGTTTTACAGCATGCCTAACAAGGCAGCCCTTCAGGGAGAGACTTCTGCGTCGTCTTATTTTGTTCCAAATTTACTGCAAATGAATGCAATAAATCATCTCTGCACTTGTTTACTGTTTTACCTGTTCTCTTCACTTTTATCAGGTCTCTGCCAGTTTTGTCTTGTGACATACACTTTAGGATGGCTTTAGGGTTTTTTCTCCATTTGCTAACTATTTTCTTAGAGAAGCATGTAATTTTTACTAGCCTTACAAATATTCATTATTCTTTGCAAAGTCAAGTGAGTTTCTTACTGTAACTTTGCTTTGAGCCAATTAGAAATTTTACCATTAATAATTCAGCCTCTCATTAGTCTATTTGGAAATTATTCCAGCTGTTAAATGTCCTCCTATGTGATTTGGCTTCATCATGCAGATCTGTAAGAAAATGATCTGGAGTCTCATATAGCAGCTCATTTCTTGTCTTTGCCTAGTGATATTTTTGCATGAGGTACTGGGCTTGGAGCTTTGCTTAGGAGTCTGAAACTTCCTTTTGTGCTGGTGCTAAAAGGCCTGGAAGTCATGTTGTACACATATAATAGTAGTGTGGAATTCTTCTGGCCTGATTTTTTGTTCTAGCATTTGCTTTCAAAAACATCAGGAATTTCTTTCATCCTCTCCTCCTCCCTCCTCGCCACTGATGATCTGCCAGTCTGGGGGTTTCAAGTGCCATTTGCCAGTTCCGCTTTTGCCACTGATTCAGGCTTCTTCTGACCCTCTCTAAGAGTGCCGCAGAGACATTACTCTTTGTAGCCCATCTATACCCAGAGGACCTAGGTCAGGGTTAGAAAAGCTTCAAATCTTTCCCACAGCAGAGGTGGTCACCTATTATTTCCAACACTGGCTGCTACAGTAAAGATAAGCAGGCAGGAAAGATATGTGAGAGGGAATAAAAAATTAAGTTATGCAGGTGTGTTGGTACAATGTAATGCTTTATTTCAGATATGCAAGAGAAAATGTTTATTAAAGAAATAAAGAAAAACCTATGTATGTTATGAATGTGTTCTTTTCTTAATTTTAAACTAGGGAGAAATAGCTTTTAATAAGTAATTTCCAGGCTTCTCAGAAATACTTCCAAAATATTCCTTTCCTCAGTCCAGGGGTAAGGCAACAAAATGCTTTATTATCCTTGCAGCCAGAGGATGGACCGACCATTTAGACTGGGTCACCTTCTTGTGCCCCAGCTGTGCCACGCTTCATGCGGGGCTGCTGCAAGGTGCCAGCGGGTGTGAGGACACACCCAGGGCTCTGTGCCAGAGCCATCAGCTGTCCCAGCACCACTCGCTGTGCCCAGGCTGGCATGCCAACCCCATTGGAAAGCAGGGCTGCAAAACAGGGCTTGGCACCTGTGCAGCGCCGCTGTCGGTGTAGCTGTGCTGCACACATCCGTATCCTCTTCCACTCCCACCTCCACGGAGAGCCTTGCCTTCCAGATCCCTGAGCCTCTGCGCTGTGCTTCCTCCGCCTGCGCTGTGCATATGTCAGGGGATGACAACTGAGGCATCTGTATATTTGCAGCCATGGATCGTTACCAGCTGTTGAGTCATTTGAGTCTCAAATTTAACTCACTGTACCTTGAAAATAGCACGCAACGGTAGAAAATATGAGTGTTTATTCTACACAACTGTGGTTCTGCCGTCTCAAAATAATCGTTCCATTGCTGGATAACTTAACAAAAATAGAGAAATTTAATGCAGCAAGTGTAAGGCAAAGCTCTGTGACTGACATCTCCTAGGCAGTTATGAAGTACCTTCATAGTAGCTGCCAAGAGGAAGCAAAGAGAAAGATAAACAAAGGGAGAAAGTAAGAGCCATTCTTTGGAATTCATTAGGAAATATGATATGTCCCACAGGGCAACTAGGTTTTCTATTTTTCCTTAATAACCAAGGTCTTTACCCATTCTTCAAAATGTTTACTTGTGATGACGTGATCAACCACAACACTGAATATGGGAGGTATTTCCTGGGATCATCTCTATTTTTTTCAATTATACAACATTATTCTTTGAAAGGATTCACTTTCTTGTGCTTCTTCCAAAAAAAGGAATCATTTTAGAAAGTTCACATAAATTATTTTTTTTCCTTATGGAAAGGCAAGTGTAAATGCACATATGTGTGCACAAGTGTATGCAGACAGATTTTAAACTGCAGCATGTGATCTTTAGAAAACCAATATCTGCAGTAAGTTATTGGAACGCGAACTGTGAAGCTTGGGATAAATATAGTTTTCACAAAGGTATAATACCTTTGGCCCTTTTGAGTATTGATAGTTCAAAAAAAAGTTGGAAGCCTGGAAAAAATGAGATACCAATCATGTTTTATTCCTGTGGCAGGTACTAAATTAATGATGACTGCAGAGGAACTTAAAAATTTGGCAAAACTCCCAAGAGACCACTATGGGAGCTTATTTATATGGTTGACCTCCAGATGGAGACAAAGGCTGGTTTGCATCAAGATGTGCCATAAATGGGTATGAAAGTCTTTGAGACCAGCTTCAGCACAACAAAATGATTCCCCCCTCTGCCACGCTTCCCCCACCACACACATGAACACTGGCTCCTACTTGTGCTTTTGGTTAAATTTTGAGTTATGCTTTAAAGTGATTTGAGGCTTTGAGTTGGAACAAGCTTGTATTAATGTACAGTGTTAATAGGTTTTTAATGTTTAAACCTCTTAAAGGCTCTTGATTGTTTAAAATGCTCAAACACATGACAAGGGTGTTGTGGGAGGGAGAAAAGAAGTTGATGAAGGTCTTTTTGGACCCCTGAGGAGAAGCAGAACTTGGAGTAGCCATGCAGGTTTTGTGCCCATTAGGAAATAATGTAACAAGGCCAAGAGCATTCATATTCAGGAAATAAAAATCAACCTGTTTCTAAAAATGTTCTTTTTTGTTGCTTTTAAGGATTTGTCCCTCTTTATGGGGAGTGGCCGAGGAAATTGGGGTTCTTAACTGTGGAGAAAGCAGGCTCAGGGGAGGCTTTATTCCTCTTTACAACTACCTGGCAGGAAATTGTAGCTATAAAGGGATTGGTCTCTTCTCCAAGTAACAAGCAATAGAACAAGAGGAAATGGCCTCAAATTGTACCAGGGAAGCTTAAGACTGATAATAGGAAAATCTACTGTGCCAAAAGGGTGGTCAAGCATTGGAACAGGCTGCCCAGAGAAGGGGTCACCATCCCTGGAGGCATTCAGGAGATGTGCAGATGTGGCACTTAGGAACATGGTTCAGTGGTGGATTTGGCAGTGCTGGCATAACGGTTGGGCTTGATGATCTTAGAGATCTTTTCCAACCTAAGCAATCCTGTGTTCCTTTAAAACATCTCTCCCTGCACAGTTTGTGGTGTCTCTCACAAGCCTAGTTGAAGGTCATGTTCCTTGATCCCATTTTAGGCCAGGTTTCTGGAGTCTGAAGTGTGGCTTTTCTTTCCTTAAGTCTTTCGAAACCAGGATACCAATAGATACATGTCCAGACATGTATGGATGGATACAGGTGCACTGTACATACACATGTCCTGATATGGGGGTAAAAGTGTTTCTTCATCCAGAACAGTGACCCATTAGTAATCAGCCTTTAGAAACTGTTACCACCTGCCTTTTGAACGCTATCTAATTTCCTATTTTCACTCAAAAATTAAATATTTAGGAAATCACCCAGGCAGACATGCATCCTCTTTGCCATATTTTGGGGTTGATATAATGCCAAGATGGCCTGTTGAGCATTTCCCTGCTAGAAAGGAGTTGCTTAACTGATGGCAAGATAAGGCTTAAAAGGCAGAGCTGGGGGGTCCGTGTTACATCTTTACTTCTAGTACTCCTCTCTGCTCTCTGGTGCACCAACAACACACTTTGCATTTATTTATTTATGCTGGCACTTGTTTTGAAAAGGAAATAGGAGATTCTCTGGAAATATGAAACATCACCCACTTTTGTAGTACAGACATCTGTGTGTCAGTGCATAACAGCAACTGAAATACTCTTTTATAATTTCACGTTATAATACTCCTCAAGGGGAATCATAACTCTCATTTACGGCATAAGTTCAAATGTAGAGTAATATTTTTTTCTCATAGAATATTATTTTCACTAGATGCTATTTTTTTCAGTTCCTCAGGAGTATATCTGATTCTCTAGGTGAATACTGGCACACCTGGCATTGAAATGCTGAGACCTAAGAGTTAACATCTCCATAGGAAAACAGGGGTGGGATATAGATGTGTTTTTTGCAAGTCAATAACACAAATGTCCTGCAGAGTGTAGTCATTTAGAAGTATTGTTCTTTGGGGCTTTTTTTCCCCTGGAAGGAAAGGCTCAACAAGGGATTTCACTGTCAACTCCATAGTATTTGATCTCCATGGAAACATTATCAGCTGACTTCAAAGTCAACCTTCAAATGTGTTGCGTGTTGGGTTTTTTTTCCCTGAGGCTTATTTCTGATGCTCCTAGATGTGCACTTGCAGACTGTGGGGGAAGAAATACCAACACAATTCCACCAGCCTTGTACCTGATCACGGGAGGGCACTGGCACTTAGGAAAAGGAAAGAAAAAGCTTCTTTAATGAGGTGCAGAGAGCTTATAGTCTGGAGCAAAAGACAGGGCAAGTAGTGTATGTGCCCCTCTAAACTCATTGTTTTTCTGTCCTAGCTCAAATCTGTCTCCCTGAATTTGGTGTACAGTAAATTAAGAAGTCAGCTCTGTCTGGCTTTTCAGCAAGAAGAACTGTTCATGTTCCTCTTTGGGTTCATTTTAAGTCAGCTATACTGACTTGTAATTTCTCCCTCACTAGGATGGGAGGTACGGCAGAAGCATCAGTATCTTCTAAAGTTACAAGAACAGACAACTTAGCGTAGTCCATGAAGGGCATGCAATCATGTTGCTTCTCAGGGATGTCAATAGGTCTTTCGGGGTTGACGGAAGGTAAAAGATAGTAGAAATAAAGCAGAGGAGACAGATTCCATAGAAATACAAAAGGCTTTCCCACTCACAGCCCTGGAAAACAAGTTCTGTGTGTTTTAAAATTCAGTGGTGGTTCCATATCCTTTAATAATGTCACTAGGTCTTTGATCTGTTGCTGGCTTCTGAATTCCAATGGCAAGATGCACCAAAGCCAAAGGAAGACAATGAAAACAAAACTGGCATTTATTATTGGTATTTTGAAAAGGGTTGGTATTTTGAAAAGGAAATTTTGCTGAGTTGTTTGCATGCCTGGCATAAAAGAGGAAAAACTGCACATGCAACAGAAGTAAGATTAATATTGGCATGATTTGCTAGACAGAAAGAAAACCTAACAGAGGGAATGGGGAGGAAATTTCTGTGTGTGGCAGATCTTTTTGCTAAATGCAGAGGCTGAAGCAAGATTTAGATTCACTTTCTTGGCTCCTCAGTTTGTCAGCTTAGAAAACAACATTCCCCTTGGGCAAATCATGCCACACTCGCTTGGTCTAATCTGCCTGGGCAGAGTCCAAGTGGACACTGGAAACTGCATTTAAAAAGCAACAGGGCCAAGCCAAAGCTATAAACGAGTAGGACCTTCCTCATTTCTGTCCAACCTGACTCTTCAGGGCATACAGAGATCAGTCATGCCAATGTACTTGTGTGGGCTAAAGAGGATGAACAGGTATTTCCCATGCAGCAGGAAAGGAGATTTCAGCATGATCCTTTAGGGCTGTACAGGGTCAGTCTAGTTTGTTGCTTGCAAGCATTTATGTGAATAATGTAAACTTCATAGGGGTGCCCTGCACTAAGTGCTTCTTGTTGACCAGACAAGATTGCATCTTATTTTGATTTCTGACTATTCTATCTCAGTAACTGTATCAGCACATACAGCAAGGATTTTTCTGTTCCTAACAGGTCAGCTCAGGGAAACAGTAATAGAACACAGAAACTTTTGCAGTGAAGATCCTGAAAGTTGTACAGCCAAAGAATCCTTTGGTCACTTGACAAAAATGAATGGATTGGCCTTTCTCCAGCACCTAAAGAGGAAAATATCCAAATCAGGTAGCCACCACCATTATCCCAAGCTCCCAATGGCTTCTTTAGTACTGCTTTCAGCAAACAAAAGGATTAAAAAGATATGTGACTAACTATCCTTTTAGACCTGAAATTATTCCCTCTAGAAGTATTTATAGTGGCACACAGTAGGCAGTATGGAAGAAAGCTGCATTGAATTGACTTGTGCTGTACCTGTTCTCCAGTCTCACTTGTCTTGAAGAACGTCTATCAGTAGACTTCTCAGCAATTTAGGATTTCCTGCAAAAGAAAGATTACATGAATCCTCTGAGGCTCCTTCTGAGAGATATCAATTTTTTTGACTGTAAGAAAATAGTCTTACACACTTAGAGGTGTAATGACCTCATTACTAAAAGACCAGATGCAATGTGGTGCACAGATTCCTCATGCTACAGAACATGTCCTGTGACAAGGCAAACCCAACCTGACTCCACGAGTTTCCCTTTAGGTCTGACAAATGCCTAGGCTGAGAAGCACCTGCCTAAGGTACAGCTTGATTCTAAACTTATGTGTCGTCATCTGAGGCAAATATAAGGTGTGATTGAGTCACTTGAGTTTGTTCAGACCTCCAGTGCCTCTTTCTGTTTAGTCTTTTGGCTTCTGCCTGGGTCATGCTGTGAGCTCCACACTGCAGAGGATGAAAGAACCTGCCAGGAGCCTCTGTATGTTGCCAACCATGGTGCTTGCCAGCGCACGGATAGGATAGTTTTTCTAACCTTGGATTAGACTTTTTCTTCATTTTGACACTGAGATCCTTTCTTTCCTTTCTGCTCCAGTAAAATGGGAATAATATCACAGTACTACAACTGGTACAATTTTTGCTGTCTCCTGTGTTGTGGCTGCAAGTTCACGACCCATTATGTTTGCTTAATGGCTGGAGTCAACCCACTTTATTATTGCTAGGTTATTTTGGTTGGGTCATAGGAATCACCATTGCTAAAGAACTCTGAAGTTTATTCACTCAGGCTTTGATCTGAAAGCTTTCTTCTCTCCCCAGTCCATCAAGCTACTGTGCCTTTAGCTAAGTAGCATTGCTTTTGCCTTACGTGCCAGCTCACATTTCAGAGAGTGCTTGCTCATGGCTGCGGCTCACTGGCTGCAGCTGTGCACAGCGTGGGTGCCCACTCCCTGGGCAGGCCCAAGCCCCAAGGGACGTGGTCACAGAAATGTCACCATGTGCAAATCTGCAGTGCGAAGTACGGACTGACGCTTGTATCCGCAGAGCAAGCTGGAGTGCAGCCCCCAGCTGCTGTAACGTTGTTCCTGTAAATGAGATACTGATTCACACAAGCCTAAGCTCGGTCCCCATTAAGGTTTGGGGTTGTGGCTGAGGACACATAATCCCCTGGTGCCATAATGCATTACAGCTTGTGCAGCAGCAGTCCCTAGACAGGCACACAGGGGAGGTGACACGCGGCAGGCACGCAGCTCTGGTGTGCACTGGGCAGCTCTGGCACCTTGCGAGGCAAAAGGCCAGAGGTCAAATGCGAACTCAGAGTGGCTATAATGCAATATCACGACAGACCCTGCAGCTTATCTAGTCCATGGTATAAGATAAAAATGCATTAAGTCCCAACCCAGGTGGGGATGTAATCTCACAAGGACACTGCACTAAATCTCCATCACCCAGTCAGATTTATCCTTCCATCTCTGCTTTTTTCATAAGGGCAATTTTCCAATAAACCCCTTGCTATTCTGCAGCCTATTGGTGATGCTGCAAGCTGCTTCTGCTGGAACAGTACATAATTAAGCAATAATTTATATTCTGTGCGTGTATGCATAGAGCAATAAAGTGTTCTCAAGAGCTGCGTGCTGCTGAGGCGTTTAATCCATGCACAGAAGGAGTTTACTGCAAAGCTGCTCCCTCCCTCCAAAAGCTTTTTGTCATCACTGTATTGGGAGGGAATTCGGTGTATTCTTTAATAATTTCATTTGATTGGGAAATAATTTAAATAGTTAATACTGCATACTCCACTTTAGGATGAGACCTAATTTTATTTGTTTGTTTGATGTACCTTGAAAATAGTAAAAGCTAGTAGGGCAGAGAGAAAGTAAAGATGTTTAGCTTGTGAGATTTTTTTTTCTCCTATAGCCCTATAATAAAAGAAAGTGATGATAATTAAGTAAACAGCACTCCTTCCAAAGGCATTAGTGGCCACAAGAAGCTACTAGAAATACTTTAAAAGGCAGAGATTTACATTTATTTGAAAACTGCATGGTTTCAAAGGACACCTTAAAATCCATACCTTTGCGGTTCTCTTTTTATCTAGTAATTTATAAGTAATACTTGACATTTCTATATGCTTTAAAAAATAACAGAAGGCAAGAAGAATCGGGTTTTGGGGTTGTTTACTTTGTACATCTGACAGCACAGTTGGTGAGTCATTTCTATCTGTTGTGGGGGAAGGGAGAGAATGAACATCATTCTGTCAGATGCGAAAGAAGTGATTTCCAAATCATGAGACAAATGATCTGTAAGAGGAGGGTCTCAGAGATGGGCTTGGTGCCCAGATCATTTTAATACTGACTTTTTGGATTTCCCATGCCTTCAAATTGGTGATGTCTCCTTCAGGTTCCAGTCAGACACCTCCTCCCTAATAGTAAGGACAAAGATGTTTAGACGAAGATCCTGGTAACAGGATCTGTAGGATCTGTTTGTGCCCTAGCACCACGAAAGCTCACTTTCATCTGCAATGCATCTAAGAAAGGCACCAGTTCTTGTCTCACAAAACACCACAGACCTTGGGAAATCCCTCAAGCTCTATCATTGTGGAAGTCGAGCCAGGTCTGTGGGTGAAGGACATGGCTTCGGACATGGTTCAAGAGGATACTAGAGTCAGGGAAAAATTCAAACAGATTTGGTATGGATGATTTGAGCCTGTTTGTGTTTAAATCAGTTTGCTCACAAGCAGTTTTGATCTCCCCTGGAGGTGAGGTTTAAAAACTGTGGAGGCATTGCAGACCCTCACACAGCTGGTCTGATTGGAAAGAAAGGGACATTTACAAAAATATAAAAATTAATTCCTTGCAGCAGAGGCCCATGGCACTGCTTGATATAATCATCCTTGAAAACAGCTACAGCAAAAGGCTCTGACTCATAATCCACATGATATTAGGCTTTGACCAACACTGATATTACCTTTCCCTGCCATCCTTCTTCAGACGATGTCTGGTCCTGCAGCAAGGATGTCTGGATCCCAATCTTATATACATATATAGCAAATAAGTTCATCTCTGTCCTAAAAAACCTTCCAATGTAAATGAAAGGGACATTCAGTGTAATGTTTAATATTATTCTGTAATATATAAGAAAGACAGGAACAAGATAACCAAGAGGTATTAAATAGCTCAGGTTCTCAAACTACTGATGATCATCAGCCTATTAGCAGGACAGGCACAGTCAGAATCAGGCCAAAATGAAGGGAGGCTACCTGACAAGGAGTCAGGATGGTGGTTTGACTACATGTCAAACAGCAGTTTCTGTGGCACAGATACAGCTTTACATGAAATTTCATCTCTCACCTGATTGAAGCATTTTGCAATGACATGTGAATTACCTGTCAAAAATCCCACTGTTGCCTTGTCTCATTCATTAGGTGCCACATAGGAGGATAATGTGTAAATCCCAGCATAAAGAACTTTGTGAGTTCAGCTCCCCCCAGCTGCTGAAGATGGCCTTTATCTTCCTGTGCAGCTCATGTACCAGCAAACTCTTATTGCCACCTATCATTCACATTTTGTGCATCAGGACCACCAGGCCTCAGGACTGGTCATCTGCTTGGACCACAGCTATGGGGAGTGTTTTTCACAAAGAAATTAATGTTTGTATCAGTGCAGTTTCCAGGGGAGCTGGGGCATTAGTGCACTTCTAGGAGGATACCTCACTGACAGCAAAACCTTGAGAGGAAACTGCATGAGGGTTCAGTGTGATTTCTGGGAAAAAAAAGATCATAGTGTTGGGAATGGTCATGACCTCCTGCAGTCCTGCTGCCTCTGAAGCACTGTGTCTGTAGTGCAGTGTCATGGGCAGGAGCAACAATCTCCCTCCTACTACCAGCTCAGCTCCATGTCTTACCTGGACTAGCAGAGGCTTCATTTCCACGGGTAAGCTCATGTTCTGCATCCCTTTTATCCATTAATCTTTCACTACAATGGCCAACAGCTGCGTAATTTGCAAGGATGATCTTTTGTGTTGTGATTGCCAGTTCATGAGGAAAAGCTACTGAACAGTCATGAGGTAGGAACCTTACTTGGTTTTCATCAGTAGCCCTCCTGGTGAGAAGCCAGATTAATGAGGAGCAGGAACTTCCTTGCTTGGCTGAACACAAGCAACACATTGGACTCATAAAATGGCCATAAAGATTTTTCTAGATGGTGTAAAATAGCATTTTTTGTATCTGCAATGAACAGTGTTAGAGAGACAGATAACTCTGTGTCATACAAGACATCCTGCAGAAGCACGGGGGGGAGATGGGCTGAGGACCATTCTCTGCACTCTGTGACATTGTGCATGGCAATCATTATTTGTCATCATGGGTTAGCACATTCTCCAGAAAGGGGGCAGACTTTTTAGAGAAGTCTTATACTTGTAATTTGCTTAGTTCTCTAGTGTTGTTACTTGCTCTTCTTTGCTGTTCCTTTGTTAAGGGGCAGAATACCCACGACAAGGTGGAGTGCCAATATATTGGGCACTGTTCAAATACAAAGAGTAAGCATCACTCATTGCACTGAAGAGCTTGTGATTGAAACAGACGACAAAGTGTGAAAGGACAGGGAGTATTTGAAATCCAAAGTTATTTCCTTCCCTTTTGACCTTAGCAAATGCAGCTTCAATCTGGCCACACAGATTTTTCCACCCACCTCTCTTAACAGTCTTATATTTTGAGGAAGCTGAAATTACCATGTTCTTACTGGCAAAGAAAGGCCTTCCCTGTCATTTTCTAGCCACAACCATTTGAAATGAGCCACAGAGCTCAGTTCAGAGCACAGTGCCTCTGAGGCATCTTTTTTTTTTCCCTGATCCCACAATGTACTAGTCATTCTGACACAGAACACAAGGAACCACCGCATTCTTGTCAGACATCTTCATATTACTGAATAACCTACATAACACAGTAAAACATGGAAAGTAAATGATTTCTAATCAACCAACCTGATTTTTGACTAATGGATTGTGTGAGGGAGATCTCCCCATTTATCCTACTCTGTGCTTTGAAGTAGTATAGAACAACTCCAGAGCCTGGTATCTCACAAGGCTTTTGCAAGAATCCAGGTCACTGACTGCAGACTGATGGGTGCCGGTGGGAGGCAAGAAGGCTGTTTTGAATGAAATAGGCATAGTACCTACTGCAGCAGCTTGCTGGTCCTCACTGGTACCCAGTGGCACTCTCATAATATGAGCATTTATGAATATCCTGGGCCATCTGGCAGCTGTACATGGCATTAAGGGAAGCACCTGATCATTACAGCAGAGACTATCTACAAGTGACTTTCCAAAATGTAGTGGAGAAAAGACCATCTAAACAGGCACAGCAGTGATGATCAGAAGAGGGAACAGAAAGAGGACCATAACAGTGATCTCACAGCTGGTCCGTGATAGAGATTTGTAGATTTAATGCCTATGTGAGGTTCCTACTAAATAAAGGAGGAGGGTATAGTGGAAAGTTCACACATTTTGGTGATGTGTGTATGTTCCTGCAAATGCTCCTAGTTTCTGAACCAAATTCCATGTCAATTCACCAAATAATCTTACCTCTGTGTTCAGAGTGGGGGGTGTCAAATTCATTTATTCAATGCAACTGCAACTAAAAAGAGCAAAGCAGTAGAGAAACAGCAGCAAAAGTGCTGCAGAAGAGAAGCAGAGCCAGGGGCAGGAAGAAAGTAGAAGGAAGCAAGGGCACCAGAAGACAAGAGCTTGTCACAGAGATTAGGCTGACTGTGACTGCTTTGGAAAATTGTGCTGATTTAGGGATGGGACCAGGAATAAGAGGAGATTCCTCACCAGCAGCTGTAAGTGAACAGATGCAGGATGTGCTGCTCTGGTAGCACATGTCACACGTTACTGATCCATACGTGAACAGAGGGAAGACACGCAGGACTGACTATGTGTGTTTTGTAGCACGAGTCCTGTAGGTTGCTTTCTAAGCCCTGGGCTTTCCGGGCAATTCAGAGGCTCACAAAGAGAGGAATTAGGAAAAATGAAGTGGCAACTTCATGCTAGCTTGAGTTGTTATCTCTTGTAGCAGGTATGTAGCATCTGTATCTGTCCATTATTTGGTGTGTGGGTGGCAATTGTGACATTTTAGGAGCTCAGAGTTTAAGTTCAGTGAAGCTGGAGGCCAAAGATCAAAATTAGACTTATCTGGGTGGGATGAGGTTCAGACTCATCTGATATGTGTGTCTTTCCATAACACCACCTGACAGAGGTACGAAGTTCTCACAGTGTTCTCAGGAAGAAATAAGAAATTAAATATTGCTGCAGCGGTGGAAAACAAGAGCAGGATATTTTGAAGATTTCAGCAACATGGCAGAGGGCACCTAGATGGAAACTGAAGTCATGCAGAGGGCAGAATCTGAGTTTTGTGAAGGATTTAAAGACTTTTAAAGTGATATTTAAAAGGAGATTGTATAATGGAAAATTCTGTATTTTGATATAAGAAAAGCACAAAGAAAATCTCCCACATAAGTTCAAATGTACATTTCAACAGAGCCAGAATATGTCAAGTATATTGTAATATTCTATAAAGTCTATCACTGAAAAATTGGAATGAAACAAAATATTCAAGGTTATTTTCCCTCCCAAAAATGCCAAAACAAGATTATTCACTCTGTATTTGTCTAAAGAAAAGTTTCAGAAAAATCAATGGCTCCATGGAGCATTGTGATTCCCAAGGGAGTGCTCATAATGAAAAAGTTTTCTTGTTGAGATTTCTCTATACAGTTCTGTCCAGCAGGAGATCAATATTTCAAGGCTCTGGTGGCACTCAGTTCTTTCCCCATGGAGCCTCCAGACTAAGCCACTCTCTACACAAACATCTTCCCTCAGGCACTTCCTTACTGCTTGCACCAGCTCTTCTCAGGCAGCTTGGAAAGGGGTACACCTATCACTCTTCTAACTTCTCTTTGTTTTTTTTCCTCCCTCCTTTTCCCCTTCCTGTTCTCCTCCAGGAACCTTCTGCATCATTTCACTGTGCACGTGCGTGGCTGGAATCAACTTTGAGCTCTCCCGCTACCCCCGCTACCTGTACGGACTGCCTGACGACATCAGCCACGGCTACGGCTGGTCCATGTTCTGTGCGTGGGGGGGCCTGGGCCTCACTCTGATCTCTGGCTTCTTCTGCACTCTGGCCCCTTCTGTCCAACCTGTCCCCAGGACCAACTGCCCCAAATCTAGACCTGAGAATGGGACAGTGTGCTAAAACAAATAGCAAACAAATACACACACACACACAGAGAAATATATATATATATATG
>WBMY01018379.1:37322-62831 GCA_013397315.1 Donacobius atricapilla | reverse complement strand
GGCTCGGGGGTCGCGGCGGGGCCCCCCCGGGCCGGGGCGATGCCCCCCTGCAGCCGCACGGACTGAGCCGGGGCCGGCCCGTGCATGGCCCAGCCATGGAGGTGGTGGACGAGACGGAGGCTCTGCAGCGCTTCTTTGAAGGTAACTCCGCTCCCGGGATCCCGGGGTGCCCCCAGGGGCGGCGCACCTTGGAATGGAGCTCGGGGCTCATCCAGTGCCGCCCCCTGCCGCGGGGCTGGGGCGCCTTCCGCGGTCGCGGGTTGCTCCGAGCCCCGTCCGACCTGGCCTTGGACACTTCCAGGGATGGGGCAGCCGTCTGGGAAACCCATCCCGGGGCCTCAGCACCTTCACGGGGAGGAATTCCTTCCCAACATCCCGTCTAACGCTGTTCTCTGGCAGTGGGAAGCCATTCCCCCTTGTCCTGTCACTCCGGGCCCTTTGCCAAAGTCCTTCTCCAGCTCTGCCTTTAGGCACTGGAAGGGGCTCCAAGGTCTCCCTGGAGCTTTCCCCTCTCCAGGCTGTGCAATCCCAGCTCTCCCAGCCTGGCTCCATACCATCCTAGCCTTGTCCAGCTCTGGAATGGCACAGATCCCTGTCCCAGGGCACAATCCAGGGGCAGTTGTGCATCCTCCAGTGCACACCAAGCTGGATATCCTGGAAACCGTGTTGGTGCCGTGCGTTAGATTCCCACTGCAACCCCAGCAAGGACCTTGGAATGCCCCTGGCCATCCTTGGAGCAGGAGCAGGCTCATGGCAGTGGCTCCAGCCTATGGATCTCAGATGTTTTCCAGAGCCTGGATCCTTGTGGACACTGCATAGCTGTGGATCACTCTCCTTCCCACCACGATGGAAAAGTGGTGAGGAAGAGAGTTTGGCCTCCGTGGGATGAAATGTGGTTGCTCATGGCTGAGCTGGGACGCGTTGGGAGCCTGATCCCTGTTCCTGCCTCGGCTCTGTGTTCCCTTCCCTGCTCTGGCCTTCTCCACTCTTCCTTGTGGAGCGGTTGGTTCCTTCTCTTTCCCCCTCGCTGCTTCGTTTCCCTCCCTTGTTTTCCGGTGGGTCGCTTGCCAGGCTGAGTTATAGTTGCCACGGGCTGTGTCCTTTGGGATGAGCCCCTGGGGCATGGATGTGCTGCCTGAGGGAATAACCTGCCCATCCTGGCACGTTGCCCCAACAGATCCTGGGGTGGATCCCGATCCATGGGTCAGCTGCAGAGCTGGGATCCCCTTTGGAGCAGTGGGATTGTGCAGTGACCCCCCAGAGGCTGCTGGGGCAGGACAATGGGTGTCCCTGTGGATTCTCTGGCTGGTAGAAGGGTTTATCCTGGGAAGTGGGAGCAGAAGATGCTCTTGGAAGCGAGTGGAAGCTCAGGCTGCTTCCTCCTTGCTTCCCTCTCTCCCGGCATCTCTCAGTGAGGCATCTCTTCTTCAAAGGAAAGAGCACCTCCTGTTAGTTCCAGCCATGATCCCGGATTCCCAGGAGCCCCAGGATTAATAAGGATGGGAACCCTCACCCGAAGGGCTCTTATCAGCTGCTCCCAGCCCGTGTTCCCTGCAGCCTTCCGGGGTTTCCTTTGGTTTTAGGATTTTCCTTGGGCCAAACTCCCGAATCCTCCTCTCCCACTTCCCATCCTGGGGGTGCCGAGCACCTCCCAGGAGTCCTGCAGAGCTCTGGCTCAGCATCCCAATGGTATTTATGGACCAGCTCTCCGTCTCTTTAGTTGGAGACATGGAATTTCTCCCTCTCCCCAGAGCATCTTTATTATAATGTGGGAATTTCTTTCTTTTACTGTTTTCCTGTTCTTTCTGGGTGCTGGGGGTGATCCTGCTCCAGCAAGATGACTCCAAGGGATCCCTGACAACCTCAGCCATTCTGAGATTCTTCCTCTCTATTTTCCTCCTTTCTTTCTTTTTTCTTCCTTTTTTCCCTTTTCTTCCTCCTTTGTCCCCTTTTTCCGCCTCCTTTCCTTCTTTTTCCGCCTCCTTTCCTTCTTTTTCCTCCTCCTTTCCTTCTTTTTCCTCCTCCTTTCCTTCTTTTTCCTCCTCCTTTCCTTCTTTTTCCTCCTCCTTTCCTTCTTTTTCCTCCTCCTTTCCTTCTTTTTCCTCCTCCTTTCCTTCTTTTTCCTCCTCCTTTCCTTCTTTTTCCTCCTCCTTTCCTTCTTTTTCCTCCTCCTTTCCTTCTTTTTCCTCCTCCTTTCCTTCTTTTTCCTCCTCCTTTCCTTCTTTTTCCTCCTCCTTTCCTTCTTTTTCCTCCTCCTTTCCTTCTTTTTCCTCCTCCTTTCCTTCTTTTTCCTCCTCCTTTCCTTCTTTTTCCTCCTCCTTTCCTTCTTTTTCCTCCTCCTTTCCTTCTTTTTCCTCCTCCTTTCCTTCTTTTTCCTCCTCCTTTCCTTCTTTTTCCTCCTCCTTTCCTTCTTTTTCCTCCTCCTTTCCTTCTTTTTCCTCCTCCTTTCCTTCTTTTTCCTCCTCCTTTCCTTCTTTTTCCTCCTCCTTTCCTTCTTTTTCCTCCTCCTTTCCTTCTTTTTCCTCCTCCTTTCCTTCTTTTTCCTCCTCCTTTCCTTCTTTTTCCTCCTCCTTTCCTTCTTTTTCCTCCTCCTTTCCTTCTTTTTCCTCCTCCTTTCCTTCTTTTTCCTCCTCCTTTCCTTCTTTTTCCTCCTCCTTTCCTTCTTTTTCCTCCTCCTTTCCTTCTTTTTCCTCCTCCTTTCCTTCTTTTTCCTCCTCCTTTCCTTCTTTTTCCTCCTCCTTTCCTTCTTTTTCCTCCTCCTTTCCTTCTTTTTCCTCCTCCTTTCCTTCTTTTTCCTCCTCCTTTCCTTCTTTTTCCTCTTCCTTTCTCCCTTTTTTTATCTTTCTCATTCTTTCTTTTTCTCCTGAATCAAAACCATCCTGTCCCTGTAAAAATCCAGGATCAAGGAAACTGTGCCTGAAGGATATTTCTTACCCTCAGCAATAAAATCCTTCTTAAAACCTCTCTGAGCCAAATATTCCGCGGAGCACAACTTTCTTTGGGCAGCTCGATCCCTTTCCTGCTGTTATTCCAGAGCATCTGTTCGGACGTGGAGCTCGAGGGGGAGAAGGGAAGAGAGGAAAGTTTTACCACCAGGAATTGCTGCTCAGTTTTTCCCTCTTGTGCCCGGTTTAATTGTGGTGCTCCGAGGAATTCTGGGGCCAAACTGATCCTCTGGTTTTTTGGGAGTGAAGGTCAGGGCCTTAAATCATGGCATGGAGTTGGATTTACTCTGGAATCTGGCTCTCTGGTGGAATTAATGGTTTTTGGATGTGGTAAACAATAGATATGTTGGAATTTAATAATTTACAGGAATAAATCAATTATCTCATCGCTCCTTTAAAATTTATCACTGAGTTCCCATCGTAAGGAAATAATTTTCCAACCTATTTTTCTCTTGGAGTGAAATATTTTGTTCTTCTCACGGGTCATCCCAACTCAGAAGAGATTTCTTCCTGCAGGCTGAGAACCCTGGAATAATTTGGGAATTCTCATTCCATTGTTTGACTCTGATTTTCCCCGGATCTGAGCCCTGCTGTAAGCAATCCCAGAAAATTTAAGAGGAATCCCTGAGCCCTTGGTATTTCCCAGTGTCAGACAAGGATTAACCAGGCTCCTCATGGAGATATTTGGGAGTGGGGGCTGTGCTGGTGGAGCTGGGGAAGAATCGGTGCCCGTGGTCCTTCCAAATCCTGGAATTTGGCTGGTCCCATTTCCAGAGCCAGGCTTGTTTTGGGAAGCAAGTGCTCCCCAAATCTCAGGTCTGGTTGGTGCCTCTGGTTTTCCCAGCTGTGAGAGATGGACGTGCATTTTCCTAAATTTTCCTTGGTGTTTGCTCGGGCAGGACTTCCTTGTGTTCCTGGATATCCTTGTTTCTCTGGGTCCCCTTTGTTTTCCTGGATAGCCTTATTTCCCTGGGTATCCCTTGTTTCCCCAGCTGTCCTTGTTTTCCTGGGTTTCCTTGTTTTCCTGGATATCCTCATTTCCTTGTGTATTTTTGTTTCCTGGGTATCCTTGTTTTCCCGGGTTTATTTATTTCCATGGATGTCTTTGTTTTCCTGGGCACCCTTTGTTTTTCTGGGTATCCTTGTATCCCTAGACATCCTTGTTTTCCTGGATGTATTTACTTCCATGGATATCCTTGTTTCCCTGGGTATCCTTGTTTTCCCAGATATCCTTATTTCCCTGGAAGATGGCTCTTTGATATACCCTGGAATATGCTCTTTGATGGTGAGATCTGAGGTGTGTGAGGATGGAAAAGCAGAAAAATGATGGGAAAGATCCCAGGCTTTGCTCTGGTGTTTGGGATGGGCTAGGGAAAAACTCTCTGAGGGAAAAGACGCGTTGGGAATTACTTCGCGCTTTCCTGGGATGAAGGAGCTGGGAATGCAATCCTGGCTTTCCATATTGAGTGTCCTCAAGCTGGGCTTCTCCTGTGTTAGGAAGATTCTTGTTGTCCTCAGGCACGCGGTGGAATTTTTGGGATTGTCCTGTGCAGGGCCAGGAGCTGGACGTGGATGGTCCTCATGGATCATCCCTTCCCACTCAGGAATCTTCCCAAACTCCGTGGTTTGTCTTAGCACGGCTGATCCACGTGTTTGGAGGTGCCCAGGACCATCCTGCTGAGGGGAGCTCAGGCAAAAAATCCTGGAGCAGCGAGCGCGGAATGCCGGGGGGTTCTGGCAGGGGAGGGAAGGGAGATTTCCGTGGGTTTGGGAGTGTTCCTGGAGCGTTTGTGTTTGGATTCAAAGGAAGAGGAGGGAGTTGACAGCGTCTGACCCTTGGCTGGCATCCTGCTCCCAACCTTTCGCTTGCTCCCGCCCGCCCCTGCCTCAGGGAAACGCTTACGCCACGGCTCAGCTATTTGGGATCCCTCTCCCNAAGCAATCCCAGAAAATTTAAGAGGAATCCCTGAGCCCTTGGTATTTCCCAGTGTCAGACAAGGATTAACCAGGCTCCTCATGGAGATATTTGGGAGTGGGGGCTGTGCTGGTGGAGCTGGGGAAGAATCGGTGCCCGTGGTCCTTCCAAATCCTGGAATTTGGCTGGTCCCATTTCCAGAGCCAGGCTTGTTTTGGGAAGCAAGTGCTCCCCAAATCTCAGGTCTGGTTGGTGCCTCTGGTTTTCCCAGCTGTGAGAGATGGACGTGCATTTTCCTAAATTTTCCTTGGTGTTTGCTCGGGCAGGACTTCCTTGTGTTCCTGGATATCCTTGTTTCTCTGGGTCCCCTTTGTTTTCCTGGATAGCCTTATTTCCCTGGGTATCCCTTGTTTCCCCAGCTGTCCTTGTTTTCCTGGGTTTCCTTGTTTTCCTGGATATCCTCATTTCCTTGTGTATTTTTGTTTCCTGGGTATCCTTGTTTTCCCGGGTTTATTTATTTCCATGGATGTCTTTGTTTTCCTGGGCACCCTTTGTTTTTCTGGGTATCCTTGTATCCCTAGACATCCTTGTTTTCCTGGATGTATTTACTTCCATGGATATCCTTGTTTCCCTGGGTATCCTTGTTTTCCCAGATATCCTTATTTCCCTGGAAGATGGCTCTTTGATATACCCTGGAATATGCTCTTTGATGGTGAGATCTGAGGTGTGTGAGGATGGAAAAGCAGAAAAATGATGGGAAAGATCCCAGGCTTTGCTCTGGTGTTTGGGATGGGCTAGGGAAAAACTCTCTGAGGGAAAAGACGCGTTGGGAATTACTTCGCGCTTTCCTGGGATGAAGGAGCTGGGAATGCAATCCTGGCTTTCCATATTGAGTGTCCTCAAGCTGGGCTTCTCCTGTGTTAGGAAGATTCTTGTTGTCCTCAGGCACGCGGTGGAATTTTTGGGATTGTCCTGTGCAGGGCCAGGAGCTGGACGTGGATGGTCCTCATGGATCATCCCTTCCCACTCAGGAATCTTCCCAAACTCCGTGGTTTGTCTTAGCACGGCTGATCCACGTGTTTGGAGGTGCCCAGGACCATCCTGCTGAGGGGAGCTCAGGCAAAAAATCCTGGAGCAGCGAGCGCGGAATGCCGGGGGGTTCTGGCAGGGGAGGGAAGGGAGATTTCCGTGGGTTTGGGAGTGTTCCTGGAGCGTTTGTGTTTGGATTCAAAGGAAGAGGAGGGAGTTGACAGCGTCTGACCCTTGGCTGGCATCCTGCTCCCAACCTTTCCCTTGCTCCCGCCCGCCCCTGCCTCAGGGAAACGCTTACGCCACGGCTCAGCTATTTGGGATCCCTCTCCCGGCTAATTTATGAGATAAGGGCCTGGGGAAGAATGTACAGCGGGAAAGATGTTGGGAGCAGGGCCGGCGGGGGCTGGGAAATGGGAATTCGGGAAAGGGACAGAGAAAGGAGAGCGAGCGCTGGAAGTCGAGCAGGTTCGGGGGTGAGGTGGAGCTGGGAAAGACAAGAGTCGGCTCAGCAGAAGGGGAAGATTTCCGTGAAGGTTATCAACAGCTCCACAGGTTTTCATGGAGCACAAGTGGCTGGAACACTGGGAATATTGCCTGTGGAGCAGCCGTGTGTCCGTGCAGCGTTTGCTGGGCTGTGTGTGCACGGGAATCTCCGAGCTCGGAGTGACCAGGAGTGGGTGGATGGCTTTGCCCATGGGAATGTTTGGATATGTGTGATCATGGAATCCTGGAATGATTTGAGTGGGAAGGGACCTTAAGGGTCATCTGATCCCACATGGGCAGGGACACCTTCCACTTATCCCAGGTTGCTCCAAGCCCCATCCAACCTGGTCTTGGACATTCCACGGATGGGGCATCTCTGGGAAATCCATTCCAGGGCCTCACCACCCTCCCAGGGAAGGATTTCTTCCCAATATCCCATCTAAACCCTCCCTCTGTCATCCATAACTTCTCTGGACGACCTGTTCCCATGTTCCTGGTGTTGGTAACACTCCT
Source organism: Donacobius atricapilla (assembly GCA_013397315.1). Lineage (NCBI taxonomy): Eukaryota > Metazoa > Chordata > Aves > Passeriformes > Mimidae > Donacobius > Donacobius atricapilla. Next base: position 55,943 of record WBMY01018379.1, on the reverse strand, counting down.
GGTGAGTTTGATTATGGAGCACTTGGTGCCTGTGAGGAAGAAGTATCGCCCTGCAGGAAGAGGTTTGGAGCATCTCCCTGTTTTCCTTGGATGAGGGAATATAGAACACTGGCGCTGAGGTGACCCCAGGACTGCTGGGATTGCCCCTTGTCCCCCACGCTGGGCCATAAGCGGGATTTGGTGGTGGTGGGAATGAGCGGAGAAGGAATTTGCTGGTCAGACTCCTGCTGGTGTAAACCAGCGTATCCATGAGAATCCAGGGGCTGCTCCCAAGTCTTCCTGTTGCTTTGGGATGTCTTGAGGCTGCAAACTGGGAGCAGAAAGGGCGGGAGGACAGTGGAACCTGGTGGGGCCTGTCCTGCTGTCCCGCTGTTTTACCTTTTGCCGTAGAAATGCAACCACACGGATCGGGGCATCACTTTCCATGGAACGCCTTAAAAAAAAAAAAGGCACTTTTGGGGCTTCCTGCTCACTCCTCACCCTCTGCCTGCCCCCAGACCCATTTCTCAGGCTGGCTGCCGGGGAGAGCTTTTCCCGCAGGGGGAGAACACCTTGGAGAAGCCCGGCGTGATCCCTGCCGGGGGTGCAGGAGGAGCGGCTCGGGGATGAGGTGGCGGCGCAGGTGACAGTCGCTGCGGGGCCCGGCTGGCTCCGCGGGAAGGTAAGAGGCTTTGCCCGGAGTTCTTTGGGAGCCGGGAGCCAGCCCGTGCCGGAGTGGGCCCGGGGAAGCTGGTACAGCACAAACACATGACCGTCCCCGCGGGTAATCCCCCGGCGGTCCCAAATCCCAGCGTGGAGCGGCGGCCGCCCGGCCGCCTCCCCGGCCCTCCCACTCTTCCCGGAGGGAATAGAAAAACCAGCAGGCAGCAGCAGCCCTGGGAGCTGGAGGAGCTGAGCTCAGGGAATAATGACACGGGGAGAGAGCAGGGATACGGCGGGAGCTTGACATCAGCTCTCACCATGCTCAGGATGCGCTGGATCCGAGCAGGTAATGGCGTGGACTCCCCAGCCCTTCCATGGCTTGCCTTGCTTTCCTCTCTGCCTCTCCATCTCTCTTCCCAGTGGGATTGTTCCCTGGTTCTCCTCTCTCTTCCCTCTGTTTGAAGCTTCCCTGCCCGCCTGGCTTGGTCAGCCCTCAACCAGGAGCAGGTGATGTGAGGATGCTGCTGAGTCCAGCTCGACCCCAGGGCCTGAGCAGAGCAGGGAAGAGACAAAAACCTTCCCTTGAGCTCATCGCCACTCCCAGGTGGCATTCCTGGACACTGGGGAGAGGCTGCAACCTTCCATCCCAGTAGGAGATTCCCGGAGTCTCTTCAGCCAAAGGACTCATCCTCATCTGCTCCTCAGAAAGGCTGGTGCCGAACGCTGCCACTTCTGGCATGGTCTTGTGATGGTTGTACCGGTGCTTCTCCCTCCCATTTCCCCAAAACTCCTTTATCCTGGAGCCCAAAACTCCTTTATCCCGGGAAAAGGGCAAGAGACATCCAGGTGCAGTGAGGCCAGAGAGCTGTTCATGTGAGGGTGGATCCTTAAAGCCTGATAAAGGGCGGGTTGGGATTTGGAAGGGCGATGTCAGCACGAGGCTCCATGAGGAAGAACTTTGCTCGTGTCCTGGGCAATGCCCCTTCCATTGGCTGGTGCCCTGGGAGCAATGCCCGGACACAGACAGGGAGAAGCTTCGGGAAGAGGTGTCAGCTGGGGTGGATTAGAGAGAGCCTTGCAGGAGGTGTGACCGGGATGGAAACGGTGACACAGAGATCCGGCTGAGCCCGTGCGTGGGACGGGGTGTGGAAGGGCTGCTGCATGCAGGGATATGGGAAAGGAATCCTGGTCAAGGAGGAGCCTTGGGATCTGCTTCCTCGCCCTTATCAGTTAGAGCCCTTCCAGGGCAGTCATCCCGGCTGCCAGAAAGAGGGAATTGAATGTCTCCTGGGCATGGTTATTTCAAAGAGGAGAGATGGGATCCTGCTCTGCTTTCCCTCTTCTGGATGGGGCCTTATGGATTCGTCCTGGTGGGAGTGGCTGGAGTGATCTGGTGGTGAGGATGGTGGAACAGGTTGCACAGAGAAGCTGTGGCTGCCCCATCCCTCGAAGTGTCCCAGGCCAGCTTGGATGGTGCTTGGAGCAACCTGGGATAAGTGGAAGGTGTCCCTGCCCATGGCAGAGAGTAGATGATCCTTACAGTTGCTTCCAACCCGAGCCATTCCAGGGCTCCGTGATCCAGAGCTGGGAGCTGTGCTAGGAAGGTGCAAGCGAACCCATGGGCCCATGCCTTGGCATCCCTGTCGTGTATCCCAGCCTGGGGATGGCGTTGCTCCGGCACAGCTGTGCCACCCTTGCCGGGGAACCCTCCTGCCTCTTCCCAGTGGTGTTGCCGATTGGACTTTGCACTCTCCGATAAGAATCCCGGGACACTGAATGTGCCTGAGGAATGATTAACCAGCGTGCGCCGTGCCAGAGGACAAGGGAGCAGCTGTGGCTGGAGACACAAACAGGAACGGTCTCGTGGCTTTTGGGGCCAGGCCGGTGCTTTCTGAGCCCGTCCTGTGCTCCAGCATCATTCGGGAGAGACAGCCCTCAGCACGGGACATTCCAGAGGGATACCAGGACTAGGGACGGACAGACAGGGATGAGACAGTGGCAGAGAGCCGGGGAGGTGTCCTGCTGCTGTGGAGGACAAATGGGAACTCTGAGAAGTGGAGGGTGGATTGATCCCTGGAAGTGTCCAGGACAGGGCTTGGAGAAACCTGGGATAGTGGAAGGTGTCTCTGCCCACGGCAGGGGGTGGAGCTTGGATGAGCTTTAAGCTCCCTGGCCACTCCAGGATTCTATGATTGGACACTACACTTGGCTCTCAATTATATTTTCATGGATATATCCTCTTATTCCAACTGACCGGCATGCTTGCCATGCCCTTGCTTATCCAGCAGACCTTCCTTCTTCCCGTTCTTCCTACACGGCAGGACATGTAATCGTGGAATGCTCTGGGTTGGAAGGGACATTAAAGGTCGGCCAGTTCCATCCCAAGCCATGGCATCTTCTCCCTGATCTGATGGTGGTGGATGATGGGATCCCACACTCCGGGCCGGCTTCCAGCGACACCTGGAGCGTGTTCCAGGCACATCTGAAGGAAAGGCCTCCTTCCCGAGGGAAAATGTAATGTGACACTCAGGGTCCACCACTTATCTCACTGAACTTTGGCTGCTTTGGGGAAATTACTCCAAACAGGGAGAGGGAAAGGTGGGAAAGGGTGGCCAGGCCTGGGTACAAACAAAGCGGACAGAATTCTCCTGGAATGCCCTGTCCACAAATGTTCCCAAGTGTATTTCCCTGGGGTTTGGGGTGGTGGGAAGGAAAACTGATTGGAAAAAACAAGGCTGGAGTTTTAAACAGCCTCGGAGTGCTTGGGTCCAGCCTGGCTGTAAAAACCAGGCATTAAAGGAATTATTGTTGGGGTTGATTTGATTTTCCCTGGGTTTTTTTTCCACAGAGTCTTTGGTGTCACTTCAACTTTGCTGTGGAGTGGCAAATTGTCCTGGTTTTCCTACCCAAGTAGTTTGGTGGGGAGGAGACAGTGCAGAGGGTGTGGGGTGGGCACGGAACAGGATTTTTGGAAGACTCAGGTGGGATTTCCAAAGAACTGGAGGTTTCATTCATTGATTTATAGAATCCTGGAACGGTTTAGGTTGGAAGGGACTTTAAATCCCATCTCGTTCCGTGGGCAGGGACACCTTCCACTATCCCAGGTGGCTCCAAGCCCTGTCCAACCTGGCCTTGAACACTTCCAGGGGTTGGGGCATCCACATCATTTATGACTTTTAATCCTGAGTGCCGATTGCTTGAAATCCACATAAACAGGAAAGCAAACATCTTATCAGCCTGTTGGATCTTGGCCTATCTCCTGTGTTATGACAAGCCAGGGTTTATGGACATTGATTCATGGAAGCACTAAAAAGGACGCTTTGACTTTATTGGGAATGAAACACCTGCTTAAGTAAAGGAAAACTTGGAAAATGGAGCCTTACAAGGGCCGTTAAACCTTTTTACAGTTGGCTGCTTGCTGATAATGCGGTCAGTGCTCCTCTCCTGAACAGACATGGAGTTTTCCCAGATGAGATCCCACCCATCCCAAAATCCGAGGAGTTCCAGGCAGGGGGTGATCCTACCTGTCCATATCCTCTCTGTTCTGTCTTGTTTAAATTCGGTTTTTGGGAAGGGGTACTGGAATGGAGCAGATGTGTAGGGAAGGCCAAGCCTGGACTGAACAGGGCTTGGTGTAACCTGGACTAGTGGGAGGTCTCCCTGCCCATGGAAAAGGTGTGGCTGGATGATCCTTAAGGTCCCTTCCAACCCAACACATGCTGGGTGACAAATGATATTCCAGAACTCACCTCGCCGTGTTGAGGAGCCGGAGGGGTGCAGGGAACAGCCCTGTGAGGACCTGCAGGCTGGGAACAGTTTTCACAGCCTGGGTGAGCAGTTTGGATGCTGGAAGTTGTGCTGGTATTCTCAGGAAAAGGAACTGGACTAACTCAACCCAGTACAACAGGATGGGCCGTGGAATATTAAGGTAGGGATCTTTCCTGCTTCCTGGTTTTTAAGCACACGTAGTGTGGCTCTGGGCATCCAGTGGGCATCTGTGGGTGCAGCAGGTCAGGAATGATCACTGAGAGGGATTTTTACAGGATTTCCAACCTGTAAAAAGTTGGGTTTAAGTTGGAAAACCCTGGAGGATCATGGAGTTGAACCACTCCCCGTTCTCATGTCGTTAAGGTGATTTTCCCTCAGTGCCAGTTGTGCTGAGCAGGGATGGGCTCCCGAGTTTTTTTCCCACTGCCACAGAGAGTTCATCCATGAGGTCGCCATCTCAGTTTTTCCAGGAGAAAAGGGCTTTGCCACCTCTTCCTTTCCTGTATCCGAATAATCCCTTGCAGAGGCGATTGAACAGAAACAGGGGGCCAGGAATCTTGGGAGTTTCTTTACCACCATGTGAGCAGAGATCATGGACTCATGGAGTTGTTTAGGCTGGAAAAGCCTCCTGGGATCATCCAGTCCAACCGTTCCTGTGGCTCTACCAAGACCACCACTATCCCATGTCCCCAGGGGCCACATCCACACAGACTTTAAATCCCTCCAGGGATCGAGACTCCACCACTGGAGCCTGTTCCGGTGCTCTAAAACCCTTTCCATGAAGGAATTCTCCCTAATATCCAATCTCAACCTCCCTCGGTGCAATTTGAGGCCATTTCCTTTTGTCCTGTCCCCTGTTCCTTGGGAGCAGAGCCTGACCCCCACCTGGCTCCTGTCACAGAATTGTGGAGACCAAGAAGGTTCTCCCTGGAATGTTTTTGACCCCGGTCCCTTCCTGGGGGTCTCTGCCAGGAAAATCCCTGTGCCTGGTGTTTAATCTCATTCCCACCTTCTGAAGCGACCTCCTGATCCTCTCGTCCCCATGGCACGTCCTCAAGCAGCGTGCCATGACCCTTCCCTCTGGATCTGGGCCTCTGCAGCCAGCCCAGCACTTTGAAGTGATCCCAGGAACACCCACGGAGTGCACGGGATGGATGGGATCCAAGCAGCACGTTTGGTATCTCGGCTGTATTGTCTGGGAAGTGTTTGCTAAATCCCCGGAGCAGGAAATATGTTCCAGGATGGCTCAGAGTTGGTCAGAAAAGGCAAACAAGGGTTTTTATTTAAAAAAAAAAAAAGAAACTTCAGTTCACTGTAAAAAGTGGATGTGGGAATAGCCAGCCTGGCAGCAATCCCTAGGGAATTTTGGGCTTTCAATAATGAGTTCAATTGTGTAGAATCCTGGAATGGTTTGGTTTGGAAGGGACCTTGAAGACCATCCAATTCCACCCTCTGCCATGGGATCGTGGAGACAGAAATGACAGCCCTGGACCTGTCCCACTTCTATTGGTCGTGTTAGATCCTGGGAAAAGTGGGATCCTCCTTGGGAGCTCTGTGCCACATGGCTGAGGAAGCTTTTGACACCCCTTGTGATTTTCTTGGGAGACAGCTCCGGAGCAAATGTCCCAGCTGTGCGAGCAGCTGGAAAACCCTGGTGACCCAACGCTCCTCCTTGTGAAAGATCCGTGGCGGTTGCACAAAGCTTGGGATGGCCCTTCCCAAGCCCTGGAAAAAGTCCCATCTAGATAAATGGCTCTGCTTTTTCTTCCCAGTCTCCTCTGGAGATCGTCCAGCCCGGACAGACCTTGGTGCCTCCCAGTTTGGAAGGGAGGGAATGATGTGTCCGATCTGGACACGGTGTTCCTGGCGATGCTTGGCTGCCTCTGCTCCTGTATCCTGGTGCTGTTCCATTCTTAATCGCCCTCCCTAAGGATTGCTTTGAGCTGGGGATGTTTCCAGGAGAGGCAGCACCTCTCCAAATCCCGAGTTCCCTGCGTGTGTGGTGTGGATGTCTTAGAATTGGGCTGATCGTGGCTCATCCTGGATCTCCAGATTCCCTAAGAGCCTTCCCAGAGCCACAGTGCTGCCCTGCAACAAGGTCAGTGTCCAGGGACTGCCCCCCTGGGTTCTTTCCTTGGAAGTAGAAGAGCAGTGGGATCACAGCTCAGGATCTGCCATCAACTCTGTCAACTCCTTGTGCTTCCCTGAGTATTCCCTCTTCTGGTCACTGCCGAGCATGGGAAAGCTCTGGGCAGCTGGATCGAGTCTCTTCTTGGTGCTGGTATGTAGCTCCTAATTATTTTATTACTTTTTTATCCGTTCTGGCAACAATTCACTCTGAGGGAATGGTGTGGGATATGGATATGGACCTTCACCACCACGGCACCGTCCAGGAGCTCATCCACGTGGTGTTATCCTATGGAAAACGTCCCTCCTGCCCCCCCAGAGTTTCAGTCTGGATAAAACAAGGTCAGGTGAGGCACCTCAGCAGAAGGGATCCTGGGGAGCTTTTCCCCATCCCTGTTGTCCCCAAGGATGAGGCCCCGGCCGCGTGCAGCGGGAGCCGCCAGATGAAGTGACCTCCTCCGGTCCTGTTGTCCCTGCTCCAACACCCTCATCCCGGGAAGGGAGATAAAGGCGTTGTCTCCAAACAAACAGGGCAATGTGCCCCCCTGGGCAGGCACCTTGGAGCCTCCCAAATGGAGCCGCTGTTCCTGCCCTCGGAGAGCATGAATGGACAAGCGCGGCATTGACGGCCGCGGGGACAGGGACAAACGCGCCTCTGTGTCCCCTCTCACACCTTCCCCTCCTCCTCCTCGGCCCCCGTTCTCCCAGGACAATGGCTCCATCCATGCCAAGGTTCACAGCTGGCAAGGGTGGGGGGGAAAGGCCAGGACAAGGGTGGGGAGCTGCCAGGAGAAAGGGATGCAGCGGGGAGAACGGCTCTGGCGAGGGGAGATGGGAGACTGGGGGGAAATTCCAGGAGGGTTGGAGGAGAGAAGGTGCTCAGGGAAGTTTGGGAGGGAAGGATCATCCCTTCTGCCTCCTTTTCCTGCAGAGCTTCCCGAGGAACATGCCCATGGCCTGCCATGGCACAGCAGGATACTTTCCTCTGCCTCCTCACACTTCCCGTGCCTTGGGATGTCTCCTACCAACACTTTGTCCTCTTGGGCATGGGGAATGGAGGGTGTTATCCCCTTATCCCTGACTTTGGGGTGTTTCCCAGGCCCTTGTCCACCTCATCCAAAGGTGTTTTTGCCAAATACAATAATCTGTGGATGTAAGCTGAGGAGTTGTGGGATTATGTAGGAGCAGAGAGAGCTTTCCAGGAAACAGGGAGATGCTGCTGCCTCTGGACACTGGGTATTCAGGGAATCCCGGAATTGTTTGGGTTGGAAAGCACCTTAAAGACCAACCAGTTCCAACCCCCTGCCGTGGGTGTGGTTGTACTTCCCATCAGGCCAGTTAATTATTCCAAGTGTTTTGCCTCTGGAGCTGGCTCACCGTGTACCCACGTTGTTGCTCCTGAGTCCTCCTGGACACTCTGTAAATTCTCTTTTCTCCCTAAGTCTGGGGGAGTTTGGCTAAATCCCACTGTCCTGTATCCCTATCCCTGTTCCCTGCTTTCCCTGCATCCTGCCTTGCCCGGCATGGGATAGTTTCTCTAGGAACGAAGAGGGGTTGGATTTAGGAGCAGGGATGTTGTCTGGGAGCTCACCAAGAACTCCCAGGAAAGAGGGGCTCAGGTACAGGTGGGCTGGGAACAATCCTGGCCCCTCCATGGAGGAGGTTTGGTGGGATGTGTCTGTTCCAAGCCCATGTCCATTGCTCGGTGGATTAGTTCATTTTAATTCCATGACAACCAAATTCTCCTGAACCCCCAAAGCCTTACCCCTCAGTTTGGTGTTTTCCTTGGGATCTTATCCCACAGATCTCAGAGCTCATCCTTGGCTGTGTTTGTGGTGTGGAGTTAGTTGGAATTCGGACCTGGTGTTTTTTGCTCCATTATGAACGGGCGATGCAGGAGCTGCCCCTTTGCTTTGGAAGGACGGGGCTGTCCTTGGGGATGGGCTGGCTAGGGAATGTCCCCAGGATGGGACACAGGGGATGGATGAACCCCAGCATTGCCTGGGACCATCCCACCTTTTGTGATGGGAAGGGACACGGGCCGGGCTGGGATGTGTAGGGACAAAAGGTGTCCCAATCCAAGAGAAACTGCTCAGGGATGATATTCCTGAAGGGAGCAAAGGGCGACAGTAATGGGATGCGGAGGGGCTGTGGTTCAGAGGAAAGGCCTGGGATCCCCTGGAAATACCTTGGGCAGCCAGGACTTCTCTCTGGGGTGGTCTTTGGGGAGCTGGGGGAGCGCTGGCTCCGTGTCCCGCTCCGGTTACAGGCGCCCCGTTTGGGGGCTGGTTATCATCCCAGTCAGGTAATAAAGAGCATTAATTAAGCAGGAATGCTGAGCTGGGATCCAGGGGGAGCCGGGGGCTCCTCCAGGGTCACCAGAAGGGATGGAAGCAGCCCGGGGTTGGGCGCATGAGGCAATAGGGACATCATCCCGCCGTTCCTTAGGGAAGCAGCCGCGTCCAGGTGTGCAGCCCAAGTCTCTGGCTTTTGCTGAGGTGGCAGGCACGGGAGGGATGCTATTCCCAGCTGGAGCGGCTTCTCCCTGCGCGGCAGAGCCGTCCAGGGTGGGAAGAAGCTCCGAAGCCCAGCGCTGGCCCTGCGGCTCCCCGGGCTTAGGCGGTGTTTGGTTTGTTTGCCAGGGCCCGGATTCCTGGTGCTCGCGGCCAGGCCGGCAGCCAATCCCCCCGGGCCGAAGGATAAACACGGCGGGAGGGAGAAGGGGGTGAGGAGCGGCGCGGGGCCCCGGGAATGTGCCGATGCTGCAGCCTGGCTTGAGGATTGCACAACCAAGCCCTGGTGCACGGACGCGGGGATGAGTCCGGGGTGTGCCGGGGCTCCCTGCCTCGCCAAGCATCCCGGGTCATTCCTGGTGGAGCTTCGTGCTGCCTGTCCTGCTCATCCTTTTATCCCGCTGCTGCTCCAGCACGTGCTGGAGGATCGTTAGGAGAGGGACCGCATGGAGCCAGAAGCTTCTAGGGTCTCCTGATCCTATTTCACCCTGCACCAGTTTGGATATTTGATCCCTCCCAGGCTGATCCATGCCTCAGTTTTCCCTGAAAATTCTCCGGTACGTGGCTCCAATGGCACTGGGAAGCTTTGGACTTGGCGCAGCTTCTTCTCCTCCTCCCTGGTGTCCCCCCACCCCTGGCTGATGTTCCCCAGCCCCTGAGGAGTGCTGACCTCGTCGTCATCTCCAGCTTCCCACATCTGGTTCGTGTTAGCGCATCCCGGGATGAAGTTCTCCAGCTCTCTCCCTTCCTCCCACCCCCAGGTGACCCAGGCAGGATTAGGGGTGATTTGAAGACAGGCAACAGAGTAGGAATTGAAGAGGGAGGGGGGACTGTTATAAATAGAAATTCCATAAACTTCTCAGCCTATCACTCCTGGAAAATTCCGGGTTAAATCCCTCAGACCTGTAAATATGACAGTTCGCGGAGGCCAGGCTCCGTTAACTCTTTCCAAGCCCTGTGGCCCCGTGCCCGCCTCTGGGAGCACCCAAAACTGGGACAAGGAGCCGGGAAAGTGCCACCAGCAGGTACGAGCCGGTCACAGCAGGGCAGGGAGGAGGCGGCAGGGTGGGAAGCAGCTCCGTTGGGATGTGCAGCGTGTTTGGAGGCTTGGGGAAGGCAGAGAAAACCAGTCCAAACATTGGGATTCCTGACATTCTCACACGTCCGGGGGCCTCAGCCCGCCCGGCTCCGCTCACGAGAAGGGTTCTGAGGGTTTTAACTTCTTGTTCCTCAGGCAGAGGTTGGGGTTTTTTGGGATCGCAGCGGCTCTTTTCCCAGAGAAGGGTTGGAAAGTGGAGTGGTGACATGGTGGGGGAGCAGGGTGGCAGTGCCAGGGACAGGAGGAGGATGGGACGTAGGGGCCTGGCAGGTTTGGGATGGATGAGCTCAGTGCTTCCCTGGGCTCCTCCACCTTTCTTTGCTGGGATGAGACGTGGGAGCCTGTCCCGTGCGGAGCCGTGTGGGTGTTGAGCTTCCCTCCTTGGTGGCTTCCCACTAATCCCCACTTGGGAGGGGGAGGGAATGCCGGTGCCATTGGGATCTCGTGACTATGGAGCAGTATTAGCTTCTAATTAATCACCTAAGCTGGCTTTGGTAAGAGCCAGGCTGCATGGAAGCTCCGGGCAGTGGGACATTCTTTGTCCCTGCCCCGATATCCCTGGATTTGTGCAAATCCCGCTGTCCTGGAGCAGAGGAAGGTCCTTGATTTCTGGTGGGCAGCCACATCTCCCCTCCAGCCCTGACACACCTCTCACGTCAGGGCTTATCTCGCCCTCCTCAAGGTGACTTCAAGGAAGCAAAGTAATCTTGGAATGGTTTGAGTTGGAAGAACTATAAAGCTCATCCAGTTCCACCCTCTTGCCATGGGCAGGGACACCTTCCACTATCCCAGGTTGCTCCAAGCCCCATCCAGCCTGGCCTGGAACACCTCCAGGGATGGGGCGGCCACAGCTTCTCAGAAAATTGGGAAGCGCAGCATCCTACTGTTTAGAGAGGGCTTCTCATCCTTCCTGGAGGGTTCCTGGGCTCCTCTACCTCCACAGAGGAGCTTCTGGAGTTTGGGGGTGTGAGGGAAACCTGCTGGGGTTGGACTTTGTTTGGACAGGCTGAGTCACAGAAGTTGGCCAAGTGCCCTTTTTGCTGCTTTGATCATGGATCCCAATGCCAAAACTTGGGATGGAGACAAGTTTCCTGATGGCCTTTGTGGTGGGTGTTTGCCAAAGGCATCCTGTGATTTATAGCCCCAGGTTTTTTTGGCTAAGCGGGAGGCAGCGGAGCACAGGGAGGATTCCCACCCACCTGGCAGGAGGTTTCAGGGATGTTATGGGATCATGGTGAGGGCTTGGGAGACGTGTTTGTGGTGAAGTGTTGGGAACGGGCTCTGGCAGAAATCCTTAGGGATGAGTGAGGGACACACAGATGGCCATCAGTGAGCTCCCATAAACCCCGAGGACAAGAGCGTGGAGCTACCACATCCCAGGAACTTCAGAACAGGATGTGGCTGTCACAGCAGAGGGACAGAAGCCACCCCTGTGCTCCCCTGGGATTTGCAACTCCATCCTGGAGATCCCAGAGGCTCTGCCTGCTCCGTCCTCTCCTCACCTCAGTGCTCGCCTGGAAGCAGCATCGTGTGTCCCTGCTCCAGTTGGATCCCGTGTTCACACGGAAGAACATCCTCACCCTGTCCCGCAGGTGCCTGGGCTCTGCCACGGAGATGTCCCAAAAAGGAACAGTTGTCCAGGATTTTCCCCGCCTCCAGCCAAGGTTTCTGAGGCAGAGATCCCTGTATCCACACACACCCTGTCCGCTTGGCAGAATTCCTAGCTGGATTTATTTCTGCCGATTTGCCTGTCTTGGTATGAAAGGGATTTGCAGAGGGAGAGCTGCAATTGGCTGGGGTGGGCTGGAGCCCCCCGGGCCAGCCTTTGCGGATCAGCGAGTGACCTTTCCCGGGAACCTGGGGGATCCAGGGGGTCAGGGGCTTCTCCTGGGCTTTCACGTGGGGTCTTTCAGGATGGTCTTTCACTGGCTTCCTTATCAGAGCGGGGGGAGTTGGATCTTCTCTTCCACTTTCTTGAGAGTGCCTTTGGCACCGCGGGCTGGCTCCGGCCCTGGCGGGCTCCGGACTCCCACTTGGGAGAGACAGATAAAGGAAGGATTTTCTGTCAACAAAACCCTGCCCAGCTTCCCTGGAACAGGGCAGGGAGGGGAGGAGGAGCCCTCTGGAGAAAGGACAGGGAAATCCACCTCCTGCCCATGGGGCAGAGGAAAGGGAGGAAGGTCGGGAGCTGATCCAGAGCTGTGGCGGAGAAATTCCAGCGTGTTCTGCAAAGGGTCCAAAGGGAATCACAGAATGTCCTAGTCGGAAGGGATCCCAAAGGATCTGGTCCCCACCCTGTATCTGTGTCCCTGCCCTGGCTTGTCCCATGTGCCCCATCTCCTGGGATGAGGCTTTACACCGGGATGCAGTGGGCATGGACAGCTGGCAGATCCCAGGAATCTACTGACTCATCCCTGCCCATGGCAGCGGGTTGGAATGAGATGAGCTTTAAGGTCCCTTCCAACCCATTCCGTGATTCTCAGATCAGTTCCTCGACTACACAAGGGTCTGGTGGCATTTCCAGGGCCCTTTCCTGTCCTTCTCCCAGCTCATGCTTCCACCTCCTCTCCCCTCCAGGCCACGACATTAATGGAGCTCTGGAACCATCCAACATCGACACCAGCATCCTGGAAGAGTACATCAGCAAGGAAGACTCTCCGGAGATGTAAGTGCTTCCCTTGCTCCGCAGCAGGAACGATGTTCCTTGTGATTTTCCATGGAGATATCACAGAATCCTGGAATGGTTTGGGTGGGAAAGAACCCTAAAACTCATCGAGTTCCACCCCTGCCATGGGCAGGAGACCTTCCACTATCCCAGGTTGCTCCAAGCCCTGGCCAGCCTGTCCTGGAACACTTTCAGGGATGGGGCAGCCACAGTTTCTCTGGAAACTTGCTGAGCAGTTTCCAGCCCTGAAATTTGAGGAATCATTTAGGAATTACCTGTGCCACTCCGGAGTCTTCCTGGATTGCTCTTTGCTCCTTTATCCTTCCCAGCCCTTTCTCCTGTCACTTCCTGCCTTCTTACCTTCAAGTTTTCCCAGTCTTTTTTGTTCCCTCTCTTTATCCCCCCAAGGGCACCATAAACACTTTTCCTTAATCTGAGCACTGGGAGCTCAGATCAAATTCCCAGGACAACAGCATGAGTGTGGAGAAGGGAAGGATCTCCCTGGGTACCCCAACTTTGGGAAGGAGGACGGAGTAGACCTGGAGGGCACCAAGGGAATCTGGGAGCAGGGTTGGGAGTGGGATCTTTGGCAGAGCTGGAGCATGGCGAGCAGTTCCTGCTGGCTACACATTCCCTGAGATTGCCGTCCTGGGCACTTTAAAACTTCCTGGGTGGATTGTGGACTCTTCCATCAGTCCCACTGACCTGACGCTGTCCCATTTTTCTCCCTCAGCTGCTTCCCTGAGATCCCTGCTCCCACCAGCTACACACACCCCCAGCCCTCCGGCTCCGCCGGCATCCCCGCGCCTCCCGCCGGCTCCATCAGCAGCGTGAGCAATCCCTCTCCCAGCGCTCCCCTGCACCTCCCGGCCACCAGCAGCCAGCTCCCCATCCGGCATGGCCCCCTCCTGGCCAATCCCTACGGGCCTCACCTCAACTGCAACAACAACAATGGGATGGTGGTGCCCAAGGGCTTCCTGGGCGGCCACTGCCTGAACAGCGTGGTGCCTCCAATCAAATCGGAGCCCAAGGCCTCCTACGCACCTGGGTGAGTGGGAATGGGGTGGTGGGATAAGGGGGGATGCTGGCATGGAGGCTCCTCCAGGCCGGCGGCACCTGGAGGGTCCCACGGAGCTGTGAAAGGTGGCAGCGTCGCTCGCTCTCTGTGTAAGTCTTTGGTTTTTGGACAAGTGGAGCTCCTGAAGCTTCCCAGAAGTTTTTCTGGGAAAATTGCCCACACCGTGGTACAGTTCTGGATACCTGTGCTGGACATCTGCAGGTGGAAGAACATTGGAGTGTTATTTAAGGAGTTAGAGACACGGAATAAACTGGAACGAGAAAAAATTCAGTCCCTGGGGTGGAATTCAGTCTCTGGGATGTTGCCATGACTATCCCGGAGGATAGTTTGCTACGCTGGGCAGGCAGATGTTCTTCTCATGGCCTGATGTTGCGGATGCTCTGCTCCAGAGAAGGAAAAGATGGATCTGAGCTGGATGTGTCCTTTTCAACGAGCTCTGAGGAAGAGGAAAGGCAGGTTTCAGGATTCCTGATGGACCCAACTGGACAGTTATCCCTGAGAGGAGAAAGGATGTGGTTCCTGCTCTTTGGGATGGAAGGAGGGAAAGAATAACATCCCAAGGTGCTGTGCTGTGCTCCAGCCTGGATCTTTAGCTGGTGGTGGCCCTGGACAGCCTTTTCCCATGGGATAATGAATGCAAGGACAGTGAGGCCGGGATGGCTTCAGGACTGGCTCTTCTTCCTCGACCTTGTGCCCTCTAGTGTTGCCAGCAAGCACAACGTGGGGATTCCCAAATTTGGGAACACCCAGCCAATTACTTTCACCCTTTGGATGAACTCGGAAAGACATCCCAGGAAGCTAAAAGAAAAAAATCTGCCTTTCCTTTATTCCCAGACCAGGGGGGTTTCCCTTGCAGTGATCCCAGAAGGATTCCTGGAGCTTAGGGGGAATCAAAAGCATGAAGCGATGCCTTATGTCCTTTTCTTCTGGATGCATCTGGAATTCTGCAGGATGCCATGAGTAAGGATCATACCTCGCTGTCAGAGGCGTAGACCTTGTTGCGATTTGGCTGAACTGGATCAGCTTTGATGGCAGCATTCCCTCAGCATCCCAGAATGACTCTTCCCCCTTGTGCCAGGCTTCTTCCAGTGGAGAACCATGGAATATCCTGGAAGGGACACACAAGGATAATGGAGGCCACTTCCAGGCCCAAGCATCCCGTCACGTGCTCCGGGGCAAGGTGGTGGATCCCAACAAACCCTTCCCTCGGACTGGGCACATCCACGCGTCCTCCCTGAGGGAATTCTGCAGTGTCCACCCTTTCCAGCCTCCTGGATTCCTTGAATTGTGCTCTTCCCTTTTGTTACTGGCCGAGACTTGGCTTGCTGGTGCATAAACCCTGATGAATCCATAGGAAATACAGTATGAACTCAGATCCCACTTGGCAAGGAGCCTGGAAATAAGGCTGGGAATAGATGCTCCAGCCAGGCATAGAAAGGGAATGATGGAAAGGTGCTCCAAGGGAAGGTGGAGGATAAGGGAAGTGAGGCAAGGGTTTTTTTGGGATCACCCTACCTCATCCCTCTCCAGCCCCTGCAGTGTGCCGCTTTCCATGGAGAATCCAGTTAATGGGCCTTGGGCTTCTCTGGTCCAGGAAGGTCCTGTATCCTGATTCCCAGCTGGAATTGTGGGTGCTGTCAGGAGCAGAGTTGGTGCAGTGTGTCCTGTGCTTTTCCTCCCCGATTCATTTGCTTTTTGGCCAGCTTTCATCCAAGAAGCACTGGGATTTGTCTGGGATTGTTTCACGTCCGTAAAGCTGATGGGGTAGGATGGGCAAAGGGAAAAGAATTCCCGTGGAAAATGGGAATGTGCCATGGTCTCCCTGCCTGTCCCTGCTGTGCCACCACACAGGATCTTCTCCTGCAATCCCTGGCCAGGGATGTGCTGGCAAAGGCAACTGTGAGCTCCCACTTTTTATTGGATTGTGTTTCACAGTCAGGGCCAAATCCTGCTCCTGGTGATGTTGGAATATATCCAGGGGGGATACAGCAAGAGCTGTGGTGGTGCTGAGGTTTGTACAGGCAAAACCCATCCCATGGGCTTCCCAGATCCCCCAGAGCCTCCCATTTCATAGAATCCTGGGATTGTTTGGATGGGAAAGAAGCGTAAAGCCCATCCAATCCCAACACCTGCCATGGGCAGGGACACCTTCCACTATCCCAGGCTGCTTCTTTTCCAACCTGGCCTGGAACAGCATCCTGGGATGGGGAGAGAGCTCTGTGCATTCCACCTGATCAGTGACATTTCCATGGGAAGCAGATAAATTTCCATTTGCCTTCTTTTCCCTGGAATTCTCACTGTCAGCTCGACAAGATGTCTCTATTCCTGAGCTCCAGTGGAAACAGTGACAGTGATGGCAATCCCAGCCGGACACACTCAGGGTGTCCGGGATCTGCTGCAGGTGCACCTGGGATTCCCTGCCAGATCCTGGAGGGTCTTTGGATCCTCCTGGACCTCTTGGTTGTGCTGGAAACTGGATTAAAATTACTTTCCCTTCTCTTTTCCCATTGCTCCGCAGCACTTTGCCGGACTCTCCCCCGGATTCCGGATCGGAAGCCTACTCCCCTCAGCAGGTGAACGGTAAGTGCTTCAAAAAGGGAGGGGGGGCGGGAAAAAAAACCCTAATCCAAACCCCAAATCTAGCACCCACCCCCTCTTTATTCCGTGAAAGTGGTTGGCTCTGCAGTCTTTATCAGCCGGGAGAAAACAGGCGGCTGCACTACGTGGGGAGATTATCAGTTAGTAAATATCCCTCGGCTTTCGCCCATTGTTCTGCTCCCGGCTTTGGAAAAGGGGAGAGGGACCGGCACGGAAGGCGAGCCGGGAATCCACGGGCACGGAACCCGTGGTGGGAATCCAGAATCCACGGGCACGGCACCCGCGGTGGGAATCCGCGGGCGCGGGGAGGTCGTGGCGAGGTGGGATGTGGAGCCCGCCATCCCCCTCGTCCTGCCCTCTGCCTCGGGAGCACGGAGCGGGAGCGCGTCCCTGACATGGAACCTGGCTCTGGGAAGCAGCCATGAACCCGCCGTTCTCCAGTAAGTTCCTTCCCAGCCTTTCCCTCCCCTCCAGCTGATCCCGAGGATTTTACGCTCCCACTGGAATGGCACAGGGGGCTGGGACCCCGTCCAGGGTCGCCGAAGGTATTCCTGGCTTCCCCCAGGAAAGCCGCCGAGGGTTGGTTGGTCCCTCTGGTGACCTTCACTGTTCTTCCATGGAAAAACTCCTTGGGAAGGAAGGAGGGAAGGTTGTTCTGGTCTCCCTTCCCCCTCGGCAGGAGCACCCTCTTCCCAAGGCTCCAGCCCAGTCCCCACCGGGAACAGCTCCTGCTNTCCCTCTCCAGCCCCTGCAGTGTGCCGCTTTCCATGGAGAATCCAGTTAATGGGCCTTGGGCTTCTCTGGTCCAGGAAGGTCCTGTATCCTGATTCCCAGCTGGAATTGTGGGTGCTGTCAGGAGCAGAGTTGGTGCAGTGTGTCCTGTGCTTTTCCTCCCCGATTCATTTGCTTTTTGGCCAGCTTTCATCCAAGAAGCACTGGGATTTGTCTGGGATTGTTTCACGTCCGTAAAGCTGATGGGGTAGGATGGGCAAAGGGAAAAGAATTCCCGTGGAAAATGGGAATGTGCCATGGTCTCCCTGCCTGTCCCTGCTGTGCCACCACACAGGATCTTCTCCTGCAATCCCTGGCCAGGGATGTGCTGGCAAAGGCAACTGTGAGCTCCCACTTTTTATTGGATTGTGTTTCACAGTCAGGGCCAAATCCTGCTCCTGGTGATGTTGGAATATATCCAGGGGGGATACAGCAAGAGCTGTGGTGGTGCTGAGGTTTGTACAGGCAAAACCCATCCCATGGGCTTCCCAGATCCCCCAGAGCCTCCGATTTCATAGAATCCGGGGATTGTTTGGATGGGAAAGAAGCGTAAAGCCCATCCAATCCCAACACCTGCCATGGGCAGGGACACCTTCCACTATCCCAGGCTGCTTCTTTTCCAACCTGGCCTGGAACAGCATCCTGGGATGGGGAGAGAGCTCTGTGCATTCCACCTGATCAGTGACATTTCCATGGGAAGCAGATAAATTTCCATTTGCCTTCTTTTCCCTGGAATTCTCACTGTCAGCTCGACAAGATGTCTCTATTCCTGAGCTCCAGTGGAAACAGTGACAGTGATGGCAATCCCAGCCGGACACACTCAGGGTGTCCGGGATCTGCTGCAGGTGCACCTGGGATTCCCTGCCAGATCCTGGAGGGTCTTTGGATCCTCCTGGACCTCTTGGTTGTGCTGGAAACTGGATTAAAATTACTTTCCCTTCTCTTTTCCCATTGCTCCGCAGCACTTTGCCGGACTCTCCCCCGGATTCCGGATCGGAAGCCTACTCCCCTCAGCAGGTGAACGGTAAGTGCTTCAAAAAGGGAGGGGGGGCGGGAAAAAAAACCCTAATCCAAACCCCAAATCTAGCACCCACCCCCTCTTTATTCCGTGAAAGTGGTTGGCTCTGCAGTCTTTATCAGCCGGGAGAAAACAGGCGGCTGCACTACGTGGGGAGATTATCAGTTAGTAAATATCCCTCGGCTTTCGCCCATTGTTCTGCTCCCGGCTTTGGAAAAGGGGAGAGGGACCGGCACGGAAGGCGAGCCGGGAATCCACGGGCACGGAACCCGTGGTGGGAATCCAGAATCCACGGGCACGGCACCCGCGGTGGGAATCCGCGGGCGCGGGGAGGTCGTGGCG
>WBMY01018379.1:12841-37262 GCA_013397315.1 Donacobius atricapilla | reverse complement strand
TTTTTTTTTTTTTTTTATGGAAGAGGTCAAGAGTTCTGTTTATCTTGCTAAAAAAAATCCCTGGAATTCCTCCTGGCCCTTCCTTAAATATAACAAAGAGGCCGGGTTGCTCACCGTGGGGAGAGAGGCCTTGGAGTGCTCGGAGCTCAGTTGGGAAGGAGAGGAGGCTCCGGAGGGCACCCACAAAGCTGGGATCATGTTCCTGGAGATGATTTTCCCTGGATTTGGGAACGCCTTGAGCACCCACATCACTTGCCTATCCTTGGCTGGGCTGTCCCTGAGGCAGCTCCCAAAGGAAGGCTGGCCTGGGATTGAGCCTGGAAGGAGGAATCCGGTTCCATGTGTGTGGAAAAGGCACTGAGAGATCCCAGCAGGAAGCAGAAAACCTTGGAAGGGGGCAGGATGGCTGGCAGCAGTCCTGCCCCAGCAGCCTTCAGCAGGAGGACCCAGCGCAAACACATTCCAGTTTTCCAAACCTTCCGACGGGAGGAGTTTTCCCATTCCTGGTCAAGCGCTTTGGCCTCGTTACTCAGCCCCTGCCTGCGTGTCCTGAGGCCAAAGTCCATCCAGCTCAGCCTGGAAAGATCCAGCAGATCCTTCTCTGCCATCCCTCTCAGTCTTCCCAGAGGTTGTGCCCAGCTTGGCCGGTCCCTGGATGCGTTTTCCATCCAGTTTTCCACACTGGAGCATGAGGAAGCTTTGTGTTGCGTTTAAAACAAAGTCAGTGTCCCTTCCTACCCCGCAGTTCCCTCATGTCCCAGGAGTCAGTCCTTCATTCCTGCCAGGATTGTGGCGTCCTGTGCGGACACCTGAAGGCTCAGGCTGATGCAAATATCAAGGAAAGGCTGGAAAAACAGATGGGCTTCGTCCTGGTGAAGAAAAAGGAGGCTGGAGAGGGACTTNAGCGGGAGATGTTCCTGAAGGCCGAGCCCCTGATGCCTCCCTACGGCGTTGGGCCGGGAATGGCGCCCGCTGAGCTCCACCATGCCCAGCAATCCCAGATGCTGCACCAGCTCCTCCAGCAGCACGGAGCAGAGTAAGGCCCGGGAATGGCGGGGCCGAGGGGATGGGAGCTGGGGGTGTGTGGGTTGCCTCAAGCGCGGGGTTCGGCGGTCGGAGCAAACAAGGGGAAATCCGTGGAAGGTTCCCTGCCCGTCGCAGGGGCNACTGGGAAGGAATTCTTCCCTGTGGATTTCTCAGAGAAGGTGTGGCTGCCTCATCCCTGGAAATGTTCAGGGCCAGGTTGGGCAGGGCTTGGAGCAACCTGGGAGAGTGGAAGGTGTCCCTGCCCATGGAAGGGAGTGGATCTGGAATGTTGAGGTGATGAGGAGCAGAGCAGGAAGGGACATGGATTTGCATGTCCCTCCACACCGCAAACATTTCTTTTGTTGCTGCTGTAGTCAAATCCACTCTAATTATGGAATGGCTTTAGTATCCTATTCCAGATGGAGGAAGAGAAAGGTGGATTGCATTTGAATGTTCCTTTTTTATTTATTTAAATTCAGGGATCAAAGTCTACTCCTGGTTTCAGTTAAAATGTTTCAAGTGTCCCCTCAGAAATCCTCTCTGGAAGTCCCGGGGGTATTCAGGTCATTCCATTGTCTCCTCTCTCTTGCTGTCCCGTGGAATGATAGAATCCTGGAATGGTTTTGGTGGAGAAGTACCTTAAGGCTCATCCCATTCCAATCTCCAATCCCCTGCCATGGGCAGGGACACTTCCCTTAGCCCAGGTTGTTCCAAGCCTCATCCAGCCTGGGAATCCAAGCTAACTGGGTCAGTGCTGGACCTGGGATCAGGACACTCCTAATGGACACTCCTTTGGCTCTTTCTCCCTTTCCAGATCCTCACCTCCTCCGGACCATGACTCCCGAGAACATGTGTCACATGACTCCCCCTTCCCGCCTGGAGCACNTGGAACTGGGTGAGCTTTAAGGTCTCTTCTGACTCAGAACATCCTGGGATTCTGTGGAATCAAAGACGTGGCTCGGCAGTGTGGGATAAGGCGGGACAGCACCGGGGGAATGTCGCGTTTTCCACGCGAGATCCCGCTCGTCCCGGTCGCGGGCTGTGGGATTGTCACCCCCCGCTCTGCGTTCCCTGCTGAGCCTTGCGCCCGTATCCGCAGCCTCCCGGTGCATCCCGCCAAGAAGCGGAAACACTCCGAGTCCCCCCCCAACACCCTCAACGCCCAGATGCTCAACGGGCTGATCAAGCAGGAGCCGGGAATGGGATCCGTGCCGCTCAATCCCGATCGCGTCCAGACGCCTCCCTGGCACCAGCCGGGCGCGCTCTCACCAGGTACCCCCAGTGTTCCCTGAATTCCAGCCCCGTTCCCACCGGGCCGGGGGTGTGGGAGGAGGGAAGATGGTTGCCAGAGGTTTGCCAACCTGTGGGATTCACCCCTTGAAACTTCAGGCAGTGCCAGTCGTTTCCTTGGGCTCCCGCCCCTCTGGACGCTCAGCCCAGCGAGTAAAATCAGGATTTAATCCATTCCAATGTTTTCCGCAGGCCTGATTCAGGATAACGACAGCCTGAACGGCTCCTACCTGGACCCCAACTTCCAGTCCATCAAGTGGCAGCCGCACCAGCAGAACAAGTGGGCGACTCTGTACGACGCCAACTACAAGGAGCTGTGAGTAATCCCTTCGCCGCTGGAAAAAGTGGGATTCACGTTCCTTGTGCAAGTGGCAAGCCGCTGGGGTTGGGAGCATCCCACTGGAAATATGGGACCAGGATTTCCCTGGGCTGGGCTTTGTGGGAACTAATGCTCCTCACTGCCTCTTTCCTACTGTGAATGTTACTCCTCCACACTTTTTATGGATAATTCAGGAAGAGCAGAAGGCATTTCAGCAGCTTCAGTGACAATTCCGCAGGCACTCAGACCCTGCTCACCATGGAGGGCTTTATTGGCGAATCTGGCCTTGTCCTGAGGAAAGTTGGGATGAGCAGCACCTTTTCCCCCTCCCTAGATTTACCAGGATCCTGGGTTTTAAATTTAGGATGGGGAATTCCTAGTGTGGGTGGCTGGAGGTCATCCAGAGCCATTTCAGGACAGCTTGGGCAGCATGGAAAGGAGCTGGAGGAGCTGGAGTGGGAGTGGCTGTGGGGGGCAGAGGAGGAAGGAAAGAGAGGGAAGGGGTTTAAGAAATCTTGGAAGTGGTGGACAGGCCAGAGAGGAAGGCTGGGATGACCAAGACAGGGCAGAGAGATGTGGGAAGGTGGGCTGGGAATTGGGGCAGCAGAGGGTGGAGACAGCGCACCGGGAAGGAGGAGTGCTCAGGAGGAAACCACTGTGGATCCTCCCTGCATTCCTGGGAGGTGACAAAGAGCTGGCAAGCAGTGGGATGGCTTCCAAGAACCTCTCAGGGACCCTCTGTTCTCTCCCAGTTCCCTCCCTCCCCTTTCCACGCAGCCAGCTGGGGTCCTGTGGGGGACACGGAGCAGGGAATGCTCCGGTGCCTGTGGATAACCCGGGACTAGGATCACACTTCGCCTGGGAATGGGAGCCAAGGGCTCCCAGGGTGGGGGCAGAGTCCCAGCTTTCCCACACAGATCTCCTCATCCAGTCTTTATCCCGTCTTTCACGGTGGTGCCAGGGCAGGGAATTCTCTGTTGGAGCTGGTCGCCTCTTTTGGACTCTGTGGCTGTTGTCCCACCCCACAGCAGGAGAGGGATAATTTGGGAAGACAATTCCTTCTGGTTTACCAAGCCGTTTCCATAAAGGAATATCAGCTGCTCCAAAGCTATCCTGCACCTCTCCCTGCTCTCCACCACCACTTGGCTCCCTCTGGATGGTGGGATGGGGAAAGTTGAGCATGTCCCATGGATCCTGCCCCAACATCCCTCTTCCATGTGCAGGAATTCCACTGCCACCTCCTCTGACCTCTATCTGGACACGTCACCTCTTATCCTTTGGTTTTCCAGCCTCCCTTCTCCTTCTTGCCGCCTCCTGCTCTGAGAAAATGCTTTTCCATCCCAAACACATCACAGCTTGTCCCGGGCCATCTCCAGGCATTTCTATCCCAGTTCCAGAGATTTTCCATGCACCCTGGTGTCCCCAGATGGATTGGCAGAGACAAACTCCATGGTGTTTTCTGCTGGATGCTGAAGAGCATTTACAAAACCAGCCCTGCTCTTTGGATCTTGGGATCACTTCCCTAATTCCCGCTTTCAGGATTTAGGGTAAAAACCAGAGCACACCCACTCCTGGGGCATTGAGGTCGTCCTCCCGTTGTGTAAAGAATAAATTCCATTGAGGTGACGCCGTGGAGATTTGAGGAAGCCACGTGGGCTTTGTTGTGGTGCTGGATTTGAGTGGAATTAAGGGTTAAAGGTTGATTAATTAATTTTTAGCTCCATGTTAACTCAGGGGACTCTTCCTGCTCCTGTGCAAGGTGGACCTACATCTCTTTTTAAGTGGAATATCCCTTCAATTCTCCTGGTGCAGCACTTTCCCGGGATAATCTATGACAAACACACAAAAAAAATTTCCATCTTTCCTTGCTCCTATTATGACATTTTTTAAGTTGGTTAATTCAAATTTGGCAGGTGGGGATTGTCTCCTTCCTTTCTGCCTTTGGGTGTCCTCAGCAAACGAGCAGCATCCACATCCAGATCCATAATTTTTCCCCCAGTTTAGCTTCCAAGGAGCAGCCATTCCCAGTCTGGTTTCTGCTGGAAGCTGTCCCCAGTCTCGATGTGCTCTTCAAGTTCCCTGTGATCCAGGTGCCCACAACCTTTTCACGGCCTCAGGAATGTGAATCATCTGAATTATCTGATTTTTTTCCTACTCTTGATCCTAAGAAAAGAGTCCAGGAAGGAGGTGAAGGAGGGAGAGCATGGGAAGCTGTCCAGGTTCTTACCAGATTCTTGGGACCGATTACAGGGCGAAAAATACAATTAATGCTATTCCACGTTTTCCTCCCTTTGCGCACAAAAAATGAGGATCCATAAGGGGATGGGGTAGGGATTAGGTTTCATTCCAGGCTCGTCTCTCAGGTTTTGCCAAGGAGTCAGTGTTGTTGGAGGAGACAGAAATCCCTGGATTAATTTTATGGATAACATAGAATGTTTTTGGCCTTTTGCTCTGATTTTGTGGTTTTAGACTCAGTGAACTTTTCCAGGGATGAGCTGGTTTCCAGCAGCGGAGCCAAAGAGGCCTGGAACCGGGCAATTCCCTAATTTACTCCTGGGAGAAGGAGCCATTCATCTCCCTGACAGCCCGCTCCGATAAATTCCAGCTCCCTCCTCCTTCTCCCGGTTTGAGGGAAGGCAGCTGGGAATAGTGCAGCCCTTCATGGAAACATCTCCCTGCTGAGGCCAGAGCCTTGGAACGGGGAAACTGGGAAGTTTCTTTTCCCATCCAGCAAAAACTGGTGCTCTCCAGGGGCTAATCCTGGGGCTTTTCTACCTTGGCGGGTAGAAGTGTCCAGATGAACAGCTCCAAACTTGGCAGTGCTGCACATCCTGGATCTCACCAAGGGAATGGAGACCAGTGGGATGTGGTCCTGATCTGCTGGATGTGTTTTGGGATCTGTGATACGGGGTGCTGGATCATGGATTTATCCCGGGAAGCTGATTAATGCATAGTATGGACACACAGGTGGGACGGTGTGGGAGAGATTACACTGCCCTGCTGCTCAGCTGGAGTTTGTATCCTGGAAGCAAAAGAAATCAGGAAATGCATGGAATTAGGAATGCCTTTGGATTAGGTGTGCCTCAGTATTATATTTTAGGAGTGATTTGGCTATGGGGAAGCCTGGATGAAAGGAAGGGAGGCAGAAATGGGGGAACATGAGCATTCCTTTGCCATCCCGCTCTTGGCCAAGTCCCAATACAATTCCCTGCAGGAATGGGAAAAACCTCCTCTGATCCTGCCTTTCTGTCCTGCCTTAATCCACCCTTGTCAGTGGGCATGTTCGGGATCACATAATCCATTTGACCCCAGACCTTTTATTCCTGACACTTTGCCCTTCGGCCTCTGCACTGTCCCTGGAAAAGCCAGCATGGAAAGCAGCTTCTCTCCTCTGGCCAGTCCCAGTGCAGGGACCACGGTTTGGGGGATGCACCAGCCACAGCCATTGGGAAAATGGGGAAATCAGTGAAAAGGAGCCTCTGGAAGGGGATTGTGGAAGACCTGGAATTTCCAGAAGGCAGAGGAGCGGGAGCCTGCCTGTCTCCCCTCTGTCAGCACACATTTAGCAGCTATCAGTTTTCCAGTTTGGGAAGCGTCCGTGGCTTGGAAGTTCGGACAGACCCTCCCCCTCCTTGGCAGAACAGTGGGAAGAGCAGTGAAAACCCAGGAGCCATAAAAACAGCCGGGGCTGGCTTTGCCACCCTTGGGATGAGGGAGCTTGGGTCAGCTTCAGCTGCGTGTCCCAGTCGGGAATATCCAGAGGGAGAATCCAGGGCTGAGGCTGGGAGGAGGTTGGGGAATTCCTCTCGTGCCTCTGGGCTAAGGTAGTGCTCTGCTCCCACCGCCTGGTTTGTGTCCAGAGCATGGCGCAGCATTCCCAGCTCCCTGGGGCATAAGGAGCGAGTGGTTCCTCGTGCCCATCCCAGAATTACTCGTGGCAACCTGGAATCACCCCCAGCTCTCATCCACGTGAACTCCTCTGGTGATTGTGCCGGGGAGTGGTTTTATTCCCGAAAAAAAAGGAGGGATACCAGTAAAGAATTCCTATCTCCTGCTTCCCAGAGTCTCCTGAGCTCTGCCACATTCCTTACTGTCAGCCTGTCCACCTCCCCTCCTGTTGCTCCAGTCTTTCTGGAGGTGGAAGTCAGAAGTAGTTTGGTTTGGAGGGAAAAGTACTCCATAATTTTTTAGCCTGAGATCCAAGGCTGGGCTGAGCTCCCCTTTTACCTCATGCCTTGTTCCTTAATTAAAAACAATGGGATTTGGGTGTGCTGTGGGATGAGAGGCAGCTCCTTCCCCCCTTCCGAGGGCCCACCAGCCCAGGACTGGGCTTTATGGGTGGTGAGCAAAATGGACTCGCTGCAAAGGCCACATATTTTCCCGATTCCCATGGAAACCAGCCCATTAAGGAGATGTAGATTAAACCTCTCCAGCTGGTGTGTGTTCATGGAGCAGCCAGGACCCCTCCTCCTCCCTCTCCTCCTCGTCCAGACCTGTCTTCTGGGAGCTGGAAGCTTTTCCACAGCAGCCAGAGCAGGTGGTTGTGATTTCAGCAGGAATTTGGGATACAGGGGCGTACAGCCTGGTAGAAGGTGACATTGGGAATGCCACAGGGTGTGGGTCGGTCTGAGCTGCTTCTCCCAGTGAGCCACATGAAAGGGATGCTCCAGGCTTTGGGCAGACTTTGGAACTTGGGATCTCCATTTTTATTCCCAGCTGGATGGGAAGAGCTGTGGGATGATGTGGGTTGGAAGGGACCTTATTGATCATCCAGTGAGGATCCATGGGCAGGGACGCCTCCCACTAGCCCGGGTTGCTCCAAGCCCTGTCCAGCCTGGCATGGAACGCTTCCAGGGATGGGATATCCACAGTTCCCGTGGGAAATTCCTGGTGCCACCTGCTCCCTCTTCCTTCCCAGCCCGATGCTCACGTACCGCGTGGATGCCGACAAGGGCTTCAACTTCTCCGTGGGAGACGACGCCTTCGTGTGCCAGAAGAAGAACCACTTCCAGGTCACCGTGTACATCGGAATGCTCGGCGATCCCAAGTACGTGAAGACCCCCGAGGGCCTGAAACCCCTGGAGTGCTTCTACCTGAAGCTGCACGGAGTGAAGGTGAGCGGGAGCCGAGGGGTCGTGGCGAATCCAGCCGGGAAAAGGAGGGCTTGGGAGGTGGTGGGAAGAGGTAATGCCACCTCTTCGTGTAGTCGAGGAATGCGTGGAATCACACAGTCGTGGCATTGGTTAGGTTGGAAAAGCCCTCTAGGATCAGGGAGTCCAGCCCTTCCCCCAGCACTGCCACAGCCACCACTAATCCATGTCCCCAAGAGCCACATCCACAAAGCTTTTAAATCCCTGTAGGAATGGTGACTCTACAACCGCCCTGGGCAGCCCGTTTCAATGTCTGACCGCCCTTTCCATGAGGGAATTTTCCCTAATATCCAATCTAAACATCCCCTGAGGCAATTGAAACACAAGTCCTAGGATGGGCTCAGTCTGGCTATCTTCAGGGTTGATTCCCACTCACCTTTGACTCTGGAGGGATAAAAGCACTTTGGGAAGAGCCTTCCACCCTCACCTTTTTTGACACTTGGACAATGCCCACACTTGGGCTGTGTGTTTGGAGTTGGATGCAGCCAGTCATGGAAGGGTTGGCAGAGAGCTGGGAAGGGCAGGGTCTCTGTGCTCCGTGCCACATTCCCAAACCCTTCTTTCCAGCTCGAGGCCTTGAACCAGTCCATCAACATCGAGCAGTCACAGTCAGACCGCAGCAAACGGCCCTTCAACCCCGTCACGTGAGTATATATCCATGTGGAAATCAACATCCCGTGTTTCCCAGGGGATAAGCAACAGCAGGAGAGGGTGGGGAAATGGCAGAGTTGGAGGTTTCCCACTCCTCTGTGTGGGTGTCACACTCTCCAGTTTTCTCCTGTTTTCCTCTCCTTGCATTCCCAACCCTGCTCTGTGCCCAGTTCATGGACCTGCCGTGGTGAAGCAGGCCAGGAGATGGCCGTTCCCAAAAAAGCCCTCCTCTCCAGGTTGTGGCTCCAGCCTTTCCATACCTGGTTCCTCAGAGCAGCCTCAGGGCATGAAGAATGTGTTGCCGGTCCCAGGATTGGACCAGTGTCCAGCTGGGAATGGGGGAAGTGTTGTTGGGCCCAAGGCTTCCAGGTGCAGGAAAACCATGTACTTCCCACCTAAGGAAGGAAGAGACAGGAGAGAAGTGGGAACAGAGGGGCACCATTTCCAGATAGCCGCCATCCTCACTCATCCCTTTGTTCTCCTTTCCCTCCAGGGTGAACCTGCCCCCAGAGCAGGTCACCAAGGTCACCGTGGGGCGGCTGCACTTCAGCGAGACCACGGCCAACAACATGAGGAAAAAAGGCAAACCCAACCCGGACCAGAGGTGAGGGAGGACACCTCCAGGACATCCCAAGAATCCCATGGATCTGCCTGTCGCTGGGTTGGGTGGAGTGGGATGTGGGAATAGGGCCTGAAGGGTGTCCCTGCTCTGGGAGGGGCTGGGCAGCGGCAGCACAAGGAGAGGGGGTGCTGCCAGCCCGCCGTGGTGCCCGGTGCTCCAGAGGGGACAAAGAGCCGGCCCTTCCCAGCACAGGATGTGCGCCTGAGCCGTGTCCCTCCGCAGGTACTTCATGCTGGTGGTGGCCCTGCAGGCACACGCCCAGAACCAGAACTACACGCTGGCAGCCCACATCTCGGAGCGGATCATCGTACGGGTAAAGCCCCGTCTCCTCCCTCCGTCCCCACGCCCCTTTCCTGCACCATCCTGGGCTGTTCCCCACATCCCACGTTCGGAAAACGCGTGGATGTGGCAGGTGGGGTCGTGGTTTAGCGGTGAATGTGGTGGTGGTGCTGGGTTGGCTTTGATGTTCTTAGAGGTCTTTTTCCAAACTTGACTTCCCACCTTTCCCACCTCCTCCAAACTCTCCCTGCCTTGCTTGTAGCTTTTCCTGTCCAGGCTTGGGTTCTGGCTTCAGACTTTCCGTACCTGGTTCAAGAACTTGTTACAGGATAAGGAAGGAATCCCATTCTCCAAATGGGATCAGTGTCCAGTAGAATTGTTGGGAATGAGGGGAAGAGTGTTGTTGGAACTCTGCAGCGGGAACGAGAAGATGCAGGAGAATTGGGCCCTTTCCCAGAACATCACCTCTTCATGTCCTGAGGCAGAGGGGCAAGACAAAAAAGGCACCATTCCCAGGCTCTCCCAGGGTTTTGCTGGAGCCCTCAGCTCCAAAACGTGAAAGCAGGCAGTAAAACCCAAACAGGGACCTCAGACACGAAGTCCACAATGGATTAGGCAGCTTCCAGGATGCCCAGGGCAGAATTTCAGGGAATTGCAGGCAGCCTAGAAAGCTCTGAATTTGGAACTCAGGAGTATCATCCGTGTCACTTGGTTTCCTGCTGTCCTGAGTGGCTGGAACACCGATAGCTGGGATAACAGCTGAAGGAACCAAGGATATTCCTTTAGGGAGAGGGGAGAGGAGAGGGCCAGCCTCCCCCATCTCTGCTTCCCAGCGTTCCCCTCCCTGCCTTTCAGTCAGCCCCTGTTCCTCCCCAGGCTTCCAACCCGGGGCAGTTTGAGAGTGACAGCGACGTGCTGTGGCAGCGGGCGCAGCTCCCGGACACCGTGTTCCACCACGGCCGTGTGGGAATCAACACGGACCGCCCCGACGAGGCCCTGGTGGTCCACGGCAACGTGAAGGTCATGGGGTCCCTGATGCACCCTTCGGATGCCCGAGTGAAAGAGGACATCCAGGAGGTGAGAACCTGGAAAACGGGGTGGGCTTGGGCTCATCAGGAGCCTGAGGAACTCCAGTGATTCTTGTGGGTCCCTTCCAGCTCGGGATATTCCATGATCCTATGACTGTAGAGTGGATGGGAAGTGCATTAGGATTCTTTCTGTCCCGAGCACAGCCAGTCCACCGTGTCTTAGGGAATGTTGACTCTTCCAGTGTTAGCCAGAAGTAACAAACAGCAGGAAAATGGTGGAAAAACGAGTGGAAAAAAGGTCAATATGGCAGGTACCACACTGGGCCTTGCCAGAGCCCGGGTGAGAAGCTTGGCTCTGCTCTGAATTCCTCTCAGCTGGATTTGCCTGTCCAGAAAAGCTGGATACAATCATGTGACCTGTTTTTGGGAACTGTCTCTTCCCTGTGTCTGGTTCTGCAGGGAGACTCAGTCTCCTGATTTCCCTATCCAAGGATCTTGTCCCCAGCTGGACATTAGCCCCAGTTTGTCCTTATGGCTGCTCAGAGCAGGGTTCAGGGCTATCTCCCAAAGGGATTCCCATGGGCCATAGTGGGTTGTCCTGCTTGGACGCAGAGTGGTGGGGATTTGAGAAGCAATATCCCGTTGGGAATTCCGTGTGCCTGCTTTGTCCCAGGTGGACACCACGGAGCAGCTGAAGCGGATCTCCAGGATGAGGCTGGTGCACTACAACTACAAACCCGAGTTCGCAGCCACGGTGGGCATTGACAGCGCCTCTGAGACAGGTACATCCCATGGGAATACACCTGTGGGACAGGAATGTCCCATGGGAATACGCCTCTGGCAGAGGGACGTCCCACAGGAATTCTCTGCCTTCCCCAGGGTCTGTACCCGGCTCTCTACCAGGGCAGTCCCCCAGGTGTGGGGTGGGCAAGAGGGGCCTTCTAACCTCCCAAATTAGGGATCCTAATGAAATTCCCTCTTTAGAGGGTGGGAGAGAAGGTGGCACTTCCCACAGGGAGAAGGTTTCTCCAAGTTCACCACGGTGAGGTGACGATCCCTATCCATAGAGTTTGGGGAGCTGCCTTGTCTGACCATCCTCTGCCCTTCAGGGTCTCCAAGGAGCCCTGCACAGCTTGGAATGAGGAAGGGACCCCCTGGTGTCACTCCTGGAGTGTCCAGGGGGTGCAGGATGATCCCATCCCACTGTTCCATCTCCACACAGGTGTCATCGCTCAGGAAGTGAAGGAGATCCTCCCAGAAGCTGTGAAGGACACTGGGGACCTGGTCTTTTCCAATGGGAAAACCCTGGAGAACTTCCTGGTGGTGAACAAGGTTGGTGGCAGCCAGGAGGCTGGGGGAACCTGGCTCCAGGGAATCATGGAGCTGGATATGGAAGAGGGGAAAGTGTGATGACTGGAAAATGCTCCCGGAGGAGTTTCAGACCTGGCTGGTCTTCCAGAAGTCGGGAGCAGCCCTGGGTGGGAGCAGGGAGGAACCAGCCTGATGCTGGTGAAATTTGGCAGCATCTCCCTCGGGAAGGGCTCCTTGTTGGCAGCTTCCTGCAGGGAGGCTCCCAGTCCTAATCTCCCCTTCCCTAGATAAGATAAGGTGCTTATGTCAGGATAACCTGGAGCACCTGGCTTCCTGACCTTTCCCAGCCTGTGGCAGCCTGGCTGCTGCTCTGGGAATCGAGTGGACAGTCTCCCAGGGCACACGTGGAGGGCATGGATCATCCAGCTCCAGGTGTGCCTCAGCCTGCTGGCCTGATTCCCTGGCAGGAGCGGATCTTCATGGAGAACGTGGGAGCCGTGAAGGAGCTGTGCAAGCTCACGGATAACCTGGAGACCCGGATCGATGAGCTGGAAAGGTGGAGCCACAAGCTGGCCAAGCTCAAGAGGCTGGACAGCATGAAGTCAACTGTGAGCTCTGGAGCCTTCAGGTACCCACGGAGACACAGGGAATGTCCCCTTTCATCCCAGGAAGCTGCAAGGGGCAGCCGAGATTGGGAACAGGGAGATGAGGAAGGAGTGGGATGTTGGCTTGTGCCGCTTGGCCTGGAGTGGACTTAGAGAGCTGAGCCTGGGGAGGTTGGGAATTCCCACAGGACCAGCCCGACAACACCAGGATGAAATGGTCTCCGTGTTTCCCTGAACTCAGTGCCTTTCTCATAGCAAAGAGTTTCCCATGCTTCCAAAAGCTCCATCCTGATCCTGCTTATGCCGATTTTGGGGCAAAGCGCCAAAAGTGTTTGTGACTGTCCCACCACAAAGAGGTCTTTTCCCTCACAGGAAATCCCATTTTTTGCCTGGGAATGGTTTGGAGAGCTATCCCTGCCCAGCTCCGCTCCATTCCTCCTTTCTTCTTGCAGCCAAACTGGGAGCCAGTTCAGCCGGGCAGGAAGTGTGCCCCACAAAAAGAGACCCCACAAAGTCGCCAGCAAGGTAAGGGATGGATCCCAAAGGAGCAGTTCTGGGCACAGAGAAGGCTCAGCCTGGGGAGAAGGAGGATCAGGGGAGACCTCACTGTCCACAAATCCTTGGAAGGAGGTTGGAGCCAGGAGATTGGGCTCTCCTCCCTGCCTAATCCAAGAGGAAATGGCCTCAGGCTGTGCCAGGGGAGGGCTAGGCTGGATATTAGAGAAAATTTCTTCATGGAAAGGGCTGTCAGGCACTGGAGCAGGCTCCAGTGGTGGAGTTGCCGTTGCTGGTGGGATTTAAAAGCCGCGTGGATGTGGCACTTGGGGACACGGATTAGTGGTGGCCTTGGCAGTGCTGGGGGAAGGGTTGGACTCCATCATCCTAGAGGGCTTTTCCACCCTCAGTTTCCCCATTATCCTCCTTTTTATTTCCTAATGGAGACATGACTTCCAAACTTGGAGAGTTCAGGATTTTCAGGGAGGCAGGAAGAGAGCTCAGGATGGGCTGGGGGAGATTTGTGCAAGGACCAGAGCAGTGAGGGAGCTGAGCTGATCCAGAGGGTCCTGAGCTGATCCAGGGTTTTTTCCCCTCTCAGTCTCCATCGGTTGTCCCGGAGCAGGCCTGCATCAGCCAGCGCTTCCTTCAGGGCACCATCATTGCCCTGGTCATCATCATGGCATTCAGGTGAGATCCTACTCCAGCTCATCCCTTGGGACCGTGCTATCCATGGAATGTGCACTGAGGGGTCTGTGGCTTCTACCAGAGAAGCCTGGGATGCTTTGGGCTAGGAGACACCTTGAAGTTCATCTGGTTCCAGCTCCCTGCCATGAGCTGGGAACTTCCACTATCCCAGGTTGCTCCAACCTGGCCTCCAATGCTTCCAGAGATGGGGCACCCATCTCTCCTGGGCTGGAATCCTGTGGGATCGGATGGATCCCATGCTGCATCCTTAATCCCTGCTCCTCCTCATCGCGGCCTCCTCTCTTTTCCAGCGTGGTGTCCATGTCCACGCTCTACGTGCTGAGCCTGCGCAGCGAGGAGGATCTCGTGGACATCGATGGGTGGGTATTTCAGGAATCACGGGCAGGGATGAGGTCACCTGGGAGAGGCTGGAGCACGGAAGCTGGGATCACTGAGCTGCAAACCCTGCCAAGCACAGCCACACATCCCAGTCTGGCGGCGGTTGAATTGTCTGGAGCGAGAAGTGAGGAATGGAGAAGGAAAAGGGAATGTCCTGTTAGGATGTGCCGAATGGTCCTTGGGTGCCTCCAGCTGGACTAAAACAGCCTCAATCCCACTGGTGCAGCAGGGCTGGATCAGCTTTGGGAGCTCGTGGAACCTGATAATCAGTCTCATTTTTTCCCTCTCTTTTCCCTCTCCCATTTTTCTCCCTCCTCTCCTCCTTACATCTCTCATCCAACCCATTTCCCTTCCACCTTGTCTCCAATTTCCCCATTTTTGTCTTTTCCTTCCCGTTATCTTCCATGTCCTCTTTCATGCCGTATCCTCCTGGTCATCTTCCCACTTTCCTGTTCTCCCTGTCTCCCTGCACTGTCCTGTAGCTCCTTTGCTGTACCCACTGCCTGTCTCTTGGCCCTCTTTCGGCATGGGGGTCCCGGAATTCCAGTTGCTCTGTGTCCACGGTATGTGACTGTTTCATTATTTCCTTATTTAAGTCCTTCCTCCCTACTTTTAATTCCTCTTCTTTTTTTTTTTTTCCTGCACCACGAGAAAAAAACAAAAACAGAGAAAGGGATGTGAGACTTCCAGTGGGATTCCAGTAGGAAGGGTTATGGATCTTATCAGGGAAGGGATATTAGGAGTAGGAGATGGAAAAATCAGTTAATTAAAGGTTAAATAAAGGAATTGCATCCTGCAGGGAGGGCAGGAGCAGGATAAAGCTGTGTAAGGAAAAGGGACGAGGCAGTGGAGGAACATGAGGGATAAGGGTTGGATTTAGGCTGGGATGAAGGAGAAGCTCCAGAGGCTTGTGCCCACATTCCCTTTGGGAGACTGGCGTTGAGTCTCCTTTCATCTGGAAAAGAAATCCCTCTCATTAGACAAATCTTGGAGATGACAAGGTGGTTTTTTAAATTCCTGTAAATGAGTGAAGCTCCGTTAATCCCACAGAAACCTGGAGCGACGCTCGGGGACAGGTAAGACGGGGACACAGGTGTCCAGAAGTGCTCCTTGTTCTGCAGACCTGGGAGAAAGATTCCCTCCCTTCCCCATCTCCCTTACCCTCAGGAGATGTCTGTGGTGTCCTCAGCTCAGGTCTTGGATAGCTGCAGTGAAACACCTGGAATTCCATGGGATGAACTGGTGGGGAGGGGCTGTGTGTGTTTCTAAGGAACGAGGTGAGGAACAGTCTGTCTTCAGGGGATAAGGGGCATATTCCTTAGGGAATGGTGAGACCTTGGAGCCTGTTGATTCCCAAGCACCTACATCCACCTGGGAGATTCCTGATGGGAGTCAAATCCACCATGTACACCCTGTTCCAGCATGTTCCAGGAGGGTTGCTGGTGTTCTCTGAACCAGCTGGGAGTTTTCCCTGCCAGACATGGAACTGCCACACGATTCCTTGTGGAATTTCTGAGCTCTCCTTGCTGTCTGTGGCTCATGTGCCTTTCTGCTGCCTTTCCCAGGTCACTCTCTTCTCCACATCTCCACTTACTCCATGTTCCTCTTCCCATCCTCCTGCTGCAGCCGCTTTTCCCCCCACCTACAAGTGACGCCAATTGCTCACATCCAGGAGGTTTCCAGCATCTTTTCCTGCATTCCAGGTCAAGCCAGAACATTGACAAGACGCAGACAGTGCGATCCACGGCTGCATCCAACGGAGGCGGCAGCAGGACGCCCCCAGAGCGTGGTGGGTGATGGATTGGGATGGCTCTGGTTTCATGGAGGGGCTGCAGGACACCGGCTGCTGCTCCCGTTCCATCCCTTGACTTATTCCCTGTGTCCCTGCAGCCCCGGATGAGACGCATGGAGCAACCCTCGGCATTCCTGGAGGCAGTGTGCTGGCCTGTTTCAGCCCTCCCTGTTTTTCCACGTGCTGCTCTGCTGCTCCCACTGACATCTCCTCTGTTGTCCCGTCGGAGACCAGCCCTGCCCACGCCACCAACCGGACAGGTGAGGGCCAGAAATGCTGGGACATCTCCAAGGTTCGTGTCACCTCGTGTCCCCTGCCCTGCTCCTTGTGAGAAGGTCTCCTCCAGGATGAACAATTCCAGCTCCCTCTCCCGTCCAGATCCCTTGTCAGCCTCATTCCATTCCTTTGGAAGCTCTCTAAGAGCTGATACCCTTTCTATTCTCTTCCTTGGATGTATCCTTTATATCCTTCTCTGCCCATGTGGTGCAGTTTGGATCCGGTTGCCAGATGTGGGAACTGGAAAGGATTTGGAGCTTTCCATGCGGCCAGCAAAAAGTCATGGGAAGCTCCACCAGGCACAGCTCACCAGACCTTGATGTCTGACCCCATTCCCTCCTCATGCCATCACCAGCTCTGTCAGGCACAGAGGGAATGGAAGTGCAGAATCCTGGAATGCTTTGGGTCGGAAGGGACCTTAAAGCCCATCTGGTTCCACCCCGGCCATGGGCAGGGAATTTTCAACTATCCCAGGTTGCTCCATGCCCTGTCCAACCTGGCTTGGAACACTTCCAGGGATGGGACAGCCACAGCTTCTCTGGGCAACCTGGGAAGCATCAGGAGGTGACACGGGGACAGGGTGATCCCAGCGCTCCCAGCCTCTCTCTGCCTCTCAGCACAACCTTCTCTCCCGTTTTTCCGCAGACCAAAGCCAGCCCTCCCTCCTGCCAGTGACAAATATCAAAGCCAAATCCAGGGGCATCGCCGGGAAATCCACCTCCTACACCAAGTGGCCAAAGACTCCTGACAGGTCTCAGAGCTTCGGCAGCCCCAATGCCAGCCCCTCCTCCCCCTTCTCCCACATCCAGGGCAAATCCAAGTACATCTCCAACCTCTCGCTCTCCCGCAGCAGCTCCCGGCAGCAGCGCAGCCTCCGGCAGCCGGTGAGCGAGCGGCCCCGCACGGAGCAGCCCGGCATGGATGGTACGTGGGTCCCATCTTCTTTTCCCTTCCAGCTTCGGGATTTTCCAGCCTTTGCTGTTCCTAAACATCCTTTTCTCCCCCCGGCAGGGCCGAGCCCGGTGCTGCAATCCATCCGGATCCTGGAGATCAACCTGGCCATCCGTTCCCAGTACTGCGCTGCTGCCAACGCCTGCAGGTGGGCGGGAAGGGCCGGCTGGTGGCACCTTGATGGCTCTTGGGTGGCGGCAGCACCATGGGAGCAGCAACTAGGAAAATCGGGGAGTTTGTCCAAGATTTTCTTGGGTGTTTCCTGCCATCACCTCGTGGGAAGCGGAGCTGGTGCTGCCAGCTTTCCCTCAGGGTTTGTGTTCGGCGGTGGGCTTGTCCTCAGGACATTGGGAAGGTCTCCCCTCTGAGTTCTTAGCCTGCCAGGGATTTTGAGTCTTGTCCTGACCTTCCCACAGCCTGGTGACATCTAACGCTCTCTGTGTGTTCCCAGGACTGGGAATTTCAGCTACCGCATCCCTGTGAGCCAGCGGACGGCCGTGAACACCAACCTGACCCTGGAGATGAAGTGAGTGCCCGTGGATCATGTCCCGTGGGAGCCCCTGGAGTGGCTGATGTGGCCACGGTGTCTCCGTGGGAGAGGGACACGTGTTCCCCCTTCCAGGCTCTCATGGTGTCCTCTCTTCCCAGCTCCTCCTCCGCTGTGTCCGTCTCCCTTTGTAGCCTCATCTCCAGTGATCCCTGCCAGGATGCTGTGAGTGGGAACAGCCCCACTGACACCACAGATGCACAGGTAGGGAGAAGGGGACAGCTCACTAAATACACACGGAATCACTGAGGTTGGGAAAGTCCAGCCATTCCCCCAGCACTGCCAAGGCCACATGTCCCCAGGTGCCGCATCCGCACAGCTTTTAAATCCTTCCAGGAATGGGGACTCCACTGCTGTCCTGGGCAGCCCTCCCCATGAGGGAATCTTCCCTAATATCCAACTTAAACCTCCCCCGGCACAGCTTGAGGCCGTTTCCTCTAATCCTGTCCTTTGTTCCCTGGGAGCAGAGCCTGATCCCACCTGGCTGCCCTGTCCTGTCAGGGAGTTATGCAAAGCCAGAAGGTGCTCCTGGAGCTGCCTTTTCTCCAGGCTGAGCCCCTCCCAGCTCCCAGAGCCCTTCCTCATCCCACTTGTGCTCCAGGAAACATCCACGGGGTCACCTGACAGCACGAGGCTGTGGATTTCCTCACAGATACAGCCTGGAGAACATCCCCCAAGTGCTGGAGAAGACGAAACAGGGAAACCTTATAACTGTGATTGCTTGGCAAAAGATTCTGAAAATATGGAAACTTATAAGCGAAGTAGAAATGAAAGCAAGCTTTGAGATGTAGGATACTGAGCCGTTACTTACTGTACAACCAGAAAACAATGGTTTAGCCAGCTGAAGGCAGAATCCCTCTTGATTGAACAATACCCCTAGCAAATAAAGGGATGCCAAGGGTCCAAAGGTCGGAGGGACCCCACCAAAGTGGCAGGGAAGAGACAAGGGGTCTAGAAAGTGGCTTCTAGGGGTTAAAATGTGACACAGTATGGTAATGTAGCCGTTTTCACAGGCTGTATGTAAATTCTATAGGACTCGTGTCTTGTGCTGGTCGGACGATTGTAAATGAGCATATTCAGCACAGAAGGAGAGAGAATGTATTGTAGCCAGAGCTTCACTCTCTCTCAGACCCTCCCTGCCTCTCAGGCTCTCTTTCAGGCACGCTTTCAGCTGTGACTGGCAGCTTTAAGCAGAGCTCTTGTACCCACGACCCCGTGCAATAAACTGCACGTTTCAAGAGCTGCCTGGACTCCAGAGATCCCCCAGACCCTCCTACACCCAAGCTGATCCCTGATCTCATCCCAGCTCTTCCTCTTCCTTCCCCAGGACACCACGCACCGCTGGCCCCTGGTGATGCTGTCCTTCCGGGAGTTTTCCTATCACTTCCGAGTGGCGCAGCCGGTGAGTGCCCGCAGCTTGTCCAGGGCCACGGGGAAGGAGGGAAACGTGGGATTTGTGGCACTTGGGAAACGCGGGTTTAGCGCCAAGAGCTTGCCACAGTCCTGTGGGTGGTAGGAGGATGACCTGTCCTTGTCCCAGCCCATAATCCGGGCAGAATTCCGCCCTTGGAGTCGCACCCCTCTCTAAGCTGCTTTTCCCATTCCCAGGGCCGAGCCGACTGCGGCACTTCCCTGGAGCAGCTGGGACACCTCTTCACTGACTATTACTTCCAGTTCTACTGGCTCTGTGAGTGAGTCCTGGCAGCACCAGTGCCCTCTGCTCGGAGACAGGAGGGGAACTGGTGCCACTGGGAGCCTCCCGAATTCCCTGCTCCGCTGGCCCCCAGCCCCACCTCACCCCCGTGTCCTGCGGCAGCTCCGGAGCTGGAATGGTGATGGCTGCAGACACTGAAGCTCAGCACACACAGGACCTAAAAGCCACCACCAGCCCTGTGGTGGCTCCTGGAGGGGACCTCGCACCGATTCCCAGCATCCCACATCCCTCTCCTTCCCTTACGGGGATGTTTGTGTCCTCCATCACTTCCCCTTCCCCTTCCAACACTGGATTTGGAAGCGTGACACCGGACTGAGCGTGGATGGCTCTGCCACATCTCAGAGGGATGCTCCTTCCATGGAGAGGAGCCCCATCCTGGTGCTCCCAGATGTCCCACATCAGTTCTTCACAACACTGGAATTGCTTCAACACTGGAGCCCTTTCCAAGAGCCAAATGCTGGAGTTTGGCCTGGAAAGGATGGCTGTGCCTGGACTTACTGGAAGTCGCACACTGGAGTTGCTGTTCCTTCTGCTTGGCCCAGGGCCACTTCCCACAGACCTCTCAGAGACTCCCGGACCTGCCAATGGACACGTTCCTCTAGGAACAGCCGGAGAAGGAGCAGCTTCGACGTCATCCCCCCTCTGCTTTGTGCCCTTAAATCCCATATCCACGTGGGATATCCAGGTCTGGATGGATAAAACCCCCG
Source organism: Donacobius atricapilla (assembly GCA_013397315.1). Classification (NCBI taxonomy): domain Eukaryota; kingdom Metazoa; phylum Chordata; class Aves; order Passeriformes; family Mimidae; genus Donacobius; species Donacobius atricapilla. The sequence goes on along the minus strand of WBMY01018379.1, from coordinate 17,413 downwards.
CTCCAGCTGCTGCTGAGGCCATGCCACACCTGGGGACACCTGTCCCCAAGCCAGGGGTGAGAGATGACCAGGAGTTACCCACATTAAGTGTGGTGGGATCCGTTTTTATCCCCTTGGAAGCGGCGTGTGCGGAGTTGCCTGGTTGGCTCTGGAGCCAGTGCCAACCTCTGCCCAGATGTGCAGCACTGGCAAAGCCTGGAGCACCCTGTGGAGCAAGGCTGAGTCCCTGGGAACACCAGGATCTCTGTCCAGGCGGGATCTCTGCCTCAGGAGAGAGGGGTGCTGCTCTCCCAGAAGTTGGGATGGCAGCAGCTGCAGGCTGTCCCTGCCCTCGCGGAGTTGTGCTGGGGGGATTTGGGATATTTTACTGTTACAAGTCCTTAACTTGCTAAACTACTGAATTCTTGTGGGGTTTAAGCTGTAAAAAAACCAGGAATTTCCTTCAGGCCCCATTGAGCCACATGTCCTGTGGGAATGCCAAGTGGCTCCCTGTGCTTCCTGCCCCCCATCCTGCTCCTTGTGCTACAGAGGAGTTGTCTGCGTTCCTGGAGGCCTCAGCCACCTCCAGGTTATTCCAAGATGGATTTCCCTGAGGAAACAAGTGAGGGGGGAATGCCACATGCTGATCCTAAGGACACTCGAAAGCTGCTCCGGAAAAACAAAGATGGATTTTTACCCAGGAAAAGTGATGGTTCCTGGGCACGTCTGGTTTTATCTCCCATCATCTCCTTCCTGAGCTTATCCCAGTAAAGCAGCCCCGAAATTCCTGGTGATGTCACTTGGATTTGGCACCTGCCCCCCAAAAACTCTTTGTAGGGAGGTTTCAAGGCCTGGTAATGCTGAAATATAGTTACTAAAATCCACTGATTCCTGGAAAGCAGGGAATAGTGGGTGAGCAGGGAATTCCCAGCAGCCAAGCAGTTGGAAAACCCAGTTTTGGGAAGCTCAGTGGGACAACAGGATGCCCCAAGGCTTGAGAATACAAGCAGAGGGAGTCCATGCTCAGCAGGATTCTCTGTTTTTCCCTGAAATTGGGAAGGAAACACCTGGATGTAGCTGAGTGCTCTTCCCTCCACCTGCCCTGAGTGGTTTTTCCTGGTTTTAAACCGGGAAGTGACTTCCTTGGCAGGTTTATTGTCCCCTTGGCAATCAGTGGCCCAGGCTGGCACGTGCTTCCTCAGGTGAGTGATGCTGAGCTGGGATAAAAGCCCCTGGAAGAGGAAACAGGGAATGTTTGGGGGGGCCAGAGCCTGCAATCACCCCCCTCAGCAAAGACACCCCAATACATCCCACCCCACTCCTGAGGGAAGGAATCAATCAGTGGTGGCCCAGGAGGAGTTGGGATCTCTCAGGTGTCCCCAGGATGCTCAGCCACGGGATTTAAGGAGATGCCCAGCAAACCAAGTGCCTGAGGGCTTGGAAACATCTCTTAGTGCCTTTTTCCTTACGGAACAGCCCCGGGGAACAGTGTTTCCCCACATACCTTCCCAAATGCTGCCTCAGAAATGGTGCCCGGGTGGTTTATCTGGGATGTGGTAATTTCTGGAGTGCCAAAGCCAGCCCCACCCACGTGGAGCTGGCAGCAATCCCTGGGATCAGGAGAGGACAGGGATTCAGGATGAAGTTTTTAGTGTCAGTAGTACCTTATGTCTTAAAAGTGGCACAGGTTGCCCGGAGAAGTTTTGGACGTTCCATCCCTGGGAGTGTTCCAGGACAGGTTGGATGGGTTTGGAGCTGCCTGGACTCGTGGAAGGTGCCCCTGCCCACGGCAGGGAGTGGGACTGAATGGGCTTTAAGGTCCCTTCCCACCCAAACCATTCCAGGATTCCATGATAAGAATCATCCATCGGCTGCTTCCCAGCGAGGCAGCAACCAGCTCCAAAGGGGTTCAGAACTAGAAAATAAAGGAGTCATGGAATTGCTTCCAGGCCCGTGGAAAGAGCCGTCTGCATGGATTTCCTCCCCAAAGCGCATCTCTGCCCCTTCCCTGTCCCCAATCAGTACCAAGAGAGTTCACAATCAGGCCTTTCCCTGCGTGGGACGGAGGGAATTCCGAGCCGACCTCTCCAGCTCGGAGAAATCCCTCCCTATCCAGCGGCAAAGAGACATTCCTGGCAGGAAAGAAGACAAAAGGGTGGAGAACGAGGCTGTTTGGGAGTTGTTTCAAAAGCAAATTCCCAATTCTTCTGTCCTACTGTTGGAGCTTAAAGCCTGTAAATAGAGACTATGGCACCACTGGAAGAATTAAGGAAAAAACCACCACGTAAAGCACTAATTTTGTTGGTTTAAATGTTGCTGCCACAGCTTTAATCACTGTATTTTGCCAGCCAGTTCGTAGAGTTGCATTTGTAGCAGGTTATTATTGATTCCTGGTTTTTATTTTTTGGGGAACAAGCGTGGTTTCCCTCTTTTCTTCCTGATTTATATTTATATTTTGCTGAATTTGAGGGCTGAGTCGTCGGATTCCCCGGATTTTTTTTTGTTGTTGTTGTTGTTTGTTTGTTTTGTTTTGCTTATTTAGGCTTTGTTTTATGCTGGAGGTAAATGTGCCCATATGAATAAAATATATAAATACTGCTTTGTATCCAAGGATGGCTCGTGGTGTTTTCCTCCCTTCCTAGGGAATAACTCAGGTGAGTGGCTTTGAAACTGCCCGTGGGATCAAGGAAATTCCTAGTTTTTAGGCAGTGGAAGTTTGTGGATGTGCCCAGTCATGGCTCTTTGGAATGGGGATAAAAAGGAGAAAGGAAGGAGGGAAAAGAAATTAGGAAGGGAAAATGAAGGAAGGAGGAGAAAAAATAAGAGAGAAAAGAAAGGTTAAATGGACAAGGGAAAAAGGAAAAAGAAAGCAGAAGGACAAAGAAAGGAAGAAGAAAAAAGGAGGGGAAAAGGAGAAAGGAAGAAGCCAAAAGAGAAAGAAAGGAAAAGGAAAATCAGCCTCTGACTTCTCATTGCTCACGTCAGAAGGCAGGCTCAGATCCAGAAGGATCCAGGAGTCCACAGAAGGAAATCTTCCTTCACAAATAGGAAACTGGGGCTCGAATTTGTGATTTGGAAGTGGAATGGTTTGAAAGCCGGGTTAAAATTCCGATCTTAAAGACATATACATCAATTCCTTGTTTCTAGGCCAGGCAGTTAAATCAGGAATTAATGAAGGGGCACATCCAGCACCACGAAACTCCTGGCTGGGGAAGAGAACAGGCACAGCATTCCCAAAAATAAAGGTGAGGGGATGCGACAGCAAAGAAGGCCGAAGGATTAAAAGCAGATTTAGGATTTATTTTGCACAGCCTGGCTGCACCAGGACACAAGGTGGCACTGGAACACTTGTGACCACACGCAGCACAGAAATCTGGGATAACACTGGGCATCTCCCGAGGTACCTGGATCTTGTGTCAATATGGAGAAAAGGACGCTCAGGGGATCCCTCTTCACCCTCAACTCTATGACAGAAGGGTGCAGCCAGGTAGGATTGGTCCCTTCTCCCAGGGTAAGTGCCAGGACAAGAGGAAACAGCCTCAAGCTGCACCAGGGGAGGCTTAGGTTGAGCATTAGGAAAAATTCCTTCATGGAAAGGGTTTTAGAGCACTGGAACAGGCTCCAGAGGTGGAGTCCCCATCCCTGGAGGGATTTAAAAGCTGCGTGGCTGTGGCACTTGGAGACAGAGGTTAGAGGTGGCCTTGGCAGTGCTGGAGGAGTGGCTGGACTGGGTGATCCTAGAGGGCTTTTTTGGCCTTCAGCTTCCCATAATTCTATCCAAGACCTTTGGAAAAACCAGGTTAAAAAAAAACCAGAAAAAACCAAACCGGCAGTCCCCAGGCAGGCGTGTCACAGAGCCACTTTTATTCACCTGTGGCACACTGCCTGTCACAGACCACACCTGCTACAGGCGTTTACTCATCGAAATATAAAAGAAATATAAAAAAGAGCTTCCCCGAGCCCCCCATCCAGGCCCCCGGGGGGGGTTTCAGACGTAGATCCCGACCCAGAGCAGCAGGAAGAGGACGCCGAAGCCCATGAAGAGCGAGGCCACCAGCGAGATCAGCAGCTCCTTGTAGATGTCCCGGGTGTACTTGGTGGATGTCACCTCGTAGCTGCCAGGCCGGGGGTTAAGGCGATAACTGAGGCACGGCAAAGCGAGGGGACCCCCACCCGCTCCCCTGCCCCCGGGAATCAGAGCGATAATCTGGCAATGGGAGGCACAGCAAGGCGACGGCACCCCCCGCCCCCTCAGCCGCGGGGATACACGAAGAACCAGGCGGTGAAGAACATGCCGATGGCCAGCAGCACCACGGTGAGGTGCGGGAACACGGCCGGGTTCACCGGGCTCGTGTATCTGCTCATCGCCTCCAGCTCCTGCGGGGACACGGCAGTGCTCAGCGGGGGCCGGGCCGCCACCGGGTCAGGCCCCGTGTGGCCACCCCCGGCCCCGCCATCCCCGGCCTCACCATGTCGCCGGTCCCCGCTGCGACACGTCGGCTCCGCTGCCGCCGCCGCACGTCCGCCCCCCTCGGCCGCCGGAAGTGGAAGTGAGGCCGGGAACGAGGCGCGGCCCGCGCGAGCCGCTCCCCC
>WBMY01018376.1:61820-85195 GCA_013397315.1 Donacobius atricapilla | reverse complement strand
AGGAAGCTGGAAAGGGGCTCAGCCTGGAGAAAAGGGGGATCAGGGGGGCCTTGTGGCTCTGCACAACTCCCTGCCAGGAGGGGACAGCCGGGGGGTCGGGCTCTGCTCCCAGGGAACAGGGACAGGAGGAGAGGGAACGGCCTCAGGCTGGGCCAGGGCAGGCTCAGGGTGGGCAGCAGCAGGAATTTCCCATGGAAAGGGGGCTCAGCCCTGGCACAGAGGTTGGGAGTGCCCATCCCTGGAAGGGCTCAAAACACCCATGGATGTGGCACCTGGGGACGTGGATCAGTGGTGACCATGGTGGTGCTGAGCTGACGGTTGGACTTAAAGGTCTTTTCCAACCTTAATAATTCCCCAGTTGCAAGATTCTTTTTGTTTGAGGAGCTGACACGCCCAGGAACACCCTCATTCTCCCTCTTTGTAGCTCATGGCCTCTGCCTAAAATCTGGGAGAAGCAGAACCTGAACTGAGAGAAACGCCCCTGTCCTGTGTTCCCAAAATCAGAAATGCTGGGAAAAGGCTCCGTGTGTGTCCCTGAAAGCAGAGAAATCCAGACCCCTCCGAGGATGCAATGAGCCTTCCTCTGACTCTGGGCCTGGGAGAAGCTCCTGTAAGGATTTGGGTGTTCAGGTTGGACTTCTGAGACCAGATTTGAGCAGCCCTTTAAGGTTTTAATGATAATTTAAAGGAACACAATCCACTGACACCTGGGGCCTGTGTCTCCAAGGAATTCATGGAATCCCTGACTGGTTTGGGATGGAAAGTATCTTAAATCCCACCCCGAGCCCCCCTGCCCTGGCAGGGACAGCTCCCAGTGCCCCAGGCTGCTCCCAGCCCCAGTGCCCAGCCTGGCCTTGGGCACTGCCAGGGTTGCAGGGGCAGCCACAGCTGCTCTGGCAATTCCAGCCCAGCCCCTGCCCACCCTGCCAGGGAGGAATTTCAGCTCCCCTAGACCAAACCTTTGACAAGTTTGCATCAGTTGCCTGTTTTAAATTCGCTTTTTCAGCCTTTCAGGCTTTGTCTTTGTTCCTTTGTTGCAAGAAAACCTCAGTAGGAAACTTGGGTTGGCTTTTCTTCACCACTTGTTGCTTAATTTATCCTACAAAAACACCTTTTTTGTCCCCCCTTGTTGGTGAAAACCTATTTCATCTTCAGAGGTAAATCTCAAACTTTTTTTAGCCAGACACTCTCCCACTAAGAGACACTTCAAGGTGGTGCTCAGGCAGAGCACAGCCACAATTCTAAACCGCATGAAAATATCAATTATCATTTTCCATCCTGATTTTCCCCCAACCCCTGCTTCTGTTTGCTCCCTTCAGGGATGTGCAGAACCTGAATGCTGAGCTGCCCAAGTTTTCCTTGTGCTGGTTAAAACCTCCTGAGCCATCCCAAACCCTCCCCACCTGTGGCACGAACACATGGGAATCAAGCACTGCCCAAAGAGAATTTCAGTTTCTCCTCCATCATCCAATGGTGCAGCTTTAAAAATCAGCTCTAAATCGAAGCGAGAGTTTCCCCCTCACAGATTTTTTTGGAAGCTGATCCAAATCCCAGCCTGGCTCCCTGACTCTGCCACCTCGACTCGTTCCTTTAAAAACTTAAAAGTGGCCGAAACCCAGCAGGGTCCCTGCCCTGGGGGATTTGGCAGCTCTCTCACCCAGGATTTTGGGCGCAGCTCTGGAATTCTCTCCCAATCCCCTCTCAGCTCCTGCAGGGCCCTATCCCAGTGCTGGGGGGAGAATTCCACAGGTTTGGGTTGGTGCTGGCAGCGCTCTCAGGAGCCTTGGCTGCCTCTCGCTCCCTCCCTGGTTAATTGCTGCTGTCCTTCACTAATTATTGCTCTGTCCCTCACTAATTATTGCTCTTTCCCTGATTAATTTCTCTCCAAGCTGAGCTTTTGCTCAAACACTTCCCCTCCTCATGGGTGGCTGAGCAAAGGTGCCGCCTCCTTCCTCTCGACCTCGAGGAGCCCCAGGAAGCTGAATAAAACCAAGGCCTGCAGAAATTCAGAGGGGTTTTCCCTGCAGACCTCGTGATTCTGAGCACATTTATTTCAACCTGAGGTATTTCATGTCAGTTCCTGGCTCAGGTGATCCATGAAACAGCAGAACAAACAATATGAGGGCTGGGGTTTTTTTACAGCCCTGAAATCAAGGTTTTTATGGGGAGTTGTTTCCTTATAATGCTCCAAAAGAGGGATTTTGTGGTTCTACCTCAATGCCAGATTTATAATGAGTAGTTTTATTTAGAGGTAGAAGATGAACATGGGTTGATGGTTGGACTTGAGCATCTTAGCAGTCTTTCCCAACTCTGGTATTTCTGACGCTGTCACCCTCAAAAAGTGTCTTCAGCAAGGTCAGCCCCCAGAGGGTCAGATGAAATATCAGAATTGGGGGTTTTCTCTGCAGGATTGGGCAGACACTGGAATAAATTGCCCAGGGAGATGGTGGAGTCCCCATCCCTGGAAGTGCTCAAGAAAGATCCAGATGTGACACTTGGGGATGAGCTTTAGGGTGATTTTGGGGTGATTTTAGGGTGCTTGGGGTGGTTGGACATCAGGAACCCCCCCCACCCATGGCCTGGTGAGGTCAGGATTATCTCTGCACACACCAGAGTGCATTTAATGGGAACGATAATTTAATCCTAAAAAGTCCTTTCCCTAAGGTCGGAAAAGCCCTCTGAAATCCCCAAATCAACCCCCACGTTTACCCTACGCCAGGAAATACAGGAATTCTTCCCTGCTATCCATCTGGCATTGAGGTGTAACCACAAATCCCTGTTTTGAAGTTGGGCTCAGGGATCTTGGAGGTCTTGGATGATTCCGTGGTTTCCTGACCATCGCCTGTGGGAGAGAGATCCCTGCTGCTTTCCCTGAGCAGTTCCTGGAAGAAATTATCAGCAATTCCTGGAGGGAGTGACGAGGAAAAGCTGATTCAGAGAACAGCAGAGGACAGCTGGATGATTTCATCCAGAGCATCCCAAACCTGCTCCTGGCTCCCACCACCGCCCTGGAGATGGGGGGAAACAGAATTCCAGGAATTCCAAGCTTTCTGCACACACAGGACAGGCATCAATGTTCAAGCTGAGGTATTTTTGCTGCCTCGAGGTGTGGCACCTCAGCACAGGAGCAGCAGTGTCGGAATCACACGATTTTCACCATCCACAGACATTTTCTGCAAATGAGGTCATTTCCATGGCAGGGAGATGTTTGTTCCTAGAAAATATCCCCAGCCAGGGAAAAGGGAAGAGGTCATTCCAGTCCTGACTTTGTTCCATCAGCTTTGGAGGGGGGCGAGGAGAATCTTTCCCAACCCCTACGGCAAAGGAGGATCCCTCACTTTTGGACATGGAAAAGTCACCCTGGGCAATCCTTCCCCACTCGGGGTCAGGGCAGAGGCTTCCACAGCAAAGCAAAATCCTACAGCACCATCACGATATCAAGAAATCCCCATTTCCCTGGATTTAGGGAAATCCACCCAAAATGTCCCTGGGAAACGCAAAGGGCTGTTGAGTAACAGATCAAAACTGTTGGCAGCAGCCCCCACAGGAACCTCCACAGCACAAAATCATGGAATTAGGGCTGGAAAACTCCTCCGAGGTCACTGATCCCACCTGGCTCAGGGAAAAGGGTCCTGCACTGCCCAAACCAAGCCCAAGCCCCCCTGTCTCCAGGGAGCTGCTGGGATGAAATTGCTCTTCCAGGAGACAAAACCATCGCAGGAATTCTGCTCCTGGCCTGCCTCGGCCTCCAGCCCTGCCTTCCGTGGGTGCTCCTGCTGCAAAGGGACCCTCTGGGGACACGGGGACCTCCCAGGGCAGCACCCGCGCCTGCCTCAGGAATTCCAGCCCAGGAGCTTGGAAAATTCACCCGTCCATTGTCCCAAGACAGCCAGAAAGCACCACCCAAAGTTCTAGCAGGAGCAGGTCACCAGTACTGACTGGGTTTAGGGAGTTTTTTAGGAATTACAACGATTCCATGCACTTGATGGAACACTTTGGGCACAGCAGTGGAGAAGCAGAAAGACACAATATGAACTCCTAGAGCACTGCTCTGGTCCCAGATATGTATAGAAGTAGTTTTTAATTTTAATTTTAATTTTAATTTTATTTTTTATTTTTATTCTTATTCTTGTTTTTATTCTAGTTTTTATTCTAATTTTATTTAATTCTAATTCTATTTTAATTTTAGTTTGACTTTTTATTAAATTTTTACTTCTATTAACTTTCATTTCCCTTTTATTTAATTTTTTTTTTATTCTTTTTGTATTTTCTGCCTCTGAGGGTGAAAACTCCCTCCACTGTTATTTCTGGCTGTGGGAACACCCCACTCACTGAGATTTCCCCATGCCCAGCCCAAGCAGGGCCCTGCTCAGCATTTCCAGGATAACCTCTCCACCCATCCCGACAGCCACACTCCGAGCTGGCTGACAGGGAAGGACTCAGGAGAAAACTCAGCCTCAAAAAAGGGCATTCTGGGGGAAAATATCTTTATTTCCCTGCTTTTCTTTACCTTGCGCTGAGATCTGGGGCAGACTTTGCTGTGTCTCCCCTGGAAGCCCCGAGACTTCACCGGGTTGGAATTTTGGGGGTTTCCCCACCAAATCCCCTTCACTCCACGGTGGTAAAGTCACGTAGAAACCCCAAACCCCAGGGGTTTTATGTCACACGGCCTGGTGGAGCCTCCTGTTCTGTGAGGGATGGACCCATCCAAAAAAACTGCTGGAATCATCCCAAACCCTCGCCAAGGCCCCTCCGCTGCCCCCCTGCAGGACCTTAATGTCACTCCTTCCCAGGAAAAGCAAGCTGTCATTCCCGAGCCTGTAATTCCAGAGTTTTTCCCACTCTGGCTGCCCGGGACACCTCTGTCCCGCTCCCCGCCGCCCCCAGCCTCAGCACGGAGCTGATAAAGGGCTGGGCTGCCACAAAACCCGACCGAAACCCCAGAGCAAAGCAGCAAAAAGGTTCTGGGAGCGATCCATCACCAGCCCCGGGCAGCATCCACAACCACCAGGGATAAAAACACCGGGATAAATCACAGGGCCTGGACAGCCGGGAAGATTATCTGCAGGAACACTGGATTGGCTCAGCCAGAGCCATTCCCTGCCTGCCAGGGGATGAATTCTCATGGAAATGCCTCCCCATTTCATGGGATAATCTCGTGCCAGCACCTGGCACCCGGTTTGGGGCAGTTCTCACAGGTGTTTGTTTGGGAAAAGCCCAAATCTCGCCTCTTTTTGCACCTCACAAAGCTCCAGCTCTTCCCAGCCGCAGCATCCACAGGCACAAGGACACTGGGACAGGGAAGGGGTCCCAAAATCCAGTGCCACCACTGGGATGGACGCAGAGCACAGCCCGTGACTACTGTGCCCCCCTCGGGAGGGATGGTGGAGCAGCATCCCCTAAAAATGCCTTTTTTAGCCCTCCCTGCGATGGAAATTTCATTGGCAGCCAGCTACCCAAGTGATTTCACAGAAAATTTTACAGACTATTTTATGAAATATTTTATGGAATATTTTACAGAATATTTGACGGACTATTTTACAGAATATTTTACAGATTTTTTTTACAGACTATTGGAAGGGTCCCACATTGATCATCAGCTCTCAAGGGAATGGCCCAGGCAGAGATGAAACCCCCAATTCTGGCGTCTCCAGCCCCATGCTCTGCCCAGCTGAGCTCATCCCAGGCCTTCAGCAGGAAAATCCCATGCAGGGGATGAAGCCCAGGTGCCACCTCACCTGGGGCTTGTCCCCTCCCCTCCCGGAGCCAAGCCAGCCGTGGTGACCCTGCAGGGCACAGACACAACACAGCAGGACCCTGATCTGGCAGCTTTTCACTTCCCTTAAAAAACCCAACGCCGCAAAAAACGCGCCCAAAACCACCCGAGAGAGTGGCTGGGCCACAGCTGCCACCTCCATGGCAGAGAATTCGATGGGAGATGGGAATTCAGTGATTAAATTTCAGCTTCTCCCAGTGCAAGTTAACCTCTTTTTCTGTCCTCCAGAACTGAACCAACTTCTAAAGGATCTGCTGGAGGTTTTTGCAGAAAATCCCTGCCGTGCTCACCTTCCCGGCCCTGGCAAAGCCGAACAAGGGCTGCCCTTGTCACCTGCCCTCCCCTGGGCTGCTTCCCGCGGGGACAGAGCGGCCGGGACACGATTTCAACATCCCCCAGCTCCTGTTTCAGGAAAGACTTGGAGCAGAAGGAGTTTTTTGACGCGATGACGCGAGGACGGGAGAGCAGAGGAAGCCGGCCCTGCTAAAATTAGAAGTTTTTGACGCCCCCGAGGGCGGCTGCTCGGCCCACGCCTTTCATCACGAGTGGGTGCTGGGCTAAATTTACCTCCTGTCAGAAGGGTTTGACTCGAGCTTGACACAGAAAACCCCAGCAGGATGTGGCGAGCGAGAGGGGAAGTTCACAAGGTGCAGGCACTAACTGACATCATTTTAGCTGAAACTCAGATGATTTCGGGGTGTTTTTTGTTTTTTTATTTTCCTGTGTGCAAGATACTCATTTCAATAAAATTTAAAAAAAAAAAAAGAAAAAGGAAAAGGAAGAAGAGAGCATCATTATTCAGAAAAAAAAAAAAAAAAAGCACAATGGCAGCTCTGGGGTAGCTCTGGTGCTCACTGAGCAATGAATTCCTTCTGCACAGCACAGTCCTCGTGCTGGTGGAGAAAAATCCCACTGTGCCCACCCTGGCACGGAGCTGATGGGATGGCCAAGCCAGCCTGGTCACCCAGGTGACCCCAGGGTCCCCTCCCTTCACCCATGGCCATGGCCAGGCCAGGAAACACCAGGAAGGGCCTTGATGGTCCCAGGGAGAGACTCTGGGAGAGGCGCCTGCGCTGATGTCCCCGAGAGCTCTGGGGACGGCTGGAGCTGCTTGGATGGGGTTGGTTTGATCTCTCCGGAATCTCCTGAGCTGGGGGGACCCACAGGGATCCTGGATTGCAGCTCCTGTGCCTGCCCAGACCCCCCACCAACCCCACCCTGGGCACCCCTGGAGCTGCCCAAAGGCTCCTGGAGCTGTGGCAGCCTCGGGGCCGTGCCCATTCCCTGGGGAGCCTGGGCAGTGCCAGCACCTCTGGGGGAAGAACCTTTCCCTGCTCTGCAGCCTGAGCCTGCCCTGGCCCAGCTCCAGCCGTGCCCTGGCTCTGTCCCTGTCCCAGCGCAGGGATGGGAGCTGCCCTCGGGAGGAGCTGCAGGTCCCTGAGCTCTCTGCTCCAGCTGGACACTCCAAGAGCCCTCAGCTGCCCCTCCTGTGGCCCCTCCTGGCCCTCCGCCCTCTCCATGTCCCCCCTTTGGACTCTCTCCGACGTCTTTAGGTCCTTCTCACACTGAGGCACCCAAAGGTGCCCCCAGCACTGGAGGTGAGGCTGCACCAGCCTCGAGCCGAGCAGGACAATCCCCTCCTCCCATTCTCTTTTCCCTGTTTTTCTCCTTCTCTCAGTGACCCTCTGGCCTCCAGCTGATTTCCACATGGAGCTGGGGGCTCCCAGGGCTGATTCCTGAATCCCTGAAGGGATCCACAGCCACCCAGACTGATTCCTCTGCTTGTTTTATCCCACAGTGTGAGCTCAGAGCAGTGCCAAGGAGCTGAACCTGAGGAACAACTTCCTGAGGTCCTCCAGTGGAAAAAAATAAGCTTATAATGACCCCACAGTCATTTGGGTGATGTACAAATTATCTGCCAGTGACAGAGAGGGGAGGGGGAATCCTGGGAGAGGGGAAAGCATTAGGAAATTCCCAAATTTCTGTTCTTTCATACACAGCAGAGACTCCCAAGGGAAGAGCAGCACACTCCATCCCTGAGTGGCTGAGCAGGGATTAACAGTGAGGGGGATACAGAGGCTTGACAGAGAAAGCATTAATTAAAAACAAAATAAAAATGGTACTAATTCACATTGCTCACATCTGAAAGAAATCTCAGCGCTTTGCAGTCCCGCCTTCGCCACGGCCAGGACAAGGCTGGATCCAGCAGGGCACTGAAGCTGCTGCTCTGCAGCCCCCCAGGAGCCAGGGATCCTGCAGGACCCACAAATTCCCTTTAGGGCACCCCAAAAACCAGCTGAAGTCACCCCCTGAGTGCTGCCATTGCTCAGGAGAGATCAAAATAAATGATAAATAAAATTATAAGCTTGGGTTCACTTTTGATGTTTGTGAGTTTATAATTCCATCAGTTTCTCATCCCAGTTTTCTGTCCCTGTATGGCCACTGGAAGAACAATTCCATTTGCAAAACCTATGGCCAACCCTCAACCAGCAAGAGAAAATTCTGTTGTCTCAGATTCACAGGATTAGGAAGTCCTGGAAGTCGCAGTGCCTCGGCGTGGTTCATAATTTGATTAAAATCAATGAGATCAGCAGAACTTGTTCATTTTCTGCTTTTGTTTTCATCTGGTCTCGGCCTTCCCGGATCTCTCAGGAGGCCAGGAAGGGAGATCACAGATCCCAGTCTTTCCAACCTCATTCCTACAAGGCCAGGGAGACAATTCTGGACAGGAGAAGCATCACTGACGTTCTGTGCCTCATTTGTCCTCGGTTCCATCGCCAAAACCACCACGCTGGGACCTGGAACTGCCACCTCGGAGCTGACTCTCAGATTCCCTCAGATCCTCATCCCAGGCAGGGAATTCTGGCTCATCTCCCAACCCCCATGTCACTGTCTTGGGTTGCAGCGCAGGATGCACCCAGCAGGATGTGCCCTATTGCCAGCTGTTCAAACCGGCTGGGGAGGTGGGTTTTTCCTTTCTCCCTTCCAGGACCCATCCTCCCCCCAGGGATCTCTGCTGCTCAGGGGCCATCCAGGCTCACGGCATGGCTGAGAACATGACATCATCCATGGGGAGAGGCTCCGCCCAGGGGGAGGAGCCCGGCATTCCCACCTGGATAAAAGCTGGGATTCAGAGCCCAGCACAGCCTGTGTGCACTGCATTCCCAGAGGGAGCCCGGACCCATCCCAGCACCCCTGGAGCCTTCTGCAGTATCATCTCTGCTCCAGCAGAGCCACGTCTGGCACTGCAGGAGGGCTGGATTGGGCTGCTCCCAGCGCCCTGACCAGCGGGGTGCCAGGTTTGTTCTGGCTCTGTCAGGGTTTCTTGTTTTGTTGTTTGCTTGGGTTTTTTCATACTACATTTGTATTTTTAATATTCCTAGTAAAGAACTGTTATTCCTATTCCCATTTGCCTGAGAGCCCCTTAATCACAGAATTATAATAATTCAGAGGGAGGGGTTTACATTCTCCACTCCAAGGGAGGCTCCAGGTTTCCCTGGCAGACACCTGTCCTTCCAAACCAGGACAGACACTCCGAAGGCACGGCCTTCCCCACATCCACGCCCTGCAAAGTGTCCCCAGCTGCCTCCCAGCTTCTGTCCTTGACAAAATTCCATCCTGACATGCAATCCCGGCACTTCCAGCACCTCCCCTTCCACCTCCTCCCTCTTCAGGGCATCAAACTCAGCTCTGCTTTCAAGATCACCCCCAGCCCGAGCTGGCACTGCTGGATTTGCTGTCCCAAGGTCAAATCCCTGCCTTCAGGCGTGGACGTGAGGAAATCTCCACTGGTAGCAGCCGTGCTACCAAGAATCCCTGGATTTATATCTCCTCCTGCCTGGTGAAATCTGAAATTTTCAAAGGAGGAGTTGAGGATGGGCCATGAGTTAAAAACAGAGGGAAAAGAGACAGCAGAGGTATGGTACCCTGTCAGTTATTTGTAAATAAAATATCTCTTTTAATATATTTTGGTCCTGGCCAGGTTCAAAAACTCAGGTTTATCTAAGAATTAAGATTTTGGTGAATTCTCAGTACCCACCACCCTCTGGAGAGATTTGGAAGTGGAAATTAGGGAGAACAACACAAAATTTCCAGTGGAAATCTCTACAAAGCCTCTAAAACTCTGCACTTTGTCTTCCCCACACCCAGCACCTTTCCTTGTATGAAGACAATTTTTCTGTCCTTCCATGAGGTACTTGAGGCCTTTGGGAAGTGTCTGTGCTGTATTTTCCCTCTCTTTGCAAGGATGGGGACATGGAATATTCCCTGCTCCTGCTCTGGCTTGGGAGGAGAAGCTGCACAAGGATAAAGAATCCAACCCCAGAATTTTACAGCCAAATCAGATGCGAGCAGAGAAGTCATTTGAGGGTTTCAGGTTTACCTGGAAGGCATCAACACCTCTGCATTTTAATTACCAGCGCTTCATCAAGCTTCACCTCAAGCTACCTGGAAATCCAAGGCCTGGAGGTGCAGAAATATTTGCTGAGGAGCAGCCAGGAGGGCCGGGAGGGGCAGGAAGGGAGATAAATCCCGGCACGTTCCCAAAATCCTGGGCTGGCAGCGCTGTTGGGCTGGCTGCACTGCTTGGATTGGGATGCAGCGGTTGGGGTTTTGGGCTCCCCTCAAAAGTCTCCAGACTCGGGGCTTTCCAGCCAGCAAAAAGCTCCAGGGCTGCTGTGTCATCCCAAAAAATACAGGCTACAGGTGGAAAGGGAGATTTCCAGGGCATTCATTTGGCAGATAAGCATCAGGCCATGCCTCATCCAGCCTTTTCCCCATTTCCCTACAGTGCCAGGCTGGAGTCACAGCTCCCAGAAGGAGCAGACTGGGAAGGCTTGGAGCACTCTGCCTTCTAAAGAAATACTGAGGTGCTTTATTTCATTTTATTTGTTCTGATTTTAGGCTGAATGCAGGGTAATGAGAGTGCACCGGGTGTCAGTGGGACGGGGAATTCACCACCCAACACAAACCGGGGGTGGGATTGAGAAAATCCCACCACAGGCACATCCCCACAGGCTCTGGGCACTGCCCTTCCGAAATCCAAGGATCTTTTAAGATACAAAAGTCAGAAACCCAGAAAATTTCACAAAAAGATGGAGCTTCTCAACCAGAAAATTGACTTGTACTTGGAATTCAAAGCAGGGAAGTGATTCCCCCTCCCTGCTCTGCTCCGTTAGAGCCCACCTGGAATGTTGGAGCAGCTCTGGGGTGCCCAAGAGAAAGAGGACGTGGAATTGTTGGACAAGGCCAGGGGAAGCCTCGGAGCTGATAAGGGATGGGAGAAAATCCCCTATGGGAGAGCTGGGGGTGCTCCCCTGGAGAGGAGAAGCTCCAGGGAGAGCTGCCAGCCCCTGGCAGGGCCTGAAGGGGCTCCAGGAGAGCTGCAGAGGGACTGGGGACAAGGGCTGCAGGCACAGGAGCCAGGGAATGGCTTCCCAGTGCCAGAGGGCAGGGCTGGCTGGGAGATGGGGCAGGAATTGTTCCCTGGCAGGGTGGGCAGGGGCTGGGCTGGAATTGCCAGAGCAGCTGTGGCTGCCCCTGCATCCCTGGCAGTGCCCGAGGCCAGGCTGGGCACTGGGGCTGGGAGCAGCCTGGGGCACTGGGAGCTGTCCCTGCCTGGGCAGGGGGGCACTGGGTGGGATTTAAGGCCCCTTCCAAAACCTGCCCAAAATGGACACAAATTCTGATTTTCAGGAGCTAAAACCCACCAGGATTTGATATGAGAAAACATTTCATTCCCCCTTGACCAGATTTTTGTAACTCTCTGAGCCAAATTCTGCCTTTCTGCACCCAAAACAAGCCACAAAACCAGCCCCAAAAAGGTCCAAACTCTGATTTTTTCCAAAGGCCCAAAAGCCACTAGCATTTGGAAGAAGAAAAATGTTTCAGTCTTTCTTGACCGCATTTTTGTACCAGTGAAAATCTCTCTGACCCCAGTTCTGCCTTTCTGCACCCAAAATAAGGAGCCACAAAACCGGCCCAAGAGTAAAGACACAAACCCTGATCTTTAGAGGACAAAACCACTGGGATTTGAAGGAAGAAAAGAATTTCAATCTCTCCTGACCATATTCTTTTACCGATGGAAAACTTCCTGACCCCAGTTCTGCCCTTCTGCACCCAACCAAGAAGTCACAAAATCTCTCTGATACTAAAGGCACAACTCCTGATTTTTAGAGGACAAAACCACCAGGATTTTTAGGGAGAAAAGAGTTTCAATCTTCCTTGAGCAGATTTTTGCAGCAGTGAAAAATTCTCTGAGCCCAATTCTGCCCTTCGACACCCAAACCAAGCCACAAAACCTGCCCAGAAGTAAAGGCACAAATCCTGATTTTCAGAAGCCAAAACCTGCCAGGATTGGAAGGGAGAAAAGATTTTCAATCTTTTTTGAGAAGATTTTTTAACTCTCTGAGCCAAATTCTGCCTCTCTGGCACCCAAACCGAGCCACAAAACCTGCCCATGAATAAAGACACAAATCCTGATTTTCAGGAGCCAAAAAACACCAGGATTTGAAGGGACAAAAGAGTTTCAATCTTTCTTGACCACATTTTTGTACCAGTGAAAAAATTCTCTGAGCCAAATTCTGCCTCTCTGGCATCCAAACCAAGCCACAGAACCTGCCCAGGAATAAAGACACAAATCCTGATTTTCAGGAGCAAAACCCACCAGGATCTGAAAGGAGAAAAGAATTTCAGTCTTTCTTGAGAGACTTTTTAACTCTCTGAGCCAAATTCTGCCTCTCTGGCATCCAAACCAAGCCACAGAACCTGCCCAGGAATAAAGACACAAATCCTGATTTTCAGGAGCAAAACCCACCAGGATCTGAAAGGAGAAAAGAATTTCAGTCTTTCTTGAGCACATTTTTATAACAATGAAAAATTCTCTGAGCCAAATTCTACCTTTCTACGCCCAAACCAAGCCACAAAACCTGATTTTCAGGAGCAAAAACTCACCAGGATCTGAAAGGAGAAAAGAGTTTCATCCTCTCTAGGGCACATTTTTATAACAATGAGAAATGTTCTGAGCCAAATTCTGCCTTTCTGCACCCAAAGCAAAGCACAAAACCGGCCCGAGAGGAAAGGCCAAACCCTGATTTTCAGGAGCCAAAGCCCAGGATTTGAAGGTGTTCAGGGTTTGAGTGTTTGGGTCAGAACAGGGATCCACAGCCCAGGGTGGCCTCACTGGATCCACGGAGCTGTGGGGACAAATCCCAATAAAACTTCCTGGAGGTGAATTTATCAAATCAAAATCTACTGGAGACTCCCAATATCTGGCAAATGTCCAAGTGCCATTTCCATAAAGTGATTTAAAGCAGATTTAGGGGTTCAGATGGGATCCAGCCCCCTCCCAAGCCTGTTATCCACAGCAGAATAACGGGGAGAGGGAAAACGAGGATGGGGGGACGTGGGAGAGCTGATCCTGGAACAATCCCTGCCTCTCAGGCGATGTCTGAGCTCCAAGGAAGCACTCTGGGCTATAAATAAAAGGTAATGGGATCAACACCGGCAAAACCAGATTTAAAAGTCAAAACAGGTAGAGCACTATTCCCACAAGGCTGGGGAAAAAAAAAAAATCCATCACCCCAAAATCCACCAGCTGGGAACAGCAAAACAGCATAAAAATGTAATTAATGTTCATTAGAAGTGGGAAAATAGCACATGGTTTAGAGGAGCTCAGGGGATGTGCAGCCCAAAAGAATTCCCTGGAATTTTAAGCATCCATTTAGGATTGGTTTTAGGTTGTTGGGAGAATTTTGTCCTGGTTTTGAAAGATTCCAACGTGTGGAGCAGGGAGCAAGGAGGGATCAGCGATTGTGGAAGAAAAGCAAATTGAGGTTCAAGGGACAAGTCCTCCACAGAGGGTCCAAAGCTCTTGGAAAACTCATGCAGGGAGTGCCTTAAAATCAATATAAAAATATGAAATATGGAATATCCCATCCCTGGAAGTTTCCAAGGCCAGGTTGGATGGGGCTTGGAGCTCCCTGGGGTGGTGAAAGATGCCCCTGTCCATGGCAGGGGTGGGGTGAGGGAATGAAGATTTTTAGGTTTCTCCCAACCCAAAACATTCCACGATTCCATAAAGAAAAGAGCTCAGCAGAAATATTCCCTGAGTGCTGTTCCAGCAGGAGAAACATCCTTAAAATTTTGTATTACTTTGCTAAAATCTAGATTAAAAGATTCACTACAGAGCACAGATAAAGTAAAACACTGAAATAAAACCCTAAATAAGAAATAAATCCCTCAATCATCAAAAGTCGCTTTCCAACAGCATTGGGAAAGGGCTAATTGGGAAAGGGCTAATTGGGAAAGGGTTAATGAAGCCGTAGCCGGGTCCAGCCTCTGACACCCCCACCCACACCAAATATCAAAATATTTCATTATTAACATCAAGTAGCACAATATTTCATTATCAGACCATTTCATTCCTTTCCTGAAGAAGCTGGGGGCTTGGCTTTGGAATCTGGGACGGCACCAAAGCTCTGGAGGAGCTGCTGGGGCCTGCTGGGGTCATTCCAGCCCTGGAAAATTTGGGGAATTTTTTTGGGGGGCTGAGGTCTCTCAGCCAGGTCTCTTCTCTCCTCCAACCCGCCCAAGCAATTCCAACCCCCCCGGATCTGTTCCCTGATTAGGGCCAAGCAGATAAGAGCTAATTCCAATCAAGGAATTAGGATGGGATCCAAAATAGTCCCTCATTACCTCAAGTGCAGTGTGGGAGGGGTTTAGGGTGAAAGTCAGGAAAAAAAATACAGAATTCCCCCACTGAACACAAAATTCAGGCACAGGGATTTCTGGAAAAGTTCTCCATGGAGCTACAGCAGTGCTCCAGGAAAGGCAGCTCATTTCCACACGGAGTGGTCAGGCAGGAAATCTCACCAAAAAACCCAGAGGAAATGGGTTTAAACCACCAAAAATCGAGTATTTATTGGCAGGTTGGGCAGGGAATGCCCAGAGCCTGCTGGAGTGGAGGGAGAGACCGGGATCAGAGGGAATTTGTAGGGAAAGAAGCAAAATGGAGAGTCAGGGATGTCCCCATCATCCCTCGTGGGACAGACCCAGGAGCTGATGAGGCTGGAGAGGAAAATCCCCCAGGCAGCAGAGCTCCTCCAGGGGCTGCTCCCAAAAAACCGGCATCTCGGGGAGAAAAACGGGATTCATTCATTTGCATGGAAATATCCCAACCTCCAGCGCTGCCCATTAACTTTATCCCACAAAAACAAGAGCAGAGCGGCAAAAAAACGGTAAAACGAAGAGTAAAAAACAGTAATTCTTTCCCTCAGGATGGCAGAGGAGGTGATTTTCCAAGCGAATTCCATGGTGGATCTGGGTCCAGGGGGAGTTTTTTCCTCGCCCATATGGATGTCAGCTCCAGGGGGCAGCTGGGGCTGGCAGATGGATGCCAGGGCCATGCCGGGAGCGTGAGACGGGCACAGGAAAACCTCCGGCTCCAAATGCCCGGAGCTGGAGCCCTGCCTCAGGCTCCGGGACAGCCACTCCTGGCGGAATAAATAAAATAAATAAATATTTACATGGAGTAAATGACACCAGCAGCACTGAGTTACGTGTGGAGTGAGGAATTGTGAAAATGGGGGGGGAAATGACCAAAAAATGGACTTTTCAAAGGGTTTCCAGTTTAAAAGGAGGAGTTTGCGTCCACAGAGGGAGAAATCCAGAGACCAGCCCTGAAAAATGACCAAAAAATGGACTTTTCAAAGGGTTTTCCCTTTAAAAGGAGGGTTTTTTTCTTCCAGATATTCCAAGATTCTGCTGGACAGCCCTAATTCCTGGTGGATAAATAACACCAGCAGCACCTGGGTTAGACACTGGGTGCGGAATAGTGAAAACAAACAAACAAAAACTAAAAATTGACTTTTCAAAGGGTTTTCCCATTTTAAAGCCGCTGTTTGCATCCACAGAGTGCAGAATTGTGATAACAAAAAAAAAAAAAAAAANTTGAAAAAAAAAAAAAAAAAAAAAAAAAGAAACAAAAAAATGAACTTTTCAAAGGGTTTTCAATATAAAAAGAGCTGTTTGCATCCAGGTATTCCAAGATTCTGCCGGGCAGCCCTAATTCCTGATGGCCCAGCAGCACCTGGGTTAGATGTGGAGTGAGGAATCGTGAGAGCAGCCGTGAAAAAATGACCCAAAAATTGACTTTTCAAAAGGGTTTTCACTTTTAAAAATAGCGGATTTCTATTCCAAGATGCTCCAGGACATCCCTGATTCAAAGTTTCAAGATTTGGAGTCCTCCAGGAAAATCTCTGGTAAAAAAATTCCCTTATCCAAGCATCCCATTTTTCCCAAAATTCTGCCGTGTCTGAGTCCACCCAAAGTAGGACCTAAATTTATGAATTATTCCAGGCTCATTCCACATCCCTGTGAATTATCCTTGTGCAGGGAATAAGCAGAAAGGGCTGGAAGAAACCTCTCCCAAATCCCTGGAAAACAACCCTGAAAACACAATGCCAGCATCCCAAGGAACACCCCAAAAACCTCCTGGTTTTATCCAGCTGCCCTTGAAATTTAATCAAATTTCTCCCCATCATTCCTGCCTCAGCATGATCCAAAATAAATCAAGAAATACATCAAAACAGAATTATTTATTTTTCTATTATTCCAGTTTATTTGAACA
This sequence comes from Donacobius atricapilla, assembly GCA_013397315.1. Lineage (NCBI taxonomy): Eukaryota > Metazoa > Chordata > Aves > Passeriformes > Mimidae > Donacobius > Donacobius atricapilla. The sequence continues at coordinate 68,792 of WBMY01018376.1, read as the reverse complement.
TCGCAGCTCAGCAGAGCTGGGGGTGAATAAAAAAAAAAAAGAGGAGGAAGCTCCATTTCAGTGGTGTCACTGGAAATCAATCAAACCCAAATCCTCCAGGCCAGATCCAAAGAAAACTTTGGACTTTGAGTGATCCCAAAATTCTCCAAACAAACAGACAATGTTCGGGATGAAATGGAGATGCCTCTTGGCCTGCTGGTTTAAAAAAATAGGGGAAAAATCCCAAATAAATCCCCCTCCTGCTCCTAAACCCGGGATGAGTGTCTGGGGAGGGCTGCAGGGTCCTTCTCCCTGCTGGGGTTGGGGCCTTCAGCCCTTTTGGGCTGATGATGGATGGAAAATCCAGACCTGCCCGTGCTGGAAAATGAGCTTCAAACCGGGACGTTCATTAAAGTCCGTTTTTCCTACAAAATTTAAGGGGGAAAGGCCACACATTTGGAATTAATCTGGAATCTTTAATACCTTTTGGATTTTCTTTCTAATTCTGGGGGGATTTTGGTTTGGTTTTTTTGTTGTTGTGTTTTTGTTGTGGGTTTTTGTTTTTGTGATTTTGGTTGTTTTTTTGCTTCCTATCAAGGTTTTAAATTGGAATTCTCAGAAGACAGGTTTTCCTTGTCTATCCCCTTCTCCCCACTGCTGTTTCCTGCTCCCACGGGGAGGGCAGAAGGATGAAATCCAGTGGGAACAGGCGGGATGAGCCTGGTTGTAGGAGGATTTTCCCCTCTTATTTTGTGTCTGCTCAAGGATTTTTTTTTTTTTTTCCCTTAAATGGTGGGAAATCCCCCTTTGGAATTAGCGAGTTGGAAAAAATGTTAACTCTGTTTTTTTCCCCAGTTTAGTCGGATAATTTATGGATTAAAGACTGATTGGAGCAGAAGGAGCAGGGGAGCAGGGAATGCCCTCACCAGCTTCTCCTGGGATGAGCACAGCACCGGAGACTCGGAATGTCTCAGTCCGTATTTCCTTCCCATTTTCTCCTGCACAAGGAGGGATTTGCACTGGGAGTTGTGGTGGATCCCAGAATCCCAGGAAGGGTCAGGCTGGAAGTGACCGCAGCGGTCACCTGGGGTTGTTGGAAAAGACACCAAATTTAATTTTTATTTTTAATGTAACTCTAGTCAGGGGTTTTGTTCGCCTTGGAATGGAAATTTCTTTTCAGGGGACTGTTCCACCACTGGAGGCTTGATTCAACAAACTGGGGATAGCACAGAAAATACCCAAAAGATAACGAGCATTAACGAGGCTTAATGACCATTAATGACCATTAATGAGCATTAAGAAGCATTAATGATCATTAATGACCGTTAATGACAATTAACAACCATTAACGACCATTAATGACCATTTAACGACCAACAGCTCCACACACCACCCCTGGCATGAGACTCCTGGTAGGGGAAAAGATCAATAAGAGAACCAAGAATGAGAACCTAATTAACACCAACAAATTGGGATCAATAATCAATAGGAAACCAAATATTACGAACTTGGTGCCAGTGAGCATTGAACCAATGAATTTCCTCTTTAGTCAGGGGCTTTGCACACCAGAGGGAAAGGAACTGAAGTTTCTTTTCAGGGGATGTTCCACCACTCGAGGCCTGAACATCTCAACAAACTGGGGCTAGCACAGGAAATACCCAAAAGATAATTAACGACCATTAACTACCATTAACAATCATTAATGACCATTAATGACCATCAGCTCCCAACACCACCCCTGGCATGGTCAGAGACTCCTGGTAGGGGAAAAGGTCAATAAGAGAACCAAGAATGAGAAGCTAATTAACATCAACAAATCGGGATCAATAATCCATAGGAAACCAAATACTGAGAACTGCGTAACTTGGGACCAATGGCATTGCGCCAATGAATTTCTCTGGGGTTTGACTGAATAAAAAATGGGAAAAACCCAGGAAAATTCATGTGGGATGGAGTGATTTTCCCTGCACAACCCAGACAATGTGATGATGAAACGATTTCTGTTGCGCCTCCCAGCCAGAACAAAGTAATGCCTTAATTCTCTAGACTAAAAACATTGGAGAGTTTTTGTTTTCCCTGCAGTTTGGGCGACACCGGGGCTGGGCAGAGGGTCGGGGTCACTCCCTGACCTGCTGGGAATGCTCTCCCTGATGCTCCCCAGGGCATCATTGGCCTCCTGCCCCAGAACACTCTGCTGGCTCAGGGACAGCTCATTGTCCCTCAGAGCCCCCAGGAGCTGCTCCTGTTGGGGCAGGGGTTGTTCTTCCCCAGGGCAGCACCTGGTGACCTCCACCAGCCCAAAGCTCCAGCCCAGCACCTGCCTGGTGAGGTGTTCTCCATCAGCACCAGATCTAATCACATCTGCCTGGTGTCCAGGGAAATGTTCTCCATCAGCACCTGAACTTGTCACATCTACCTGGTGTCCAGGGAAATGTTCTCCATCAGCACCAGATCTAATCACATCTGCCTGGTGTCCAGGGAAATGTTCTCCGTCAGCACCTGAACTTATCGCATCTACCTGGTGTCCAGGGAAATGTTCTCCATCAGCACCTGAACTTGTCATATCTGCCTGGTGTCCTGCTCCACCTTCCCGCTCCTGGGAGCCCAAGCAAGGAGGGGAATGCAGGAGGGAGCTCCTGGTGGTTCTGCCAAGCTTGTCAGGCCTTCACCTGGTGGAACACTCTGGAAAGAAACTTAAATTCCCTTCCCCAAACAGCAAAGGCAAACATAGGTTTGGCTTGATGACATCAATGGTTTTTTCCTACCTCGTTCATCTGTGACTCGGTGGGAAGGGAATTTAAGTTTCTTTCCAGGGCGTTGTTCCCCCAGGTGGAGGCTGGATGAGCTGAACCCCTCAAGGGGTGCAGACATCCTGCACCTCCAAGCACAGGGGAAGGACCAGCTCTGCCAGCTGCCCTCCTGCCCCACCAACCCGTCGCAGTTTACCGAGAATGACACAGAATCACTTTTTCAGAAGGCTAGAAATCTAATTCTATTTATTTTGAGATGACCTCTCTTTTATACTGTTCTGCGCAGACCAATTTGATTGGTGAAACAGAGGCAAACCTCTTCAATCACATTGGTCAAATGAGAGGGAGATCAAGAAGTCCCTCCCATGAGAAAGGAATGAAATAACATCGGTACAGTTAGAGAAACATTGCTCTTGTTTACAGAAAATCGCCTGGGAAAGGGATTTCCAAAACCCAAAACCTGTCAGGCATGAATTCAGGGCTACACCAACGCCCAGGACGAGGCTGGTCCTTCTGTCCCTCATCCTGCCCCCTCCCCAGCAGCTTCTTCCTGGATGTCTCCATCCCAGCACATGGATGAAAATATCCAAACAAGCCTTGGTTTGCCTTCCAGCTGAGGAAAAGGCAATGACTGAGGCACAGAGAAATTAAACTGAGATGTTAATTCTAGATTAAAAAAAAAAAAAACAAAAACAAACACCAAAACCAAACAAAAAATCCAAAAAACCTAAAAAATCTACAAGTGAACCAAAAAACCAAACCAAACCACACCAAACCAACTTTAAAAATCCCCAAATGAACAAAAAACCAAACCAAACAAACAAAAAAATCAAACCAAACCCCCCAAAAAACCCAACTACCAAACCAATCCAAACTAATAAACCAAAACCAACCAAATAAACCAAACCAAATTTGAAAAAAAAAAAAAAACTAAAAAACAAAAACAAAAACAAAAAACAACAAAGCAAAACAAAACAAAGAAAGTACAAACAAACAAAAAACCCAGCAAAGACCCCAAAGCAGATTGTGGCTTGTGATCACCCAAGTTTTTGCCAGGTGGGAAATCCAGGATCTCCTGCTGCCCATCCCCTGGGCAAATCGGAATCTTCCCTCCCAGTCCCTTTTCCAGACCCTGCCTGGATGTACAAGACAAAAAAGGGTTTTTAAACTTTTTTAACCGTGTTAAACAAAGATCACTGTGACCTGCTTATTGTGAATCACGAACTCGGGCTCTTGGACGCTGGAGAAAACCATATCCCTGGAAAATACCTTGGAAAACCAGGCAGGGGCTGCGATGGAGCATCAGAGTCCATCCCAGGGAGGTGGTGAGGGGATGGCATCACACAAAAGCGGGAATCTGCATCCCAAACCAGGATGGATTGGAGTTCCAGCAGGGAAAATCCACTCCCTATCAGCAGGAACTACTTAACACCAAAAATATTCTTTTCTATTGGGATATTTCCGATATCTAGAAGCCACCAGCTGTATCCATTTGAATTTCTTATGGTTTAAATCTTTAAACTTAAATTTATTTCCATAAAAATACTGAGTAAATAATTTGAAGATCAGCAGAACTACTCCTGTCACTACGAGGCCTTTCCACTGTCCTCTCTCAGCAAACAGAGCTCTTTTTAAATTGATTTTTAAAGTTCACATCAGGCTTTCCAATGGAGGAAAGCAGAGATTTTACCTGAGGAACCCTGAGTCACAAGTTCCTTGGAAAAAATTCCTCATTCAGAAGGAGCAGCCAGAGAGAACTGAGTGGGGTCTGAGCACCCAATCAAGCAGAACACAAACAAAGGGAAAAGGGAAAGGAAAAAATGGAAAAGGAAAACACAGGGCTGGCCCGGAGCTTGCATCACACACAGGGAGAGCACATTCAAGCATCAGAATTCCCAGGAAATCATAATCATCCATCGGGAAAAGCCTCCTGGTTTTCCTCTCCCAGACAAAGGCAGGGATTTCTGCCTCCTTCGAGCAGCCCCAGGGGTGATGGGAGACAAAAATCATCCTGAAAAAAACAGCTGGAAACCAAAACTCATCCCAAAAACACAGCTGGGAACCAAAAACCATCCCCAAAACCAGCTGGGAAACATGGCAGGGAAGGAGCCAATCCGGTGGAGGAGGAACTCATTTCCATGGGATAAACAGGAAGATCAAAGGATGCAGCACAGGACCTTGCTCAGCCCTGGGGGATCCAGGAGGCAGCAGAAATGTTTGTCAGGCTTGGGGCAGCAGGAGAACTCACACAGTGCTCCAGAAAGATGGGAAAGGAGCAAAATCCACATGGAAAAACATCGGGAAGAGGCTTTTTGTTTTCATTCCCCGTGGGATCAGGGGAGCTTGTCTCTGAGCAGCAGCCTGGGGGCTGCGGTGCCTTGGGAGCACCTCCAGGAGGGGCAAATCCCACAGGGGGGTTGGATAATTCAGTCCAGAATCCCGAATCCAGGCTGGCAGGGGCAGGGAGGGCTGGCTCCTTGCATCCCTCAGGAATTGCTGATTTGGGAAGGACAAAGGGGAGCAGCAGCTCAGGGGGCTGTGGCGCTTTGAGAACACCTCCAGGAGGGGCAAATCCCGGGTTGGGACTGGATAATTCCGTCCAGAATCCCAAATCCAGGCTGGCAGGGCTGGCTCTTGTGCATCCCTCAGGAGCTGCTATTTGGGAAGGACAAAGAGGGGCAGATGAGCAGCAGCACGTGGGGCTGTGCTGCCGCAGGAGCGCTTCCAGTGGGGACAAATCCCACATCGGGCTTGGAGGATTGGGTCCAGGATCCCAAATCCTGGCTGGAAGGGCTGGTTCCTGGCATCCCTCAGGAATTTCTATTTCGGGAAGGACAAAGGGGAGCAGATGGGCAGCAGCAACAACCACCAGGCCTGGGGAGAGCGGTTCCGAGGGGCCATCTGTGCTCCAGCATCCCAAAAATCCCTCCCAGCCCTCCTGAGGCTTTGGGAGGAGCGCAGGAAAAGCAGGAGAGGGAGGCTCCAGCCACAGGGTCCACTGGAAATCGCTCTCTGAGGAAAATAGGGATTTTCTTCTGAAGAAAAACTGCTCAGGTTGGTCCTCAGCAGCTGGAGAATTTATGGATTATAATATCCCGTCCCAGTGCTTGGGATGGGAGCAGGGACAGGAGGAAAACTGGGAGCACGGAGGAGTGCCTGGGGGTTGGTTGGGACAGGCAAACCAGGAAATCCCTGATGGTGTTTGCAGGGTTAATCAACAAAGATCAGAGATTGCGGCAGGAGAGCTCTCCCAGGAACACATTCCCAGCACGGCTGAGCTTTTCCAGCTCGGAGGAAGATTCGGTGGGAAGAGATGGATGTGACACAGCGAGGGGCAGCCGGGGTTGGGATCTCCAGGGCTCTGAGGACACAACCCCAGGGACAGCGAGGTCACCCCTGCCTTGGGAGATGCGTCTGAGGCTGCAGGGAGCCCGGGGCAATCCCACAAATTCCAGCGTTCACACCATTTCCAGCATTCCCTGCATTCCTTTCACGCCTCCCAGGAGGAGTTTCTGCCCCGGAGTTCACTGGGGCCGATTCCCAGATTCCCAACAAATCTGGCCATGGGTGCTTGAAGGATCTGCCCTGAACCCCCCCCTTGGAGGGAGGGAGGGCTCCTCTCCCACAGGGATCCAGGGAAATTCCCTTCAGGAACGCCCAGGAATGCCTCCAAAAGTGGGATTTCAGTGGTTGAACCCCTTCCCTTGGTGGGGGAAAGGCTCCTCTCCCACAGGGATCCCGGGAAGCTCAGCCCTGCCCTTCAGGAATGCCCAAGGGATGCTCCCCAAGGTGGGATTTCTGTGCCTGAACCCCACACAAATCCCTTCATTTCCCGTGGCACACCTGGCGAAGGAGGTCTGGGAAGTTCCTGAGGATGAGCAGGAATTTCTGGACCACCCACAGGGATGAAAGGCAAAGACTCCTGAAAATAATCTCTGATTGAACAACAAATATTTTCATCTGTGAATCAGTAGCATGTGCGCGTTGGGAAAATGGGGAAAGAGCAGCAGAGATCCTGGTGGAGGAGAAATTTTGGAGTCTGATCCATTCCTCTCCTGTGATTACAGATGTACTCAATTAACTGAACCTAAAAAAGCCAATTTAAGCTCCTCTTAGATAAGAAACAAAAAGAGAATTCTCTGACAGAGAACCTGGAAATATTGACAGAAAAGCAAAATATGTGGTTGCAACTAATTTAGATATTGAACAATCCGCTGAGTTCACATCTCCGGGCTTCCCAGAG
>WBMY01018376.1:12277-31363 GCA_013397315.1 Donacobius atricapilla | reverse complement strand
AGGACAGAGCTGTGACAGGGACCAGGACAGGGCTGTGACAGGGATCAGGACAGAGCTGTGACAGGGACCAGGACAGGGCTGTGACAGGGATCGGGACAGAGCTGTGACAGGGATCAGGACAGGGCTGTGACAGGGATCGGGACAGAGCTGTGACAGGGATTGAAGCAGGGCAGTGACAGAAACTGCCAGAGCTGGCCCCTGCTGCCCCTGGAACACACAGGCTCCCTTTCAGGGCAGGATTTGAAAGAGCTCGGGGCCTGAGCCCGGCCCACGCTCACGGTTCACGGCGAGTTCACCCTGCCGCAGCCTCACGGCTTCACCCGGCACTGAGAGCATTCCCAATAAATCCACACGGATTTCAGGCACAGCCCCCAGACCAGAGGATCTGAACTCAGAACCGCCCCCAGGACAGGGCATTTCACACCCTGAGCTGAGTCCCTGCAAACCCTTTACAGCTGAGCCCCTACAGACCTTTTACAAGGTGGAAGGAAAGCTTTGCCCCCCAGAGCAGCCCGTCCACCCAGCTCCATCGGGGCTTGTCACTGCCCCGTGGATCTCCTCCCTCTGGGCTGTCCCACCCCCTCTGTCCCTGCCTGACCCACGGGATCACACTGGGATAACTGGGAATGGTGGCTGTGCAATTCCATCATATCCCATCTCTGCCGAGGCTTGGGTGAAGTGAGAGCTGGGGGTGCTCCCCTGGAGAGGAGAAGCTCCAGGGAGAGCTGCCAGCCCCTGGCAGGGCCTGAAGGGGCTCCAGGAGAGCTGCAGAGGGACTGGGGACAAGGGCTGCAGGCACAGGAGGCAGGGAATGGCTTCCCAGTGCCAGAGGGCAGGGCTGGCTGGGAGATGGGGCAGGAATTGTTCCCTGGCAGGGTGGGCAGGGGCTGGGCTGGAATTGCCAGAGCAGCTGTGGCTGCCCCTGCATCCCTGGCAGTGCCCAAGGCCAGGCTGGGCACTGGGGCTGGGAGCAGCCTGGGGCACTGGGGGCTGTCCCTGGGGGAGGAACTGGATGAGTTTTGAGGCCCCTTCCCACCCAAACCGATTCCATGATTCTATGGAAGGTGGACACAGACACCTGTGTGTGCACAGGAATGAGAGACTCCATCAGCAGCACTCCCCTGCCAGGCGTTCAGAGCAAGCTGCAGAACGTGGTAACTCCTTCCTGATTCCCTCCAGCCAGGGTAAAATCCCACTGGGGGTAAAATCCCACAGGATCTCCCTGCACGGGACACAGGCAGAGCGATCCCAGTGGCAGGGATCACATCCCAGGGGCAGGGATCACACCCCAGGGACAGTGATCACATACCAGTGGCAGGGATCACATCCCTGCTTCAGGGATCACACCCCAGGGACAGGGATCACGCCCCAGCAGTAGGGATCACATTCCAGTGGCAGGGATCACATTCCCTCAGCAGGGATCCCACCTCAGCAGTAGGGATCCCACCACTGGATGAGTTTTCACACCACAGCAGTAGGGATCACATCCCACAGCAGGGATCATACCCCAGCAGCAGGGATCACATCCCAGTGGCAGGAATCACATTCCCACAGCAGGGATCACATTCCCACAGCAGTGATCACATCCCAGGGGCAGGGATCATATTCTAGTGGCAGGGATCACATTCCTGCAGCAGGGATCACACCCTAGGGACAGGGATCACACCCCAGCAGTAGGGATCACATTCCAGTGGCAGGAATCACATTCCAGTGGCAGGGATCACATCCCAGGGACAGGGACCACACCCCAGGGACAGGGATCACATTCCCACAGCAGGGATCACATTCCCACAACAGGGATCACACCCCAGCAGAGTCACTCGGAGCTGCTCTGCCTGAGATTGATCTGAAAGCTGCAAACTCAGCATTTCCCCAGAATTTCCCCACCCTGCTTCCCATAAAGGCCCCGTTCCATTCCTGCAGCTCTGGGAGAGTTCCACTTCTCTTTAACAGCCCTGGCCCCAAGAAAACTTCACCCAAAATTCTCAAAACCCCATGAGAAAATAAATAATCACCCCTAAATCCCAAACTGCTTCATGCTTAAAACCTTGCAGCTTCCAAACCTTTTCCATGAGTTCTGAACTATGCTTCATTTTTTTCCTTTATTTTTTTCCCCCCTCATCCCAAGCCTGCCAGTTGTTTGGAAACAAGGAGTGGATGTTGGGAAGGGGGTGTTGGGAGGGAAGGGAACGCTGCTGCCACAACCCGGAGCGAGAAGCAGTGATTCAGAAATCCGGGGCACACCAACGTGGTGATGCCGAACCGGGGGAATTCATCCTGCAGCCAAAAAGGCTCCAACAGCACCTGGGGGCTGAGCAGCCACAGCAAGGCTGGGGTGGATTTGGGGAGAGGAAATGAAAGCAAAGAATCGTTGTTGGAACCCTGGAAGCTGAGAATTTTTAGGCTTTCTGAATTTCTAGAGAATATTTCGAGGGAACGGAAACATGCATTAAAAACCTATTTGAAATCTTCCTCCCACCAAAGCAAAGAGGAAATATACTGAATATTATCCTATATACTGCTATGGTATAGATAAGAATTAATAAACATCTGAGTCCGACCACCAGCCAGTCTCTCAAGCCTTTAGTCCCGGCTCAAACTGAACAGAAGATCACAAACCCACAAATCAGCTCCCCAAAAAGGCCGCGGAGCTCCGGCAGCAGCGCCTGCCCCGGCAGGATCCCGATCCCATCCCCGCGGAGGGACGGGCTGGGAATTCCCCTCCTGCTGCTGCCGGCAGGGATGGCTTGGGAATGCTGGAACCACCCCGGGAAATGTCTGTTCACAGGGTCACAGATTAAAAATCTCTTTCTTTAAGCAAATGCCCGCAAGGCTGCAGAGCTCCGAGCTCTCCAGGATTCCTGCTCGGCTCCTATTAATCCATCACTCCCCTCTCCCCGATTTCCAGCACCGGGACCCAGCTCCTGTCCATTCCCCAGGACGTCTCCCCACTCCTGCCTTTCCTGATGCATCCCAAACCCCTTCTCTTTTCCAGCAACAACGCTGCTTTTCCCCAAAACACAACAAATTCCAGAAAAACAGCCCCGTGCTTCCCAGCATCGATGCTGAAATGATCCAATGGTGCATTAAACAAATATTCCCTGTCCTCTAATGTCCATTAGGGGTTTTGGCATTACCACATAAATCAAAGGATTCTCTTTATTCCAGCTTATTCTCCACTTAAAAAAAAAAAAAATGATGCTGCATTTTTTTTTAAGATAACCTCTTTTTCACTGGAAAAAAAAAAAAAAAGGCAAGTAGCAGGGAGCTGGGATAGAAAATATTCCCTATTCCTGTTATCCTGGAGCTGAAGCTCCAGGGTCACACCCTTAGAATGAACACCAGGAAAATCATCGGTGTCCAAGGCCAGGTCGGATGGAAAAATCCGGGATAGTGGCAGGTGGCCCTGCCCATGCACAAAAAGGGATTTTAGGGACCATTCCAATCCAAACCATTCTATGATTCTGTGATCTCTCTTTCTCTTGGGATTCTGGATCACCAAAGAATTTGTGGCAGAAACTCTGCAATTCCGATAATTTCAAATGGGACAAAGCCCCTGAACTGCTGACCAAGGAATGCTGCTCCAGGCTGGAAGTGTGCTGCCCTAATTGTTCTTTTTCTTGCATCTGATTCATTGATTTCTTAATCTTTTATTGGTGTTATCTCCATTTCCTTTAGTCTGTTTTCAAAGCCCCTCAACCACCATCAGTAACAAGGAAAATCTAGGAAAACAAACAATGAAAAAAAGACTTCAAAAAACCTCACAGAACACCTTTTCATGCTGGGTCAGGTCCCAGAAGTTTCAGTTTTATATTATTTATCCCTCTTAATGATTTCTCATTAACTCTGATCTTCGCTTTCAGAGGTCCTCACAGCTTCCAAGAAAATTTCTGTTTTCTTTTCTATTTCTTTTAACACTGCCATTTAAACCCGACGAGAGTTTGGGGTTCATATTTCTCTTAGTTCAGAATTTCCAAGTTAAAAAAAACCCTTCAGAGATTTTTTTACCTGCTGAAGATCCCTCTGTTCCAGTGGGATGGGGGGAAGAGTGAAGGTGAATAAAGTCAGGGAATTGATAATTCCACACCTGTGAGAACCACATCAGTTTGGGCAAACAAGGATTTCCCACAACAGAGACTTCAATATTTAAAATCTGCCTTTTTTTCCGCCCAGCTGGGCTCCACAGATTTGATTCTGAGCCCGAAGCCCAGTGATTGTCATTGGAAGGGTGACTGTCACCTCCCTGCCGCCGCGGCTTGGCCCCACGCCCACCTCGTTCGATGCTTTGCTAAAAATGAAGCCCCAAGGTGCAGGGCTGAGCTGCCAAAATGCAGAGCCTGGAGCAGGACAGAGACAGAACCACCCAGCTCGGGGGGCTGGGGGTGTTGGAACGCTGGAGGCTTTCTGTGCTGAAAACACTGACCCTCAAGCACGCCCCACATCTGACCTGAGGCCGTGGAACAGGCTCCAGAGATTGAGTGACAGCGCTGGGGCTGTGGTGGGGAGTTTGAGTGGTGGTGTGTGATCTCACAGGGTGAAAAACTGAAATTTAAGATTTTCGTATGTAGTAATATATAGAGGATGAGATGGAGGATTTTGGGCAGTGTCCAAATCCTTCTTCACCTTCTTTTTCATGGTTCCGGGTGGTATTTTCTAACTGGGTGAAAAAGGCCCACATTGCAGGCCTTGGGTGGTCATTATTGGGTTAAAAGTATAAATAATAGAGGTGTCATCTGGTTATTGGGTGATTATCGCTTAAATAACCTTGGAAAGAGTCAGAGAGGAATCCATTTTCTACCTTGCTAGTTAGAGCTGACGACTCGTGAGGTTGTACTTTAGCTAAGAATTAATAAACACTGAGTCTGAATACAGGAAAACTGCACCTCCCGAGCACTAACCCCGGCTCTAACACCAGAAAAAAAGATAAGAAACCAACATGTGGGGCGAGGGGTTTGTGTCTCAGGAGCAGGGGTGGGGTTGGTGTCACCTGTCCCAGGTGGGGCAGGAACAGGGACCAACCCCAGGCTGGTGCCCTGGTGAGGTGGGAAGGAGCAGCACAGAAAGAGTTTGCAAGGGGCAGGGCGTGGGGCTGGTGGCGCCTCGGTGTCACCTCGGTGTCACCTGTCCTGGCCATGGGGACAGGAACAGGGAGCTGAGCTGGGGCTGAGCAGTGCAGGAGGAATTTGAAAGGAGCAGGGGGTGAGGCCGGTGTCACCTTGGGATAAATCACCTGTCCCAGGAGCGGGGACAGACACCAACCCCATCATGTTCACCCCAGGCTGGTCTCCTGTGAGTGAGCTGCACGGGAATGAGCAGGAATGGGCAGCACAGAAGGGAATTGCCAGGACCTTGCTCTGGAGGCAGAACTACCCTTGAAGGAGCCCTGCCAGCCCTCTGCAAGTGCCCCGGCGAGGCAGCTCCTGCCAAAGGCAGAGCAGCAGGGGCACCTTTCCATCATCCCCGCTCAGCTGCTGCGGCCTCCAACCAGCACCATCTGCAGCTCTCCTGCAGCCGCTCCTCTCGGCTGCCGGCAGCTGCAAATCCAGGCAGGAATTCTGCGAGCTGCGGGGCCTCATCCTCACCTGCAGGAGAGCCTGGCAGCGGGCACCACGCCGGGAGCAGGGGAAGTGTGGACAAATTAATTACCTGCCTGAGGCGAGCTGATATTCCCCTTAACTAGGTCAAATAAACTCCAGCGAATCCTCTGCCTCCCTCTCTCCTTAAAAAAAAAAAAAAAATTAAAAATTAAAAATACGGAACTGCAGGTTTAACGAGCTGAGATTCCACCCAGGAATGGCTCTGCAGGCTGGGCTGCACTAAAGGAGAGGGGAAGGAGCCAGAGCTGAGCACGTTGGTGCCCAACGTGTCCAGGACGAGCCCTCGCTGCCTCCAGCTGCAGGGAACAGCTCGGCTTTGGATGCATTAGGAGTAAGACCTTGGGATTTTCACCTTTAAGCCATGGGTGGTGCAGCGCCTGAGGCAGCGCTGGTGTTCCTGAGATCCAGGGGGAGTGTCCCAAAGGCAGATTTTGTCTGCCTCCATCCCGAGGCACTGCTGGCGATGCCTTAGGATTTTAGCTTTTATATTTTTCAGATCCTGCACTGCATTAGTGCATAGCTCCAAACTCCATATAGAGCGCTCGTTACTGTCCTCAGGTGTTGGTCAGACAAAACAATCCCTCTGGGCCTGAGATCCAAGGACACCCTGCAGCCTCAGGGCCCAAAAACATAAACAGAAATGAACTGGGGGGAGCAAACTGGGGGTAAATGACTTCATTACTTGAAGCTGTAATTTTAGGATTAATCCCTGATGTGCAAATGGACCAAACTTATTTCTGTATGAAAAACTCGTGACCACCATCCACTTTGGGTGCAGCCTCTGGGAGGCTCTGACTGCCCAAGGTGTATCTATTGCAGGCCTTCAATAAATCCCCACTTTATTCACTTATTCCTGCCCAGCCTCTGTTCCAGGGAGCCCCTCCAAGGCATCACTGGGAGCTGGGGATAATGTGCTGCCAAATCTAAGGAATCCTGGCCCTCCTTGGCACAGGAACACCAGAACCAGCACTCCCAGGCCACTGTGCCCGAGCTATGGACAGTGCCACCAGCATGGGTGATGCCACCCCTTCTGTCCCCGGGGCACTGACACCATCCGTGCCCCTGGAATTGCTGCCTGCGCTGCATTTCTCCAGGGACAGAGCCAGGGGACACCATGTGCAGGGAGATGCTCACCTCCAAACGGCCACACTGCACCTAAATGTGGGAATAATGCAAAGGAATCACAGAATCATGGAATCGTTTGGGTTGGGAGACACCTTAAAGCTCAGCTCATGCCACCCCAGCCCTGGCAGGGACAGCTCCCATGGCTGCTCCCAGCCCCAGTGCCCAGCCTGGCCTTGGGCACTGCCAGGGATGCAGGGGCAGCCACAGCTGCTCTGGACACCCTGTGAGAGCCCAAACCTCTCTAGCAAGGTCTAGCAAGGCTCTAAACCCCCCTGCATTTTTTTCCAGTGGGGAATAACACGGGGAGGGGGACCTGGAAGCATCCATGTAATCATTATGGAAAATCAGGAGTGAGGAGCAAACCATAGAATAAAAGGTTCATTCACGCCTGGGATTTGCAGCAGGAATCAGACCTGGCGAGGCCACTGTGCCTGAAGTCTGACTCATTTCTTCCAGGTCCCTGCCAACACAACCCCACTCCTCTGCTCACAGGTTTCCCACCAGGAATCCAAAAATCATTTCTAATTACTAATTATGGATTCAAATTCCCTGGGTTCTGCTTCCACATTCCACCCCAAAGCTGGAATGCTCCATCCTGGCACAGCACAAAACCAGCTCAAACACACCTGGGACACCCTGCATTGGTTTTAATTATCCAGCAAATATCCAAAGTCAAACCAGTTCAAGACCTTACTGAGGGTTTTCCACCATCCCAGTAAAAGGAATCTATGCAGCTGGGGGTGTTTTGGGGTGATTCTGCATCAACAGGTGAAAATTGCTGTTTTCTTAATTTATTGTTTGTAGCCCAGGGGTCTCTGCACGATCTCAAATAAACCCTGCTCCATCCAGTTGGATTTACTGCAGAAAAACATTTATGGAATCATCGGTGGTGGAAAGAACTCCAAGAACATCAAGTCCAATCTTCGATGAATTCCACCACGCCACTAAACCACATCTCCAAGTGCCACATCGGCCTGGTCTTGGAACATTTCCAGGGATGGTGACTCTAGCACTGCTCTGAGGTAAATATTCCAATGCTTTGAGTAAAGAAATTTTCCTTATATCCAATCTGAGCCTCCTCTGGTGCGACTTGAGGCCATTTCCTCTTGTCCCATCTCCAGTTCCCCAGGAGAAGAAAATGCCAAAAGTTTAAATGTTTTAATGAGGAATTTCTCCAGAACACTCGGATATTTGGAGCCCATGGAGTGGGAGCCCTGCAGCAGTATGCTCAGCTCCCACTTATTCCCAGAAATAGGGACTATTGCCCCAAGGAGCAGGAAATGGAGGTGCCCAGGGATTGTTTGCACTTCTGTGAGTCTGTCTGGGGCTGCAGTATGTCACCAGCAGTGTGTATTCTATTGGCAGCTGCTGAACCCGGCTGGGGAGGTGTTTTCTTTATCTCTCCTATGACCCATTCCCCACAACTCGGGGGGCAGGGGATGGTGCCTTCTGTTCATGGGCAGCTGTTCAAACCAGGCGGGGCCGTGCTCCTTCTCCCTTCCAGGACCCATCCTCCCCCCAGGGATCTCTGCTGCTCAGGGGCCATCCAGGCTCACGGCATGGCTGAGAACATGACATCATCCATGGGGAGAGGCTCCGCCCAGGGGGAGGAGCCCAGCATTCCCACCTGGATAAAAGCTGGGATTCAGAACCCAGCACAGCCTGTGTGCACTGCATTCCCAGAGGGAGCCCGGACCCATCCCAGCACCCCTGGAGCCTTCTGCAGGATCATCTCTGCTCCAGCAGAGCCACGTCTGGCACTGCAGGAGGGCTGGATTGGGCTGCTCCCAGCGCCCTGACCAGCGGGGTGTCAGGGTTGTTCTGACTCGGTCAGGGTTTCTAAGAATTTTTCTGTTTGCTCGGGTTTTTTTTGTACTACTACAGTTTTATTTTTAATATTCCCAGTAAAGAACTGTTATTCCTTTTCCCATATCTTTGCCTGAAAGGCCCTAATTGCAGAACTATAATAATTCAGAGGGAGGGGTTTTACATTCTCCATTCCAAGGGCAGCTCCAGCTTTCCCTGGCAGACACCTGTCCTTCCAAACCAAGATGAGGCAGATTGTTTGAACCTCTGTCCCAGCAGGAGTGCTGGGGAGGGAACAGGAATTCCTCCAGCACTTTTGGGGAGGGAAAAGGAGCAGCAAGGAAGGAAACCCCATGGGTGGGTCACAAAGGATGGGGACAGCCCAGCTCCACCTCAGAGCAGGGATTCTGGCACTCCAGCAAAGAGCCAACATCAACAAGCGCTTGGAATGGCACTGGTGGCCAAAAAAGTCCTCTCCAAACCCACTCCTGGTCTCCAGCTGTGAACAGGAGCCTCCACTCCAGTAGCTCGTGGCATTTAGGGTCAGTGGGATAATATCTGGGGTTGAACTGCAGAGTTTTGTCCTCCTGAACAGTCAGTCCCATGGTTTTTAGCACCACAGCAATTGCTGATTTACTCCCAGACCCTCCAAACAATCCCTGTAAAACTGCTGGCTCTTCAAGCTTTCGGAAAGCCTCAAATCAAGGCGCAGCTGAACACATAAAACCATGCTTTCCTTTTTCCTTTTTAAAGCACCAAAAAAATTTTAAAGCAAATAAAATAAATCCTCTCCCCATCCCAAAGACCTCATCTCACCTTTGCTAACAGTTCCTGAACTCAGCTCACCTCCAGCTGCACCATTTGTTTGAAAATTAGATAAGAATTAAAATGGGATTTTATAAAAAAAAATCCTTTTTCCACTGAGCTACAGGCCCCACCAGTGGAAAATGCTGCGTTCTGCAGGGGAGGAAAGAAGTGCTTTTGGAATGAACAGCTGCACTTCAGATTTCTGTTTAATTAAAAAACAGCTGGGCTGAAAAGTGGCAGCTTCTCAAGAGCTGGTAAGTGCATTTCCCACTAATCTACAGAGTGCTCCATCAGGGCAACCGTGCAGATAGAAATATCAAAGAAATATATAAATATATATAAAAATAAAATTGCAGGTATGGCTTTGCAAAATCCCATATTCCAATATGGAATATTCCATATTTGCCATATTCCAAGGAAGAACTCTGTCCCCACAAAGGGCTCTCAGTGTATATCTAAATAAATCTTTAAATAAATGGAATTATAATTAAATCAAGCCAGCTCACACCAAAATCATCCCGCCTGGGCAGGCTCCTGGATCGCACTGGAGCGCCAGGCACAGGGCGCCTGAGGGCAGCACAAAATCCTCTGTCTGCTCCTGGAACCTGGGCATCCTCCAGTGAAACCAATCCCATTTTGGGGGGACAGAAATCCAACAAAATTCTGCTGGGGCTGCACCTCCAGCAACGTGGACAGCAGGAAAAGGGGGGGATTCTTTTCCTCTGCCCCACTTGGATGATTCCCACCTGCAGAGCTCGGAATTCCAACATCAGCAGCTCCTGGAGCTGCTGGAGAGAGCCCAGAGGAGCCCCTGGAGCTGCTCCAGGGCTGGAGCCCCTCTGGAGCCGGGCTGGGAGAGCTGGGGGTGCTCCTCTGGAGAGGAGAAGCTCCAGGGAGAGCTGCCAGCCCCTGGCAGGGCCTGAAGGGGCTCCAGGAGAGCTGCAGAGGGACTGGGGACAAGGGCTGCAGGCACAGGAGCCAGGGAATGGCTTCCCAGTGCCAGAGGGCAGGGCTGGCTGGGAGATGGGGCAGGAATTGTTCCCTGGCAGGGTGGGCAGGGGCTGGGCTGGAATTGCCAGAGCAGCTGTGGCTGCCCCTGCATCCCTGGCAGTGCCCAAGGCCAGGCTGGGCACTGGGGCTGGAGCAGCCTGGGGCACTGGCAGCTGTCCCTGCCAGGGCAGGGGGGCACTGGGTGGGATTCAGGGTCTCTTCCCAATCCAAACCATTCCAGGATCCTGTGGTGATTCCCTGGAGTGAGGAGCTCTGAATGCAGTGGGGGTGAGGCAGAAAGGAAGGGCTGAGATCCCAATGGAAAATCCAGTGATGCACATTTTGGGGGACAGGGGGGATTTTTGGGGTCTGCACCCGCTCTGACATTCCCAGCTGAGGCCCTGCCCAGCCCAGCAGGTCCCTCCATAACCTCATTTTTCATTCCCATTTCTCTCCCTGCACACCTTTAGGCTCTGCCTGGCCCATGCAGTCCGTGCTGGTAAAGGCAGGGGATCCTCGTTACAGCACAAATCTCCTCTCCCAGCACCACGGCGCCCTTTTGGCTCCCTCAGCACCAGGAACCAGCTCAGAGGAGCAAAAACAAAAACCCAGGACCAGCTGAGATCCAGCGAGTGGAGACTTTGATGGGCCTGCTCCAAGGCTGGCAGCTCCATCCCAGGGGTTCAAGTCCACGTGCAGAGAGGGATTCCCACCAGGAATCCACAAATCACTTCTAATTACTAATTATGGATTCAAATTCCCTGGGTTCTGCTTCCACATTCCACCCCAAAGCTGGAATGCTCCATCCTGGCACAGCACAAAACCAGCTCAAACACACCTGGGACACCCTGCATTGGTTTTAATTATCCAGCAAATATCCAAAGTCAAACCAGTTCAAGACCTTGCTGAAGGTTTTCCATCATCCCAGTAAAAAGAATCAGTGCAGCTCTGGGTGTTTTGGGGTGATTCTGCATCAAAAGGTGAAAATTGCTGTTTTCTTGTCATATTGTTTGTCTCTGCACAGCCCAGGGGGATCTCAAATAAACCCTGCTCCATCCACTTGGGTTTAGTTGGAGCCAGCTAAACCTGAGGGCTGTGAGAGAAAACACAGCCCCACTCCTGAGACTGAACTTCCAGATCTGACCTAAAACCAAACAAAATAATCCCAATACCTCAGAAAAAAAAAAAAAACCCAGAACAAAAAAAAAAACCCAAAACAAAACAAACCAACAAGAAGAACCCCCCACAAACATTAAAAAAAAAACCCAAAGCAAACCCAACAAAAAAAAACAACGAAGCAGAGCAAATTGTGCTGTCAGGGCATCCCAAGTCCCACAGTGAAGGAATCCATTTTTTCCTCCGGAATTCCTGCTCCCAGCAGTGCATCCCAGCCACAAATGCTGTTCTCCAACCCCCGGGTGCCTGTGGCACCTCAGTTTAACATCTGCTTTCCCTTCCTGGCCTTTAACCGGTGCGTTCCCTCTGCACCTTTGATCAAGCATCTGGAGAGGGTTTAGGACAATTTACGTCCTCTGGGTGTGCTCCAGATGGAGGAGGAGGGAATGCTGAGCCACGGGAAAGGGAGAGGATTGGGGTCCAAAAACCCCAACCCTGAACTCTCTTCCCAGTTGTGAACCAGGGTCTGGGGAAGCTTTTCCCTGTGTCTTTTCCATGCAGGTGCCACATCAGGGGCTGTGCACGAGGAAGACTTCAAAAGCTCTGGGATAATTTCAGGTCAAGCCAAAATGGGGGGGTTGAGCTCTTTTCCTACTAATACCAGGGAAAGGTTCTTCCCCCAGAGGTGCTGGCACTGCCCAGGCTCCCCAGGGAATGGGCACGGCCCCGAGGCTGCCACAGCTCCAGGAGCCTTTGGGCAGCTCCAGGGGTGCCCAGGCTGGGGTTGTTGGGGTCTGGGCAGGGTTTGGATTTAGGGTTGATCATCCCTGTGGGTCTCTTCCAGCTCAGCGCATTCCACAAATCCATAATGAGGTGTCTCCTACTCAAAGTATCACCCCCAAGCTTTCCATTTGTTTCTATTTTCCCAATACTTTCCTGGCTCCTGCCCTGAATGTTTTTACTTTGGAGGAGCCCTGATTGAGCAGCTCGCCTGTAAATGATCAGCATCATCTATAACTTATCAATTCAGCGGTAATTTATCAGTTCACCTGTAATTCATCAATTCCTCTGTAATTTACCGGTTCACCTGTAATTTATCAATTCACCTGTAACTGATGAGCTCACTATCATTTCCCCTGTAATTGATCAATTCACCTGGAATCTATCGTTTCCCCTGTAAATGATCAATTCTATCTGCTCACCTTCCACCCTCAATCCCCCCAGTAGAGGTTTGGCTCCACATTTAGCACAAGGTAGGAGAAAAAAAAAGGAGGAAACACAGATAAATGAACCAAGTGACCAGTTGGAATTATCCAGATTCATTCTGAGAGCTGTTTTGGGGCGTGGAAGTGTCTAATTGCTGGCAGATAATTGCTGTCCCCTGAAGGCCACGCCTGCCCTTCCCCAGGTTATCCCTGTGCTTTTTCAGGATCAGCTGCTCCCCCTCCATCAGCACTGTGATAATCAGCTAATGACAGGCTACAAATAACCCTCTAAGCTGCTTTCCAGGGAAGTTTTGCCTGGATTAAAAAGCACATCGGAGCTCCTGGGCAATTACAGAGGCCAGGGGGGATCTGGGAGCTTTTCCACCATTTCCTTCCCTTGCAACTGGAGCTTGGAGTCCCCAACCCTGGAAGTGTCCATAAACACCCGGATGGGGTTTAGTGGTGATCTCAGAGGGCTTTTCCAACCTTGACAATTCCATGATTCCCTGTGGGAACATCAGGGAAAAAGGGGGGGCTCTCCTGAACCCCCACCTCTGTCAGCTCAGGGACATCAATTCTCTACCAGGAATGGTGTGGCCAGCAGGAGCAGGGAGGTCCTTCTGCCCCTGGGCTCGGCACTGCTGAGGCTGCACCTCGAGTGCTGTGCCCAGTTGTTCCCCTCAGTTCAGGAGGACATTGANTGCCCGGGGAGGTGGTGGAGTCACCATCCCTGGATGTGTTTAAAAAATCCGGGTGTGGCACTGGTGCCATGGTTTAGGTGAGGTGTTGGGGCTGGGCTGGACTCGGTGATCTTGGAGGTCTCTTCCAACCCAGAGATTCTGTGAATTCTGTGAATTCAGCCCCCAGGACCCCTCCCCATCCCAGCCCTGCCAGGATCTGCTCCTGCTCCTCCACCCTGGACGCTCCAGGACGACCCAAGAGCTGGCAAACACCCCCAGGACACTCCTGCAGGTTTGCAGGGAGCAGCCACAGCTGCCAGAGCCTTTTGGGAACTTGGACAGCGAAGTGTTTCCTAATTCCTGCTCATTTGTGGTGGCACAGTACAAATCTTGGAATATTGTCCTTGGAAATCACCAGAATGGCCCAATCCTGAAATTTGGGTTGGGAGGGCAGGGGCAGGTGGAAGTCAGGTCAGTGGGAGAGGGTGATGGCTGCATTTCATCACAAAATCCCTGCATTTCATCACAAAATCTCTGCATGTTGTCCCAAAATCCCTGCATTTCGTCCCAAAATCTCTGCATTTCATCACAAAATCCCTGCACGTTGTCCAAAAATCCCTGCATTTTGTCCCAAAATCCCTGCATTTTATCCCAAAATCTCTGCATGTTGTCCCACAATTTTCCCTCAAGGGAAATCCTGAATTATGAAGAAGTTCAGGAGAAGTTTTCTGCCAGGTGCAGACCCAGAAAACCACTGAGTTCCATCCCAAAGTCCCTGCATTTCATCAGGAAATCCCTGCATTTCATCCCAAAATCTCTGCACGTTGTCCAAAAATCCCTGCATTTTGTCCCAAAATCCCTGCATTTCATCCCAAAATCTCTGCATGTTGTCCCACAATTTTCCCTCAAGGGAAATCCTGAATTATGAAGAAGTTCAGGAGAAGTTTTCTGCCAGGTGCAGACCCAGAAAACCACTGAGTTCCATCCCAAAGTCCCTGCATTTCATCAGGAAATCCCTGTTTCATGCCAAAATCCCTGCAAGTCATCCCAAAATTATTGCATATCATCACAAAATCAGTGGATTCCATCTGGAAATCCCTGCATTTCATCCCGAAATCAGTGTTCCATCACAAAATTACTGCATTTCATCCCAAATTCATTGTGTTCCATTCCAAAATGACTTTGTGTCATCCCAAAATCACTGCATTTACTCACAAAATCCCTTCATTTCATCCAAAATTCAGCGTTCTATCCCAAAATCACTGTGTTCCATGCCAAAATCACTGTGTTCCATCAAGAAATCCTTTCATTTCATGCCCAAACCCCCTGAATTTCACTCCCAAATCCCTCCACATCTCATCCAAACCAACATTGCGCAGACCACTCCGTGTCCAAGGGACAAGGAATCACAATTATATCAAAACCAGACTCCTGTTTTTAGGGATTCTTGCCCCTTTTCCCCTCCCTTCCCAGGACACCAGCCCTGCCAGGTGCCCCCACTCCATGTGCCACCTCCTTTTTCCATCTGCTCTCCATCCTCTCTCCCATTCCGACATCACAACCATCCCAAAATTCCTGGTGACGCCACGGAGATTAACCCAGACCCACAAACACTCCCCAATCTTCCTGCAAATTCCTCTTTCCCTGGAAAATGTGGATTCTCAGCCTGCCTGAGCTCCCTTCACACCGCACCAGCCACCAGTTGCTCCATTTGCTGCTCTTCACTTTTCTTTTTTCTTTTTCTTTTTTTTTTTCCTTTTTTTTTTTTTTCAACTCTGGGACTCTTTTCCCCCCCTTTTTTTTTTATTTTTTGGAACCCTGGGATTCTTCAAAGGGAATTTTTCCCCCTTTGGACACCTGCTGTGTTGAAAGGCTCGGGAAGCCTCTTTAATTCGAACAAGGCCCCGCTGCAAACAGAGCCACTTGAAAGGAAAAGCACTCAGGAAATATTAATCCCCCCCCAAAAAAAAGAGGTGAGATCCATGTGTGTTCCTTTGAAAAGTTCTCCTGTCTGGGAGCTCCGACCTTGCCAGACCCCAGGATGGATCACATCCCAGCTCTGGGGGGCCACAGCTTCGTTTTTATTCCTTTTTGAGTATTTGCACCGTGGTTTAAACTCTAAACACCCCTCACAATCCAGATTTGTCTGTCCTTCCTGGACCAACTGATTGCACAGCCTGGAAATGCGCCAGGATGTGTTTAATTAGCTGGAATTACAGAGATTTTTGAACAATCTGGAGGGGTTTTGCGAGATCTAAAGCCAGTTTTGAGGGGAAAAGGATCCGGGAGCAACCTGGTGCTGTTGAAGACGCTGGAGGGACACAAGAATCTACCAAAAACTCCTCAGAAATATTTGTTTCCAAATTAACTCTCCAAACCTAAGTAAAAAATGCCCATCTCAAAGCATGGATGCAGCTGTTTGGGCTCATCTGGAAGAATTTTGAGGTAAAAATGCCACATCAGGGGAAATCTGGGATTAGGGCAGGGGCAGTGCACCCACAAGAGCCAGAGCCTTGGGATCACAATTGTTTGGGATCACAATTACTTGGGCTCACGGTTAATTTCCATGACTAAAAATCCCCCAGATCCCCTCCGTGGCTCTTTTACTGAGCAGGTCAGTCACAATTGGGGTCTTGGCTGGAAAAGCAGGGATTTTCCCCCCGAAGTCAGTGTTTTGGAGAGGCTGGGATGTCCCCAAAGGCAGCAGGGCCGAGCTGGTGACACCCAAGGAGGCGCCAGAGCCCCGGCGGTGCCCACCTGTGTGAGGAGAACTGGGGGAGGAGGAGCATGAGGGGGAAGGAATGAAAATTCCATCGTCCACAATTCCCTTCTGGATTCCAAATGCTGCTCCAGCGGACAAGGTGAGGTCAGATTATGGAATTCCTTCCTGGCAGGGAGGGCAGGGGCTGGGCTGGAATTGCCAGAGCAGCTGTGGCTGCCCCTGCATCCCTGGCAGTGCCCAAGGCCGGGCTGGATGGGATTGGGATAGTCCAGGTGTCCCTGCCCATGGGACCTTTAATGTCCCAACCCAAACCAGTCCGGAATTCTGCAGAGGATGGAATTTCCAGGCTGGAAAGCTCAAGGATTTCTCCACTGCCTTTCCCTTCTAAACAACACACCAACGTCTTCTAAATATTCCAGAATATTTAGGGACTCCCAAATATTCCAGAACATTTAGGGATACCTAAATATTCCAGAAAATTTAGGGACTCACAAATATTCCAGAATATTTAGGGATACCTAAATATTCCAGAAAATTTAGGGACTCCCAAGTATTCCAGAATATTCAGGGACTCCTAAATATTCCAGATAATCTAGGGACTCCCAAATATTCCAGAAAATTTAGGGACTCCTAAATATTCCAGAAAATCTAGGGACTCCCAAATATTCCAGAAAATTTAGGGACTCCCAGATATTCCAGAATATTCAGGGACTCCTAAATATTTAGGGATTCCTAAATATTAGGAATATTTAGGAGGAATTCCTAAATTCCAGCGAGAAATTCCGGCAGAGTTCCCTCCAGCACTTCCCTCCCGTTCCCGCGTTGCCTTCCAGGCTGATCTTTGGGGCTGGCCAGGAGGAACAACGAGGGATTCCTCCCAGCCAAGCGACAAATCCCACTTTTCCCAGCGCCTCCAGAGCCACAATCCCTCCCTTTGTCAGCGGGAATTCCAGGGCTCCGTGCCGCACATCCCGGGAGTGCCCCCAAACATCACCGGGGATGTCGGGGGGGAAAGGCCCAGAGTGGGGCCGGCAGCTCGGGGAGGGCAACAGCGCATCGGAACAGCTTCCAATACCCAGTGCTCCAGCTCAGCTGCTGCTTGTATTTGTTATTATCATTATTAGCTTTTTCAGAGTGTATTAAGGTTATGGAGATATAAACTGTTCTAAAAATAAGCAGAGCTTGAGAAACCGAACGCTAAGACTACAAGAATGAGATAAAAGAGGCTATGAAAGCTCAGAATTTAATTAAATTTTAAGGGACTCGTGCTAAGCCCACGAACAAAGCAGAGTAACTAATCAAAAAATGTGTGAACACGTGAACAGTAGTCTTAAAATCCGTAACTGCAGTATCATGCAAACAATAAATAGCTTCTGCTGCGATCATACTGATTCTGTCGTTCAGAGGTCCTGAGCTCCTGCAGGTGAGGCTGCCTGGCTGGAAGGTGTGCAAGTTTCTCCCTGTCCCGTGGGGATTTTTGGCATTTTGGATGCAGCAGAGCCGGCTGTGGGTGTGGTGGGAGAATTTAATGTTCCTCAGCCCTCATCTGAGCCCCTCCTCTTTTGGTGCAAACCCATCCCCCCTGTCCTGTCACCCCCTGCCCATGGAAAAAGTCTCTCTGCCTCTTTTTCATCGGCTCCCTTCAAGTCCTGCTTGAGTCAAAAGCTGAGCTCAGCTCCTTCACTTTTTCAGCAGCTGCATTTTAAAAAAAAATTAACGTTGTGTAACAATTGGTTTGCTTTTTTGGTGTTGTTTTTTTGGGGTTTCTTTTTTTGGTTTTTTTTTTTAATGAGACAAGAAGCAACACTCAAAGAGTTTGGGGATGCTGGAGCATGAGCTGGATGCTGCAGCCTCTCCTTCCTCTCTCCCAGCCTGAAGAATCCCGTTCTCCGTTCAATAGCAGGGATTTAGAGATGCCAAAACAAACCCACCCAGAGGAGCTGCGGGGCTCTGCTGCCCCTCCCTGAGCCCAGACAAGGCTCCCTCGAGGGAAATCCTGAATTATGAAGAAGTTCAGGAGAAGTTTTCTGCCAGGTGCAGACCCAGAGCTCACTCCCCAGCCCAAATTAATCCCTTCCTTTCCCTTTCCATCACCCCAAAGCAACCCAGATAAAACATCAGTGGATTGATTCCGGGGCGCTCCTCCGGGAGCACACCCAGGTGAGAAAAGTCATGGACAGAGACAAGGGTTGGGTGTCAGGAGGATCCTTCCCCCAGAGGGTGCTGGGCACTGCCCAGGCTCCCCAGGGAACAGGGACATTCCCAAGGCTGCCAGAGCCCCAGGAGCCTTTGGAAAATCCCAAGGGTGGGATTTGGGGTGTCTGTGCAGGGCCAGGAGTTGGAATCCACGATCCTGTGGGTCCCTTCAGCTCTGGATATTTGGGATTCTGGGATTCTGTGAACTCCTGGAGGCCTTGGAGCGAGCAGCCTGCCTGACCTCCCCCATCCCCTCCGTGGGGCCATCCCGAAGAACCCAGAGGATTAAAGAGGAAGTAACACCCCCCAAATGAATGGGAATGTTTGAATCCTGGGGTGTTCTCATCTTTCCTCGTGAGATACATCCAGGTGGAAGTCGAGGAAAATCAGGAAAACCCGCTGTGCTGAGGGGATTTTCAGCTACACCACATGTTAACAATGGTATTCACTTTTCTGGTAATTCCAGAAGAATATCCACACTTCACATGCACCACCATCAACCCAGCAGGAATTCTTTACCCTTAGCAGTGGGAATTGAAGTACGACAGAGAAAATTCCCCAAAATCTTACCGAGGTTTGCCTGGGGGGGGTGGAACAGAGTGATCTGAGCAAGGCAATGCCCAGCAACAGACCCTGAATGAACAATTCCGAGCCGGGAAGGGCTCTCAGGGGCTGGCAGGAGCCTCCAGCAGCCTGGGATGGACAGTTCAGTTTGAAGGCAATAAATAAAATAAATCTGCTTCTCAGATAAAGCAGGGCTCAATTATCTTTATTTATTTATATTATATATTATCTCTATGTCTATCTATATATAGATAATTATTACATATATATAAATATAC
>WBMY01018373.1:1287-15264 GCA_013397315.1 Donacobius atricapilla | reverse complement strand
ACAATATGAAACAATAAAACCTTTAGTTGAAGTGAAATGGCAAATTGAGAAAAGTCCTTGCCGTAGATTCAGTTTGTCTTTCTCCGTTTCTATCAGTCCTTCCGGCGCTGGAGAAGAACTCTGTCGTCCCCAGCCCCAAAGGGGAAGCGGGGGGGGGAGGAAATCTTTCAGCTCTTCTCTGCTTTTCAGTCCGGAGCCGTTTCAAGCAGTCCCGAAGGAAAAAGGAGGGAAAAAACCAAAAAAACTCCCAATTCTCTGCCCTAACTAGCTAAACTAACTAACTAAAAAAAAAAGAAAAAAAAAAGCACAGGAGCTAAAGGTACAAAGCAATATACAGAGCAGACGATTGGGGATACAGGCATCATAAAGTCACTCTAGGACAGACACCCTCAGAGCAATGGCATTCCAGAAGTTCCTCAACTAGTGCAACATTTTCCCATTTCTGAGAAATATTTGGTTTTAAGATTTGAGGTAAAGAAGGGTTGACAGAGAATCACAACCATCACTGTCTTCCTCCCACTCCCTGCCCCACCAGGGGTGATGAAGAAATTCAGGGAGATGTGCAAAGCTCACCTTCAGTGTGACAGCCTTGAGTGACCAGAATTTTGAGCTGACAAGGCCATAAACTCTTGTAAGTGAAGTGTGTTATTGATTTGTATGCAGCTACAGTGCAGAGATCAGGGGAAGTTCAAGGCTATACACTGTTGTAAAATTCCTCTCAGATTAGGGGGAAAAAAATCTAATTACTTTCATTGAGGTACACAAAATGAAAAATCTATTTTAGTATTTTGAATTTAAAATTGATCAATTCCTTTGTGCCATTTACCTCTTGAACTGGTGCAGGCTTTGATACATTGTGTAAAGAACAATTATATTTTAGAATAAATTAAAAGCAAACATACTGTTTGTAAAACTGAACCACAAATGTTCTCTCCTTGTGGGTATTTTAAAATAAATAAAATCAAGATCATGACTCAAAAAGATGCACAAGGAAAAAAAAGATTATTTAAAATGCTCTCATTACTTTTAATACAAATGACACAGGAGTGATTCACCCTCAGAGGAATCATCTCTCATTTTATTTTTAGTAATTTTCAGGCTGAGTCCAAGGTTCTTTGCAGCCCGAGGAAGGTCTGAATGGTCTGATGGTTCATTTTTGCTCTGCTCATTGGTATTAGCATTTTATCCACCACTTGCCTTATAATCAATGCTTTAAAAAATATGCATTCTAAGAAGTACGTAGAAATGAATTCATTCCACTTGATTTTCAGAGTCTTAGGCCCATTTAAAATAATCTCGTCTGCTTGATGCAAAAAAAGTCTTGTTTNGAACAGACGATTGGGGATACAAGCATCATAAAGTCACCCTAGGACACCTTCCTTTCCCCCAGTTTGATTCAGCTTTTCCCCATTGTTGTGGCACACCTTTCAAAATGTGTTTGATCAGAAATCCTTTCTGCCTGATGTCCTGTGCCAGTGATTGACAAGAGTCCTTTGTGAGCAAGCACTTAAGTAATGATGCATCGACTTGTTAGGGAGCTGCTGTGTCAAGAAGAGAAATGAACAATAAATTAGAATAAAATGGAATTGCATTTGAAACTTGGCTGGAGGATTTTGCATTTGTGAGGACAAAGGACATTTGACAATCTGAGTCATCTTGCAGCTTTGCCTGTAGCAACTGTCAAATTAGTTCTTAATGCTACATGGAAAGGGATTGAGCCACAGCATTGCTCAAAGTTAAGAGGCTCACCAGTAAATCACTGGCAATATTAACAATTATGAGCTGCACATTAATATGGCAAAAACACCCTGAATATTATGCATACAACAGAAATCCAAGAGGTGAACATAATTTTGCTTCCAGATCCCTGTGCCTTCTCCCAGTAACCATAGCTTTAAATTGGGGTAGGCAGAGCAAAAAGAAGTGAATCGAGTCAAGATTTTCTAAACTACATGTCCTCACAACTATGTCATAAGAAGAAAAATCAAGAGCTAAATCTGGATTTAGCCAAGTATAAAAGTGAGGTGAGGAAGAGAAGTGCTTACTTGCATTTAAATTCAATGTTCATGTGCTTGTCCGTCATCCCTAAACTCAGCAGGATCCTGCAGTGCCCCTCCCTCCTCCCAGGCACCTCTGGCTCCATCCCTTCCCTGCAGCAGCTGGAAGACCTGCCCAGATGCCAGAGTGGTTGCATTGCCACCAAAATATGGCTCAGATAACTCAGGGAGATCGAGTACATGCTGGGTATGGAGAAGGGCTGTGTCACATACACAAATTCCAGTCCACTCTACGAGAAAAAACATCAGTTTTCTGTTATTTGTATTAGAGAGTGATATCGTCTCTCCAATTTCCTCACACACACAAGAAACTCTTAGAGTGTTACACTGTTCTGATACCAGAGACCTTTAAGTTGTTTCACAAAGCTCAGTGCCTTTGGAAGATTTGGGTCAGAGGGTACCCTGGTGTTAGAAAGGCTCACAGAGTGACTGCATTTGAGCTGTTTTGAAAAATACAGTGTATTTCCAGGCCAGCACTTTCACAATCATTTCATGTATCATTTTATAGAGTGGCTTTCAATGAAAAAAAAACGCACGACCATGTTTTATTTGCAATATTGAAGATAAGACTGAAATGCCCCATATGATGATCAGCATAATTTCACCCCTTTGAAAATCCCTGTGGGTGTGCCTCAATATGCTCTACGATATTATAAGGAATCCATTGTGCCAGGCTCTCCACCACTTTTCAAAGACACAACTGCATAATTCTACTATTTTCCAGCATAAAGGGGTCAGAGGGGAAAAGAATTAGAGATGTTGTGAGAATGGCCTGAGGTACAATTGCATTGACAGCTGATAATGACACTCCAGGACATCTTCCCTCACAAGCTGCACAGGTCTCTCCCTCAGCAGGCTCTGCCCTTTTAAGTGCTTGCACACTGTAATGAAGTCCCGTTGCACTGACAAAAGTAGGATGATGAGTACATTCACCACCTGAAGAGTCTCTTAAAAGTGACACCAGAGAAAGAAATTTCCCAAGCTCTGCAAACACTGCGCTAATGAAACTTCGAGTGGGATTGATTGGTCCAAATTTGACAAAACAAACAAACAAACAAACAACAAAACCCCCCCCTGAAAACCAAAACCATAAAAATTCACAAACAAGCAAAGAAATTAATTATTATGGGGAACTCCACTGATGCATATTTTTACAGGACTATTTCATGTACCTCAGCTCCTATATTGAACAGACGTCTTTCTACTCACCAAATTCTTTGCCTGGCACACAAAAATATGATCAAAGGGGTTTTATGATAAGGCTTTTGTTTGTTTTGGTTTTGTTTTTCTTGAGTTTTTTGTTTGTTTCTTTTGTTTTCTGTGAGAATATTTATCTACTTCTAGTAAAACCTCTAGCAAGGTCTGATAAAATAGGTCATTGTATAGAAAACAATTTCCTTCTCTTTAGAAGAAGACAAATACTGATTTCTGAATAGCAACACCCATGGTCAAAACCACTTGCCACCTACCTCCTGTGTTGGCAGACCTCAAATTCAAGCTGTAGCCAGGAATTTTATCTTTCTTGTTGTCTTTTCCAAAAGAATCCCAAAGAACTCAGGTGGTGCTGGTAATTCAACCTGCAAGTGCTAACAAGGACATAAAAGCCAAACTGCAGACATGTGTAAACTAAAGAATATCAGCAACAACATTGAGACAAATCCCTAGAGAAAGAGAAGCGTGGATGTAATTTTTTCAACATCTCCCTTTTTTATGTATTTGCAAGTTGAAGATTCCCTTTTCCTTGGACTTTTTAATGTGGATTAATAAGCAAGGGCCCTTCTGCATCTAGAAACACGTTGAGCACCCGAGAGGAACTCAGAAGAAAAAAAAACTGAACAAACAAATAATAAAAGAAATTAAAACAGAAAAAGAGTAATTAAAATAATTTGTTTCTCTTGTACTAAGAGCCTCGAGGAAAGTAATCAAGTTTTATACACTAGCTTGATGTAGGGCCTTTTCTCTTTCCAGGGAAAATATCGATGAAAAACATCTTGAGGGACAAAGAAATGGATGATCTGAGTTTAATGAAGGTTGACAGTGACTATTATTGATGCCCTTATCCCAAAAGACAAGAGGTTTAGGAGACTTTTATAACATATTGACACTGTTCTGGTTCAAATGCTCTTTTTTTCTTTTTTCTCTTTTTTTTTCTTTTTAAAGTTAATGTACTGTCTGCTTCAGGAGTAGTGTTGGAAAACTCGATGTGCAGAATGACATTTGTCACCCTTTGTTCCCCAGCTCAGAGCACTTTCTTCCCATTAGAGATCTCTCAAACTGAATAACAGCTGCGTTAACATGAATTATTCTCTGCCCAACAATTTGAATTTAAAGATGAAAAACAAAGGCAAATATCAAGTGGAAAAAGAATGTTTCAAAATTAAGTTCTGCCCTACCCTCCTCCTACCTGCTTACTTTTACAGGAATGTGGATTCAGATACTGGAACTCAAGAAAAATGCGAAGCAGGATATTTCCACACCAANATAAGGCTTTTGTTTGTTTTGGTTTTGTTTTTCTTGAGTTTTTTGTTTGTTTCTTTTGTTTTCTGTGAGAATATTTATCTACTTCTAGTAAAACCTCTAGCAAGGTCTGATAAAATAGGTCATTGTATAGAAAACAATTTCCTTCTCTTTAGAAGAAGACAAATACTGATTTCTGAATAGCAACACCCATGGTCAAAACCACTTGCCACCTACCTCCTGTGTTGGCAGACCTCAAATTCAAGCTGTAGCCAGGAATTTTATCTTTCTTGTTGTCTTTTCCAAAAGAATCCCAAAGAACTCAGGTGGTGCTGGTAATTCAACCTGCAAGTGCTAACAAGGACATAAAAGCCAAACTGCAGACATGTGTAAACTAAAGAATATCAGCAACAACATTGAGACAAATCCCTAGAGAAAGAGAAGCGTGGATGTAATTTTTTCAACATCTCCCTTTTTTATGTATTTGCAAGTTGAAGATTCCCTTTTCCTTGGACTTTTTAATGTGGATTAATAAGCAAGGGCCCTTCTGCATCTAGAAACACGTTGAGCACCCGAGAGGAACTCAGAAGAAAAAAAAACTGAACAAACAAATAATAAAAGAAATTAAAACAGAAAAAGAGTAATTAAAATAATTTGTTTCTCTTGTACTAAGAGCCTCGAGGAAAGTAATCAAGTTTTATACACTAGCTTGATGTAGGGCCTTTTCTCTTTCCAGGGAAAATATCGATGAAAAACATCTTGAGGGACAAAGAAATGGATGATCTGAGTTTAATGAAGGTTGACAGTGACTATTATTGATGCCCTTATCCCAAAAGACAAGAGGTTTAGGAGACTTTTATAACATATTGACACTGTTCTGGTTCAAATGCTCTTTTTTTCTTTTTTCTCTTTTTTTTTCTTTTTAAAGTTAATGTACTGTCTGCTTCAGGAGTAGTGTTGGAAAACTCGATGTGCAGAATGACATTTGTCACCCTTTGTTCCCCAGCTCAGAGCACTTTCTTCCCATTAGAGATCTCTCAAACTGAATAACAGCTGCGTTAACATGAATTATTCTCTGCCCAACAATTTGAATTTAAAGATGAAAAACAAAGGCAAATATCAAGTGGAAAAAGAATGTTTCAAAATTAAGTTCTGCCCTACCCTCCTCCTACCTGCTTACTTTTACAGGAATGTGGATTCAGATACTGGAATTCAAGAAAAATGTGAAGTAGGATATTTCCACACCAACATGATGGAGAGCGTAAAATGGTATAAAATAGTCTTCAAAACACATCATCAATTTCTGTTGTACAAATTCACTAAACACTTATAAGAAAGATAAGAAATTGGGGAAAAACAAACTTTTTCATCTGCAGGCACTGAGTGTGTCCTCAAGGTCATCTCACCAAAAAAAAAAATCTAAAAAAGGTTGACTCAGATGAAATCCTCCCATGCTTCCCCTGCAATCCTCTCCAAAAAATATACAAGTATGTCTGTTCCTTATGAAATACTTGCCATATGTAAAAACTAGACTATAACTACAGTCACTCACTCTGAAATTCTGTTTTCTGACATCAGATTTATTAAAAACCATTTTGAAATATCTCTAACTCCTCCAGATGTCAAGCCTTTAAACCAAAAGCTCAAAACACAATGTCAAGCTTTTTTTATCTACATCTAGACACATTGCAAATGTTTTCTTGAAAAGGGAATAATCACACGATTCCTGAAGCCTAAATATAAGCAAGGAAAAGCTGAAGTTTAATTGTACAACCAGGTAACACCGTACATGTGTGCAGTGTAACACATTCATAAGTCATTAGGAGTATCTGAAAGTAGAAGCTCTCCAACTCATTAGTATTAAAGCCTGGAAAATGAGATTTTATTAAACAAATTTATCTTTGTATAAACCAAATTCTGCCTCTGCACTGCCTGTGACAGGCAGCTTCAATCATCTTCAAGACACAAAGTTCTCCCTCATTCCACTTTTCATTTAAATGAAAAAAACTGTTGCTACAAAAGAAACAAACTCTAATCAAGAAAAGAAATAAAAGAGTGTAATAAAATGAGTACAATGAATTTTTTTGGCTTTACTGTATATTTTTGGTCAATACCAAGACCTACACTTGTATAGAAGACCAGAATATTTCTGTTTATTTTAAAGGGAAGGCTCATTAAGATAAAAATGTGCAGATTAGAAACTGTCTGCATCATAAAACATTGGCCAAGTTAAACATATGTACACCTCAGGTCGCATACCTTGCAAAAAATAATTCCTTTCCACGTGAAAAGTTCTTTAGATATTTTCTTTGAAATAGGATAGGACTCAAAATGTGTCTGAGAATGTCGTGGCAAAGATACAACTTGGTAAAAGCTGTAAAAAAAATCACACGCTATTTATCTGAGATGAAAACCACTTCATAAAAAGAAACCCCAGTCATTTGTTCATATTGAACTTAAAACATTGTGCTAAGTTTCCAGAGCCTGTTTGTCATGAGATGAGATTTACCATCAATGCTCTCTCCTGTTCCTGCTGGCTGGGCTGGCTAGAGATTCCTTTAGAAAACGGAAGAGCAGGAAAAATGTGTGAAACGACTGCAGGGAGCAAAGATCTCGCTAGAACCTTTCGATAATCAAACCAAATTCCACTAATTCAAACAAAACCATCACCTGTAAAACAAATTTTCTTCACTCTCACAGACCATCATAACTAAACTTCCAAGAAAAGAAGTGCCCCTCAAATGAGGGAGATGAGAGAGGTGGAGCAAGGAAACAAAAACAGCCAGGCAATAAATCTGTCTATTAATTTAGTACTTAATATATCCCAGCTTGACTTTAGGTTGTAAAAAGGTTTTCAATGATCTTTGTCCATTACACTTCACCTGTACAGAGGGTGGTGCTATACCTATTTCCCAGCAAATTTGTGCCATGTTGTAGAGGGACAGTCCAGTTCAACCTCTTGATAACCAAGTTTAAAGCATGCTTAGGCAAGTAATAATCATAAAAAAAGAAACAACAATTGTCTGATGCAGTTCCTTATTTTCACTTAAGCTTTACAGAAATTGCAGTCAGTGTGGAAGTAGCCATGAGTTATGAACTGTCAGCATGCTGATAGGAAAATAAACAATGTAAAAGTGAAGCCAGCATTTGAGTCTCACAGCATGGTACAGTGCTGTAATGGTTTAAATCATAAGCCAAATGATTGTTATGATAGAGATAGTGAATGTCATGCTTACAGAAAAATTGTGCATGTTAAAAATGACTGCCATTAAAAAGATAAGTCTCACTGGGGGAAGGGACCTCAAGCCAGTAAACAGACAAAATGCATTACAGCAAACAAAAAACAAAAACAAAACAAAAACAAAACAAAAACAACCAAAACCCCCCACCAAAAAACTAAAACCAGAAAAAGGANGGTTTCGTGGTTGGTTTTTGTTTGTTTACCTTTAGTGTATGTTAATAAATCTAGCTGTTTCTATTTTTAACCTGTTTTGCTTTTCTTTTAATCCTATTCCACTAAAATGAAAATTCGGCGAATGTGATAACCACTACAGTTTAGAAGGGGATTGTTTTATCAAGGTATACCTCTGCCTAGGATCTTTGGTTGGCATGATCTGAAATGCCTTTTCAGCAGCATTCTTCATCCAATCAAGCACAGGCCGAGGTATTCCCCCTGCCTGCTTGCGTGCCTCAGACCATTCACCTACACCGCTATATGTTAAATTGTAGTTGGATTATTTTTTTGGTCAACTGCGCAACCAGTGCTTTGCAAGAGTTCAGGAAGTAAATCATTAAGCAGTTGTTTCCATGTTCTTTCCCACAGATTATATTCTGTGGGGGCAAGTAAACATGAAAACAAATCCTTTAGGTCACTAGGAACCAGAACATTAGATGAGAAAGTGGCTTTTAATAAGCCTTTAAAGAATTCACCCTTTCTGCTGAATTCTTTCTGAGTTCTGAAAAGCTTCTTTTTATTTTGGTATGAAAAGGTTCTCATTTAGGATGTTGTGACCTGCGATTGGGGGTGGAGCAATGGGAGGAGCCATGGGTGGAGCCAGGGGCAGGGTCGGGTTGACTGACACAGGGGGAGGAGCCAAAGGGACTGACGCAGAGGAAGGGGTGGTACTGGGGGGATGGGAGTGGTTAGGTGACAGGAAGGGATTGGGAGGAGGGGAGGAGATAGGGAGAAAGGGAGTGTGGGAAGAAGGAACACATGGTGTAGACCAATCCATGTAGCTTCAGCCATCATGTCCCCCTCGGGGGCCATTTTGTAGGGTCGAGAACAGAGGACCATAAGGGACAAACTGAGGATTTTCCACCAGGGAAAAGGGATTGGAATCAGAGTTTAGGGAAGGGTCTTTGACAGTTGGTGCCGTGCTGGCAGAGCTCGAGTCCCAAGAGGATTGCAGGAGTCCAGGAAGAGGGTAGCTGTCCTGCACTTTTATATCTTTGCGGGTTGCCCCCTGCAATCTGCCCAGGGTAGGGGAAGAGGGACCAGGGTAAGTGGTTTGGGGAGCAGGGGCTTCAGGCATAGCTGTGGACGGCTGCAATGGCTGTTTCTCCAGTTTCCCTTTTTCTTTCTCTCTTTCCTGGTTTCTGACCACCGATTGAATTTTCACAAACAAAGAATAAAATTTATCTCCAGAAGAATCTCCCTTTGTGATCAGCCCCATCAATACAGACCCCACTGCATCCCAAAAAATCAGTTCTAACATCTTTCAAATTCATCTGTGGAAAATGTAGAAATAACCATTGGACAAATCTCTTTAACAAAACCTTTGAAAACTCCATTTTTCCTCCCACCAGGATTTCTCCCAGTTGGAGGTACGCTTTTCTGTGTTGTGCACCCATTCTTGCCTGCACAACAACTGACCCACCCTTCCTTGCAGTAAAAGAAAAAAAGAAAAGAAAAAATAAAAGCAAAAGAAACCCAGAAACCCTTCTGGGGATACACATCTGTCTCAACAGCTTCCCTGGCGCTGCATGGCTCATCCGCCATGTGGCACCATGTGCTCGCCCTCCCGCGGGGCTAACACCGTACCCCCTGCCTACCACGTGGTCAGGCACTCACCACAGTGACGGTTCTGGAAATAAAAGGCTGCAAGGAAGGTTTTCGATACCGGGAGAGACCCCTCTGGTGCTGAGGGGCTGCCACTCCTTCCCCTGCTGGTCCGCCGCTTCCAAAGAGCGAGCTGGCTGGGAAGAGGTGCTGACGTTCCACAAACTGTAAGATCCTCGATGCCGCGGGCTGCGGCGAGCGGCGAGAAGCCGGCGATGTTCCTCCGGCGCGGTGAGCCCATGAAGCGGCGCGGGCAACCACGTGACTGGCAGCCGGTGTGGGCCGGCACGGGTCGCCCCAGCGCAGTGGCGCAGGTGGGCAGAGCATGGTCCGCTCGCGGCACCCCACTCATGGCAGGTCGTGACACACGGTCCTGCGGCCGTGCGGGCTTCAGCACGGCAGCAGCCGCTGCGCACGCTCCGGTGGCTGAGGCTGCACAGGTTGAGTGGTGGCGGTCACGGCGCGGCCCCAGCAGCTCCGCGGGCCGAGCACGCGGAAGCGGCGGCATGGCCCCAACTGCTGCACGCAGTCTCTCTCGCGGCAGGGCAGAGCGGCGCACACAACGCCTCTCTCCCATGTGGCCTGGCAGC
Organism: Donacobius atricapilla; assembly: GCA_013397315.1. Taxonomy (NCBI): domain Eukaryota; kingdom Metazoa; phylum Chordata; class Aves; order Passeriformes; family Mimidae; genus Donacobius; species Donacobius atricapilla. The sequence goes on along the minus strand of WBMY01018373.1, from coordinate 5,101 downwards.
GTGGTTGTCTCTCACGTGGCCGGTGGCAGCAGTGGCTCTTCTCCCGGCGCCGTGGTTTCTCGGCTCTCCAAGGCACAGTTTTTCCGTCTGGGGTCTTCTCGTTCCACGGGTGGGCGCCAGCTGACACCGGGGAACCAGGGAACTCCAGCTAGCTTGCACGCCGGCTCGATGCCACCAAGAGTGGCTGCCCTCAGACTGCTCGCAGTCCAAGTAGCAATGCAGAGCAAAGCTGCTCTCTACAGCTTCTGTGTATCTTTGGTGTCGAGGTTCGAAGCAAGAGTCAGAGAAGGCTCCCTCAAAGGCGTTTATTCTCCAAGGTTGTCTGAGAGGGAGAGAGGGAAGGCAGGGTCCCGTGCTTAACATTTAAACCGGGGGGCAGAGGGGGTGGGGCAGGTAGGTGATTGGCCCCAGGTTAACACAGGGCAGGGTCAGGAGAGGGGGACAAAGGGACAGGGGAGGAGATACCTTTGGACGGTACCTGAGTTATGAGGGGGAGAAAGCAGGGCTGAACCATTGGGGTCTCCAAAACAGCTTAACAAAACCCACCACCACACCAAATATTTTGCAAGAATATGACAACAAATGACTCAGGCAGATTCTGTGCAGTTGTTTAATGCATTGACCCTCAGTCCAATGAAACTGCAGTAGGATGATTTTGGACTCATACTTTAGGGAGTATGAGGGGTTTTGCTCCAGATGCAAAATGACAGACTACTGATGGCTCTTTACATATATTTTGCAGCCTGAGTTACTCATAAATAATTGTCAAATCAAGTAAACTCCCCATAGCCTTTCCAAGCAGGAAACACTGAGAACATTAAAAAAAACCCACCAAATACGAGGTAGAGAAAGGAACTAACTGAAAGGTGCTTGTTTCTTTTTCTTGAGTTAATTTGAGAGAAAAAAAAATAAGAAGAAAGGCAGCTCCCACAGGAGCTTTCCAATAGGTTTTCCCCAAGGTGTTTAAATCTTAAGATTTTTACATTGTGAACCAAGTGCAAGGAAAAAAAATGCCCTTCTCAATGCCCATACTGTGGAATCAAGAGGATTCCTTTAAGTTAATCTAGTACAGCACTGAGTCTATTCATACTAGGAATAATTTATTTTCTATCTGTTTTCAGGAAATCCAACTGGGAGAAAGAATTTGACTCAGCTTGCATTATTTTTGACCTAACAAATTGGGTAAAGTTCTCCACTCTCTCATAACTAGTATTCTAATGTATATGAACATTGAAAACCCTTTATTTCTCAGTTTCAAGCTAGAGGTGACAGCTGCTTTTCAGGATACAGGCTGTCCTGGTATCTTGTCACAGTCTGTAAGATGTCTTCAGTATTTCCATTGTCCCTCTTTCCTTAAGCTTTTTGTCTTATTGTGATTTTTTTCTTCCCCTTTTCCTTATTCTCTTTTCCATTGATCATTGATCTGCCACATTTCCCCATGGGCTGTGTCTGACTATCTCCTTGGATTCCATTCTCCTCTCTGCTTTGTCTGCAACCATTTTCATTTTGAAATGTAACTGTCCTTATTAGCTGCTTTCCCAGCTCCAGACAGATTTGTGCTTTGCCTGTTTAACAATCCCATCACACACCCAGTGTCGAATTGCATGTTTTACACAGAGCTCTTAATCCCCCAGCAGAACTTCCCTTCTGATCCCCTCACAGACCAGCAGCTTCCTGTCTGGCATGTTCACTTAACAACACAGACAGCAAATTTGACATAAACCCCACTTATTCAGGCTGTGTTTTAGGAAATCTCACTGCATGCCAGCCCCTGTTTTCCCTTCTACAGGGAGCAGTTGCTTTTCATTTCTGGAACATTACCTGAGCTACACCCATCCTGCCACAGATTCAATTCTGTCCTGCCCCACCCCCAGGAATGGAGAATGTCTCTCATCCTTTACTCCTTATTGAAAAATCAATACCTTAAAATATCCAAACCCATCATTTTTACTAGTTTGGTCTGTTTCACTCATCACACTTCTTCTCCTCATCATTATCTTGTTGCATTTTATATTTTTCCCTTGTTCATCAGTACTTAGAGCTGCCTCTCTAGATAGGAAGAAAGGAAAACTTCCCTCCAAGCTGGGCATTCTTACTGGCTCCATAACTTCAAAATTTTCCATGCACAGCCTCAAAATCCCCCTCTGCAGTAAATATTTGCTGCTTGTCACAAACAGGAAACTACAGAAGTGATCACATCATCAAGAAGAAGCAAAATTAAATGGAAAAGGCACTTTTAACCTTAATGGTACCTGGAAAGCATCAAACTTAGAAATACAGGCTCCTGAGATTCTCAGTGGAGGGTGAATGCTTCCAGAGGAAAACCCGGATCAGCTACATTACAAGGAATCTGGCTTCTCCTAAATACACAAGCTGGATCATGCTTATTGTGGGAATTTCTGTGGTTCTGAGAGGGTTTAGTGACTGTGCTTTAGGGTTTTTTTGAATATAAACATCTTCTCAGTGACTTTGAATGAAGTTTTGGAAGTTGACCTAAATCTGTGAAGTTTAAATATGGTCCAGCTACGGTTGGACTCAATTATCTTGGAGGTCTTTTCCAACCTTAATTATTCCAATATTCTGTACAGGGATACCCCAATCAAGTGATTTCTTCTGTTTCTTGAGGGAAGACTCGGGCAAAGTCAAGTACTGATGGTTACTTATTAAAGAACTTCCCCTCAGTATTTCCTTTACTATAGAAGTAGGAAGCAAGTGCTTAGACTGACTGCAAAACTGACTTTAATCATGTAACAATATGTAGTTTCACCAAGGCCCACACAAAATATTAGACTCAAAACTGGTACAAATACATAACCTGCATAAGTAAAAATACAGTTTATAAAAATAAACATTGCATGTGTGCATCTCTTCATACAAATCCAACAGCAGGTACACATACTTACATTGAATAAAACTTATTGACAAATACAAAATCTGACTCTAGCAGACCACTGTGCTGCAAAAGGCAGTATTTCGGCAGCATGAGGGACTTTTACCCACTCTTTTTTATCAGCTGTGTTTCTAACTTGAACAAAATGTTATCCATCATCTTGACTTAGAACCCAAAAGCACAGTTTTCACATTATTTCCAATGAGAGGAGACATATCTAATTTTATGTGGAACTGACACAGTTACCTACCTAAACCTGTACTAGAAGTTGTGAGCTGAACTAAAAATGGAGGTAAATAATCCAGATATTAATGCTGTGCTTTTCCATGAGGTGGTTGCTCTTACCATGGCAGGCAGCACGAGTAACTTGAGCAAGATCAGAGTTTATTTAATCTAAGGATGATGGTACATTCTTTCCCAAACAAAAAATTCTTCTAGCTGGAAAGTTTCTAACAGGTCCCACTTAAACAGGGCTAGCTTTAGAAAAACCCTTGCCTTTCTTCTTGGAGTCCAGGGCATGTGGAAAACCCCTCAAACTGCCCTGGGGGGTCCAAGACCCTGGCTGGGACCCCAGGAAAGCACTGTCTTTGACCTTAGTCCATGGGAAAAACTTCCAACACTCATAGATGAATTAAAAACAACAAAGATTTAAAATAGATAGTAGTTTAGTTTGTCACAGGGTGAAAATTTGTAGTTTTGGGATTTTAGTATGGAAGTAAATCAGAGCAAGATGGAGAATTTTGGGCGTTGTCTCATCTTCTTCTTCTTCGTCTACTCCATGTTCTGCTGTGACGGTGGCACAAAGACATAGGTAGAATGGATTTGATGTACAAATTGCATGTTTAGAATAGGTGACCATAACTGGCACAAAACTGTAAATATAGTATGTTTTTAGAGTTAATTGGATTAGAAATCTTTAAAAAC
>WBMY01018372.1:112278-123940 GCA_013397315.1 Donacobius atricapilla | reverse complement strand
GGAGGACCCCCCTGGTGTGGGCTGGGTGGGAAGAGAGACCCCGAAAGCACCCGCTGGTGTGGGCTGGGTGTGGAGAAGAACCCTGGGAGCACCCCCTGGTGTGGGCTGGGTGGGAAGAGGGACCCCGGGAGGACCCCCCTGGTGTGGGCTGGGTGGGAAGAGAGACCCCGAAAGCACCCGCTGGTGTGGGCTGGGTGGGAAGAGGGACCCCAGGAGGACCCCCCTGGTGTGGGCTGGGTGGGAAGAGAGACCCCGAAAGCACCCGCTGGTGTGGGCTGGGTGAGGAGAGAAACCCCAGGAGCACCCCCCTGGTGTGGGCTGGGTGAGGAGACCCCGTGAGGACCCCCCTGGTGTGGGCTGGGTGGGAAGAAAGACCCCAGGAGGACCCCCCTGGTGTGGGAAGAGGGTCCTGCCTGGGGGAAGAGGGATCACAGCACTGTTTCCATCTTCCAGGGGATGGGAGACCCTCGAGCAGGGGGCCCTACGAAATGGTGGTGAGTTCCCGGGATGGCCGGGGCGGGGATGGCTCTGTTTGTGGGCTGCGCTGAGGGGCCCCATCCCCTCTGCTCCCCGCTTGGCCAGCAGCTCCTGGGGAGGCCGGAGGAGCAGGGGGATGAGGCTCATCCAGCAGTTCCTGGGAAGGCCGGAGGAGCAGAGGGATGAGGCTCATCCAGCTGGGAAGGCCGGAGGAGCAGGGGGATGAGGCTCATCCAGCAATTCCTGGGAAGGCTGGAGGAGCAGGGGGATGAGGCTCACCCAGCTGGGAAGGCCAGAGGCGCAGGCAAATGAGTTCACCCAGCAATTCCTGGGAAGGCCGGAGGAGCAGCGGGATGAGGCTCATCTGGCAATTCCTGGGAAGGCTGGAGGAGCAGAGGGATGAGGCTCATCCAGCAGCTCCTGGGAAGGCTGGAGGAGTAGGGGGATGAGGCTCATCCAGCAATTCCTGGGAAGGCTGGAGGAGCAGAGGGATGAGGCTCATCCAGCAATTCCTGGGGAGGCCGGAGGAGCAGAGGGATGAGGCTCATCCAGCAGTTCCTAGGGAGGCTGGAGGAGCAGAGGGATGAGGCTCATCCTGCTGGGAAGGCCGGAGGAGCAGGGAAATGAGTTCACCCAGCAATTCCTGGGAAGGCCGGAGGAGCAGGGGGATGAGGCTCATCCAGCAATTCCTGGGAAGGCCGGAGGAGCAGGGGGATGAGGCTCACCCAGCTGGGAAGGCCAGAGGAGCAGAGGGATGAGGCTCATCCCTGCAGGGTCGTGGTGTAGAGCTGGGCCAAGCAGAGGAGGCTCTGGTAGCGCCCAGGGTGCTCCCGGCCCCCTCCTCAGTGCCATTAACGCTTTCCTGGTGGCAGAATCCAGAACTCTTCCCTGGCACGGTGGAGATCCCAGGGTAGGGGCGGGCTGTGCTCACCCAGAGCTCCTCCAAGCTCAGGATCCATGGCCGGGTCCCGCTTCCCCGAAACCACCACGGGTTGTGTTTCTCCCTTGCCACAGAGCTCCATGTTCCGAAAGCTGCCCTCGTGGTACCGGAGGGTGAACACGGGGGCAGAGGACAACGCCGCCAACGACCACCGGGAGAGCCAGGAGCATCACCCAGAGCCGGTACGGGAGTGGCACCCTGGGAGGCGCTGGAGGGTCTCTGTGTGGGATCAGGGTGGCAAAATTGCAGTCGAGAGAGCGCTCGGAGGATTTAACGCCGATGCTGAGCAAGCACAGCTCCTGTGTCCCCCCTCTCTGGGCCTGCTGCCATCCCAGAGGCAGGAAATGTGGATGTCCTGGCGGTGGGCGGTGATCTCCTGCCCCGACAGCCCCGGGAGAGAGGAGAGAGGGTCTCCAAGCCCCATAAAGCACGCATTGGTGCTGGGGCTTGGTGGGTGCTGTAGGACACGGTCATTCCGGGAGTGACACCGTCATTCCGGGAGTGACACCGTCATTCCAGGACTGAAATTGTCATTCCAGGGCGTGCCGCAGAGCGGGAGTGGAAGCCCCAGGAGGTGTCTGGTTCCAGTGCCAGGGAATGACCCCCTTCAGAGTAAGCGCTGGGGCCCAGGGGACGTGCTGGGGGCTGAGGTCGCCGTCCCAGCTGCCCATGGCCGGCGCCGTGCCCTGAGCTGTCCCCTTCCCCCTGCAGTGCTGAGGAACTCCTTCTACATCTTCGCTGAAAAGGTGCCCATGTCCGCCTGGAAGAAGTTTGGCCGCAGGCTGGACCTGGAGGAGAACGACGTCGTCACGGCCACCTCGGACGATGGTTTCTACGACATGCTCTACAAGTGGCAGATCAGGAAAGGCACCAAGGCCTCCGTGAACACGCTGCTGGAGACCCTGGAGTGGCTGCACCTCGGCGGGCTGGCGGAGGACATCTCCTCCGCGCTGGTCCAGAACGGACTTTTCCAGTATGAAACGAGCTGAAGGGAGCAGGGCATGTGCTGCACGTCCCATGCCCTCGGGTTACAGCTGCTAAAGCCATTCTAAAAACTTGAATTTTAGCTATTCTTACCTCATCGGTGGCTTCTCTCCTCCTGAAGCCATCACAGAGTTCAGCTGAGCCAGGAAGAGCTGATCCTCAGTGAAGGACGAGCCTCGGGCTCCTCTCTGCTGGAGTTACAGCTTCAACATTGGTGCTTCCTCGTGAAATCCCAACTGGCTTCTTGATTTCACTGGCTGAATGTGAATTAATAATTTCAAGCTTCCTCTGGGACCATCTTGCTGGGAAGCGCCGGTACTACCAGGAGACCTCCGTGAGAGGAGCTTTTGAAGGGATTTTGGCATCCCTGAGCATTTCAACTGGCCATCCTTATTTTTCAAAGGATCCCTGGCGTTGTGAAATGGCTTCTGCTTCTAGAACATCCCTGAGTAGGCTTCATTCCGCGTGCTTGGTGGTTCTGCAAGCTCCGCTGGGGCCTTGGGTTACTTCCTGTCGACTGAATTGTGTCCTACATAGTTCTGCTTGCTCTTAGGAGCCAGCTAGACACTGCACTTGGAGGGGAAAGTGGGGAATGACTGATTGCACTACGGTCACTGGGGCTGCCTGGGGAGAGGGACAGCACAGGGGGCACCCGGCCCAGCCCCCTGCCAGGGCCAGGGACATCTTCCACTCCTCCGCGTTGCTCCAAGCCCCTGACCTTGAATGGTGGCCAGGATGGGGCAGCTCATCTGCGCAGCCTTGCTGCCAGTGTTTGCCCGCCCTCGTTGTGAAATAGTTCTTCCCGATACCTGATCCCATGTGATTCCTACTGAAGTGATTCCCGTGTCCTGGCACTCCGTGCCCTTGTCCAGAGTCCCTCTCCAGTCCTCCTGGAGCCCATTGAGGCCCTGGAAGAGGCTTGAAGTGTCCCAGAGGCTTTTCCTCTCCGGCCTGGCACAATCCCAGCCTGCCTTCAGCCCTGGGAGCATCTCCGGGGCCTGCTCTGGATTTGCTCCACCACCTCCACACCCTTGTGCTGCTGGAGGCCCCGGAGGTGCAGGTGGGGTCTCAGCAGAGCTGAGGAGAAGGGAAGAACCCCCTGCCCTGTCCCCGTGGGTGGCTGTGCTGTCCCTGTGGCCCCTGGCAGCGTGGGGGGGGCGAATGCACTGAAGTCCCTGTGGGTACCCCTGCCCACCCCAGCGCCGTGGGCAGCTCCTCGAACACCGTGCCGGTCACACAGAGCTCAGGGACAGCCCAGCGGGGAGAACAGCCGGGAAAACTGCTGCGTTACTTGAGCTGCCCCCCCAGTCCACTAGGACCTTCCCCAGTTGTGTTCCTGCTGCTTCCCCGTCTCCCCCACCCTCCAACACTGCAGTACTTCAACAGGTAGAAATTTTGTACTTATTTATTTAGCAACTGTAAACATTTACATATATTAACTTAAAAGCTATATAAAAATATTTGTTTTTTATGCATGGTTGTGTGGTTTTCTACAGAGCTCTGGCCCAGCCAGTTTGCTATTTTCCAGTTTTTTACATTTCTCTGTTTATGAAGGAAGAGTTAATTTAAAAAAAAAAAAAAAAGAAAAAAATTCCTCCTGAAAGTCTCGTCCTGTTTGCTTTCCCNNNCCCCCAAACCTCCGGGGTCCGGGTGGACACCAGCTGCTCCATGTGGCTCTGCGGACTCAGCCCATGGAATTAATGCTCCGCCACCCCAGCGCTGATCCCCAAAGGTCCTTTCTGCCAGGGAAAGCGCTCAGCAAGCCACCCTGGCCTTCATTTACCCTACCCCAGTCCCGGGCTTTGTCCCCTGCCGAAGCAGGGGGGTGACACCGGTCCCTCCGTCCCTCGTGCCGGGGGTGGCACCCGCGGCGCTGCCCCGGGGGGCTCGGGCTCCACGCAGCCAGGGCTCTGTGTGTTGCGGTAGCTGTGGTGCAAATCCATGCAGTGCTTAGTGAGAAAAGGGCTCTGCTGAACGCGCCACCCCCAAAAAAAAAAACAAAAACCCGCCCCTGGAGCTGCTCTCTGCAGCCCCTGCACTGCCGAGGGGATTTTTGGAAGAGCGTGGGGCTGGGGGTGAGAAGCTGGAGGTGGCGCTGGGCTGCCCGGAGGGTCGGTGCCCAGGGGCCTCCTCACCTGGGCGTTCCTCTGTGCCCCCTGCGCATGCAAACCTGGGCAGGAGCTGCTGCAGGGCCAGGCACATGCAGGGCCCAGTGCCAGGGCTCGGGGTCCTGACCCCAGGGAAGGCGAACAGGACTCGGAAACAGCGGCGAGCGCCCGGATCGTGCGAAAAGGAGACAAAAGTCCTACCTGCTCGCCGGGGGTGAGGAGCCACGGCCGCTCCTGCATCCGAGGCTGAGGGCGGGCATGAGGAACGAGGGGCTCCAAGGGGCTCCAAGGGGCTCCACGAGGCCAGCTGGGAAAGAGGAGCGGCGGGGGACGCCACCGCGAGCCCCTCCAGCAGCAGCCTGGGCAGCGGTGGGCTCCAAGGAGCTTTCCCCATCCCAGCTGGGGACGGGGAGGAGGTTTGGGTGCCTCTCCAGCACGGACACAGGTGGGACGTGCGGGGTTAGTCCGATGGAAAAGCCACCCCGGGGTTTGGGTCCTGCAAGGCCTCGCTGTCCCTGCCCGTCCCCGGAGCGCTGGGAGGGGGTGATGGCATCACCCCAGGCCTGGCACAAGGACGGGCCTTGGCCAGCAGCTCCTCCCACACACACAGGGACCACGCCGGGCTTTTCAAATGCCATTTATTACAACGGAGCCTTCCAGGCTAAAATCCCAAGCCGAAGGCTCGGGGTTGGTTTCCGGTGTGGCAGGTGGAGGGAGTGGGTTCGGGGTTGGGACGGGGTCGGGCTTTTTTTGCTTTTAAGTTTCTGTCTAAACAAAACCGAAGAGTTAAGAACAGGGAGGAGAGGACCGGGGTCCCCTCCGTGCCCTGATTTAGGACAGACCCCACTTGTAGGGGAAATCCTGCAGTGCCTGGAGGCATCTGGGCACCGGGGTCCCCTGCCCTGTGCCTGACCCTGCTGTGAGTTGAAGGGGGTGGCAGGACCCCCACGGTGGCTCCAGGTGGTGAGATGCCATCAGACACCCAAACCACGCCCCGGAGCTGCTGTTTCCAAATGAAAATGGAAGCAGGATGAGTTCCTCCGTCTTCGCCTTCCTCACGCCGCTGACGCTCCGGAAAACCGATTTCCAACAAAAATCCCGCCACGAAACCAGGACACAGCCCTGGTGCCCCCGCCAAGGTGAGTTTCTCCTGCTGCTCGGGCTCTGCCAGTCCTGCCGCGGGGGCGAGCAGGGCTCCAGGAGCGCTGGGGGCTGGCGCCGAGCCCCTCCGCGGGGGCGCTCACTGCCCTCGGCCCCGGGGCTTGTGCCACTCCACGCCTGGCGCTGGGGCAGGGCATCCCACCCTTCCTCCTCCTCCTCCTCCTCCTCCTCCCCATCTCCTCCCAGGGAAGCTGGAGCCAGGGCAAGGACGGGGCTTTCAAACCACAGCCGAGGAGGAGGAGGAGGAGGAGGAAGAGGAGGCTGTGGCTGCCGACGATGAAGGAGAGGAAGAAGGGGAGGAGGAGGCGTTCCAGAAGAGCCACCGCCTCTTGGGCTGCCGTTTGAGGTGGAGGTAGTCTTCCTTCTCCCGCTCCTTCTTCGCCCGCTGGTAGTGATCCTCCTCCTTCAGGTACCACACCGGCGGCCAGCGGTGCTTCTCGAAGTACTCCTGGTTCTCTGCGGGCACACGGGGAGGTGTGAGGGCAGTGCCAGCACCGCGGGGACGCCGCTGTCACCTCCCCCTGGCTGCCACTCACCTCCCGACATGGCCTTCATGTCCCGCGGGAACTTGCGGCAGACGTTGTTGTAGTTGGTGCAGATGTGGTGCAGGCACCAGTCGGCGAGCTGGTAGGCGCAGTGGAACTGGGAAAGGACGGGACGCCAGCTCAGGGCCACCAGGAATGGGCCAGCACCCGGGATTCGCCTCGTTTCTCCACGGGCATGCCAGGCCAGACCTGGTTGTGCAGCGCCTGGAGCTGCCGGACCCCTCTGTGTGTGACCCCAGCCCTGCCAGACCCTCTGTGGGTCACTGCCAGACCCTCCGCGTGTCACCTGGAGCACCCCCAGCCCTGCCAGACCCTCTGTGTGTGACCCCAGCCCTGCCAGACCCTCTGTGGGTCACTGCCAGACCCTCTGTGTGTGACCCCAGCCCTGCCAGACCCTCTGTGTGTCACCCCAGCCCTGCCAGCCCCTCTGTGTGTCACTGCCAGACCCTCCGTGGGTCACCTGGAGCACCCCCAGCCCTGCCAGACCCTCTGTGGGTCACCCCAACCCTGCCAGCCCCCTCCGTGTGTCACCTGGAGCACCCCCAGCCCCGCCAGCAGAGGCTCCCGTCCTACCTGAGCCAGCTCCAGGAACACCAGCACGTCCCCGTCGATGTCCACCATCATCTGCGCCGCCTCCATCAGGCCGGTGACCGTGTACTGCTCTGCACGGGGGGGACACTCGGGCTCAGGGGGCGGCTGGGACGGGGCGACAGCCACCCCGCCGCGCTGCAGCCCCCCCGGGACTCACCTGTGAGAGCCACCAGGTGCGGCAGGCAGAGGCGGTTGGCGAGGATGATGAGCTTCATGTCGTCCAGGTCGGGGCTGGAGCTGAACTGCCCCGTGTACAGGTACTCCAGCACCGCCCGCATGCAGCTCTTGCTGGTGTGAGGAAGTGCCACCTGCCAGACACACGCGCTGTCACCTCCTGGCCGTGCCCCCGCCCGTGCCAGCCTTGCCCTGCCAGCTCTCCTCACCTCGTTGGTGGAGCTCTCCACGAAGGGGCCGCCGAACATCGCGGCCATCCAGTCGCAGCTGGAGATGAGCAGGGGCTTGTGGGCACTGATAGCACCGTCATCCAGCACGAAGGTGACATCTGGGGACAGCAGAGGGGTGCTGCTGGGACCCCGGGGTGCTGCTGGGACCGGCCCTGCCACCCCGGGCTCAGCCACAGAACCCCTCACCCTGGGGACAGCGGAGGGAAGGGGGCAGAGCCCAGCACATCCCGTCTTTTTCCGTAAAATTATCTTTCATTTTTATCCAGCGTTCCCTGCCAGCTCAGAGGAGCCTCAGCAGTGCTCTCTGCCTGTTCCGAGGGGTTTTCTCACAACACGTTTGCCAGCAAGGGGAAAAGCAGATGTCACACCCAAACTGGAGTCCCTGGAGAGGCTGCGGATCTCCTGCCTCGCTCTCCGCGGCTTCTCCCAGGGGCGTGCAAGGGCCAGCACACATCTGTCCCTGACAGGGACAGCCTGACCATATCAGGATCGAGCGCCACGAAACAAATCCAGCCGGAGGGAGGCTGGGCCAGTCACGTCCCCATGGGACGTCACCTCGTGCTGGTGGCTCGTGCTGCTCGCTGGGAAGCTGGGGAAATCCTGCTAAGGGCGCTTGCTCCTCATAAATCAGGATGACCCTGTGAAAATCCCGGCTGGCAGAAAAGGAAGTCGCTTTTGCAGCTCTTCCATAAATAAACAGAGCTGCTGGGCCAGCTGGGGAGCAGGAAACCCTGGGGAAGGGCTTCACACTCACTTTCTTGGGGAAAAAACAAGGCGATAAAAATCCCCAAACAGCAAAGTGCGACCAAAAACCCCGTGAGAGGCACGGCTGCCCCCTCACACGCGGAGCAAAGCCAGGAGCTCCGAGGCCCCACCCACCCCGTGAGCCCCCAAAAAGGACCAGGCTGCTGCTCCTGGAGCCGTACCCGAGAAAGTCCCCTTGGCCAGGCATTCCTTCACCCGGTTGGTCCTGCGGACGTGGAAGGCTTTGGTGATCTCCTGGTTCATGAACGCCTCGTTGTTGAGGATGTTGGCCACCATCATGCGCAGGTCGAACACCTCCAGCAGCTCGGCGATGTGGGCGATGTGCATGAGGTCCCGCTCGTTCTCGTCCAGCTCGCCCGTGTACAGGTACTTCAGCACGGCCCGGAAAGGACCCGGCTGGATGGACGCGTCCATCTTCACCACCACCATCAGCTTGGACTTGTAGGTCAGCGGGTCCTCGGCCATCTCCTCCTGGATGCTGGCGAAGGCCCGGCTCCACGAGGAGAGGTTCCGGCCGCGCCGCAGCCCGCGCTCGCCGCTCTCGTAGCGGTCGCCCCGCAGGATCCCGTCACTGGTGGAGGCTCTAAGGCACGGTTTGCGCTGCCCGGGTGCCGCCTCCTCGGCGCTCTCGCAGATGTCGAAGCTGGCGGCGCGCAGGAGGAAATCCCGCNCCAGAACTGCAGGTGGCGGCGGGAGATGAGGGCGGCGCGGATGGCGTTGTCGAAGACGTCCTTGACGCCGAACTGGGCCACCACGCTCGTCTCGTAATAAGGGATCCCCAGCTCCTTGGCGACCTCCCTGTCCTTCTCCGGGGGAAGGATCTCGTTAGGTTTAATTGGCCTGAAAGAGACGGGGAGATAATTAACGAAGAGATAAAGGAGGGCAAGGCAGCGACGTCGGCGGGGCATGAGGGTCCCACCTGGCCAAGGGGCGCCGCGCCCGGTTGACGGCCTCCAGGTCGGCGTAGCGCAGGTCGAGCTGGCAGCCCACCAGGATGACGGGGGCACGGGGACAGAAGTGTTTGATCTCCGGGTACCACATGGTCTTCACATGGTGCAGGGAGTTGGGGTTGGCGATGGAGAAGCACAAAACCACAACGTCGGACCTGTGAGGGGACAAAGGGGGGGGTCAGGGTCCGGTTTGGGGGCTCCCGCCCTGGCCCCGGGAGTAGCGCCAGGCGCTGCCTCTCCCCACCTGCCGTAAGCAAAGCGCCTGTCCTTGTGGTGGTCACCAAAGGTGTCCCAGAGGCGCAAGGACACGCTGACATCGTCTACCACATCCCGGGAGCGCTCCAGCACCTGCGGGGACAGAAAACCGCCCCAGCTCCTCAGTCCCCGAGCCTCACAACAACAACAACAACAACAACACCACCACCACCACCACGAGGGCTGTCCCCACCGCCGGGAACACACAACCCACATGGCTCCACGTCCTCGGGATGCCCACGGGGGTGTCCCTGAGCCCCCCCGGCAGCCCTGGCAGCCCTCACCTCCTGGCAGACGCGGTACTGGTCGATGGCCCACACCGTGGGCACGTGCGTGGCGAGCAGCTGGTACTGGGTCAAGGTGGCGTTGCAGGCACGGGCACAGATGAGCCGGGTCTTGCCCACCGCGTTGTCCCCGACCACGACACACTTGATGGTTTCTACGTTTGGCCTCTCATAATCCATGTCAGAATCCATTAATTGGGACCTGCGGGGCGGGAAGGAGGGCTTGGCAAACTCCGGAGCGGCCGGGGAGGTGTCTCCAGGGCAGCAGAGGGGCACAGAGCAGGAGGATGCTGACACTCCCTGGCAGCCGGGGGAAGCTCTGCAGCAGCTCCTAGCCCTTCCCAGCTCGCTGTCCCCGCCAGTCCCCTTTAAAATTTTATGTTCTGGTGGCAGTGTGGCTGCTGTGCCACGTCAGACACACGGCCTGCGTTGGATTGCGCCCTCCTCCCTCCCAGCTCTCCGGCTCATGCTTGTTCATGTGAGATCAGGCTTTTTCTTTTTTTTTTTTTTTTTCCTCCCCTCTCCCTTCCTCCTCTTCCTTTTCTCCTTCTCCAGCATTTGCAAGAGAAACTTCCAGAGCCGCACACTCGGGCACTGCCAGGCTCCGCTGCCTGGCAGAGGACGCTGACCTGCCCCCCTTTCCCCAGCCCAGTCCTCAGGGGATTTTTGCTCCCAGCTAAGAGCAGCAAGAAGAAACTCCTTAAGGTTTCCCAGAGGCTCAGCAGCCACGGGGATCGGGAGAGCTCCCAGGGGCTGGTGTGACCCCAACACTCCCGAGAGAGACGTGGGTGCTGCGGGTGCTGCAAAGCCAACGAGCAGCGCTCAGGTGTGCCCAGGTGTGTCACCCACTCCCTGCTCAAAGCCAGAGCCCAAATCAGCCAGAATTAACTCATCGCAGCATCAACCCCGGGGTTTATGTGGTTTCCAGGAGGAAAAGCACTTAAGGGACTGAGGGATAGAAAAACGGACAAAAAACCCCCACATCACAATTTCTCTGAACTTCCCAAGGCCACGGATCTCTTCCTCCTTTGGACAGCAAGGGCAAAAAAAAAACCAAAAACCACATCGCAATTTCTCTGAACTTCCCAAGGCCACACATCTCTTCCTCCTTGGGATAGCAAGGGAAAAAAAAAACAAAAACCAAAAACACATCCCAATTTGTCTGAACTTCCCAAGGCCACGGATCTGTTCCCCCTCGCCGCTCCCTCCTGGCAGCGGCCTCCCGAGCTGCTATAATAAACCACCAGCGCAGTGAGCGAAAATACCCGGTAACGATGGCAACCGAGCCCCGCACGTGGGACCACAGCTCCCCAAACCGGCAGCCTGGCAAGGACTTGCCAATGTTAGCAGCTCCCTGCGCGCGCAGCCTCCCTGGGCACACCTGGATGCCCAGGGCAGGGCTGAGCCGCCAGCCCCGCGGGCAGCTGCAGGCACGGGCAGGTGGCACCAATCCAGGGCACCTCGGGTGCCAACGCTGCCACACCGGGCTGCTCCCGAGGAGAAACTTCCCTGAGCAGCTGTCGCCGCGTTCCACGCCCCCTCCATCCTTTGGGATGCAGGGAGTTCATCCCAAAGGGCGCTGAAAAGCGGGAGCGGCGGCAGGGCAGGTGGGCTCCTTGCCCGTTATTCCCTCAAAATCCATTTCCGCGCCCCCCCCCTGCTCCTCCCAGGGATCAGCCGGGCTCGGTAGGAGCAGAGGATCCAGGAGATCTCTGCGGTGCGCGGCGTGCGAGTGCTCGGCGAGCTTCGCCGTGGTTATTTTTAGGCTCAGCCGAGCTGGTCGGGATGGAGGGGGAAGGTATGGGAATGACAACTGCAGTTGGCACTCGGGATGTTTGTCCCTGGTGGGGAGCTCAGCCCACCCCCGGCCGAGGCAGCTCGGAGAGTCCGGGGCCTCACGGGAATTAAGGGCTAAATCCCTGTGGGATCAGCGCCTGCCCTGAGGAGGGGAAGAGGGGGACAGCAGCGGGGACAACGAGGGGGTTCTCGGTGAAGCAGAACCACACTGGGAGCTCTGCTGGCCCCACAGTGGGGGGGTCACAGCCCCTCACCCACCACACCACCCCGGGAAGGGCTGAACCTTTCCAAGCCCCCTCCTCACCTTCCCCACCACCACTCCCCTCCCGGGAACAGCTCCAAAAACCCACCGGAGAATAAAAATAACCCGAGACGCCGAGAGATTGGCGATCCCCCCCCGA
>WBMY01018372.1:90349-100449 GCA_013397315.1 Donacobius atricapilla | reverse complement strand
GGGCTGTCCCCAAGGTCACATCCCCGGGCTGCCCCCAGGGTCACATCCCCGGGCCGTCCCCGAGGTCACCTCCCCAGTCTGTCCCCGAGGTCACCTCCCCGGGCTGTCCCCAGGGTCACCNCTGTCCCCGAGGTCACATCCCCAGGTCTGTCCCCGAGGTCACATCCCCAGGTCTGTCCCCGAGGTCACATCCCCAGTCTGTCCCCAAGGTCACATCCCCTGGGCTGTCCCCGGGGTCACATCCCCGGGCTGTCCCCAAGGTCACATCCCCAGGCTGCTGCTCCCCCCGACCCTCCCCAAAAGTGCCGAAATTCAGGGATGGGGCAGGAGCCCCCGGGATTGGGATTCGGATTGTGACTGGGACTGGGATTGGGATTGGGATTGGGTTTGGTCTTGGGTTTGGTTTTGGGATTGGGACTGGGACTGGGACTGGGAGTGGGATTGGTTTTGGTCTTGGGTTTGGTTTTGGGATTGGGACTGGGACTGGGACTGGGATTGGGATGGGCGGCCGCATCCCCAAATCCGGCGATCCCGCAGGTGCTGCAGGGGACGGGGTTGGGATAATTCCTGCTCGTGCTGCTGCTGGAGCTGAGGTTTGGGATGGGAAGGAGAGGGAAGGGGGCGGCTCTGGGGGCTGCTGCCAGGCTTGGGGGGCTCGCTCAGTTGCGCGCTTTTCCGTGGAAAATATCGGATATTTTGATTGCTGCTGGAATTGCAGCCAGGTCGGAGGGACGGGGGGTGGTGCCAGGGAAGGTTTTGGGGGTCGCAGCAGCCCCGGGGCCGCTCTGGGGCTGGGTTCGTGCTGCCCTGGCAGCTCCTCCTGTTGGGATCCCTGCGGGAGCCGAGGTGCTGCCAGCTCCAGAGGCAAAAAAAAGCATCCTGGATCCTTTCCCTGATCCCACAGGGATTCCTCGGAGGCTGCTGTGGGTCCAACCCCCCTTTTCGGGGCTCTGACCCGTCCCCTGCGCTGCTGGTGACGGGGTTTAATCCAGCTCGACCAGGCACAGCTGCCGGCCAGGAAAATGGGCCAGGAGGGGGTGAGAGTTCAGCGCTGGAGCTTTGGCAGGTATAAAGGGAAAAGCCAGAAATCCTTCCCTGTTAATCCCAGGGATCTGCATGGGCTGTTTAAAGCTCCGCTGCTCCGGCCTGCGGCTCACAGGAGGGGTTTGGGGACATAAACTCAAGCCCCTCACTCCAGATTTTGCCCCGGCATCTTATCAATGCTGGGGAAACCCAAAAAATCCAGGCTCAGCCCTTGAACTGCCTTTTATGATGCGGGGTCTTTAACCCCTGACCCTCACGTGGCTCCAGACAGACCCAGGGGAACTCCTGAGCCCAATAAATCTGTCACAACCCCGAAATCCACTTAAAAACCCCCCAAGGAGCCGAGCCAGCCCCGCAGACGGGTTCAGATGCAAATTTATGGCCTGGCCGGGGCCATGTGGGGTTTTTGATTCACAAAGCTCTTGCCCAGGGGCTCGGCCGGGACAAGGTGAAGGCGACCTTGGGGTTGTTGGGTTGGAGCAGGAGCCCGGAGTTCTTGGCCGGGGAAGGAGGGAAACGTGAGGACAACCCATGGAGAAGGGAGATAAGAGGCCCAGCGAGGCCGGGGCACGGCCGGAGCTGCCGCCTGGGGAGAGAGGATGTGGGTTTCGCTTCCTTTTCTGATTGCTGCGGAATTAAAGGGCTGGAAAAACGGGCTTCCTGCAAGGCTAAAATTGAGGGAATTCCCCCGGCCACCGAGGCTCTGCCAAGTGCTTGGCTTCGTGCTGCCTCGCTGCTCGGTATCAGCAGTGTAAATACATTTTTTTTAGCGATTTTTCAGCCTGTAGATGTTGTTTTTTTTGGAGTTGCTCAGGTGCTTTGCTCACTGGGCTCTGGGGGAAACTGAGGTGTCGCCCTGATTTTTTTAGCCTTCTGTTCTGTCTCATAGTTTTCTGAGTTGGATTGGTTTTTCCGCATGGGTGTTGTAAACAGAGGTAATATTTTTATAAATTTAAGGAAAAATTTTATTCTTGTTTTTAGAGCTATGGACAGTTGTCTTGACCAAGGGGATGGGGAGAGGTGTCAACCTTCTCCCCCAGTCCCTGACCTTTGTCGAAATACTGTAAAAGTGGAGTCAGATTTGGTAATAAAATAGTTCATGTCTTCTCACTAAAGTGTGTGTGTCTGTGTGACGAACAGCATCACTGAGGCACAGAGGAAATATTCTGATTTCTTCCCGAATCAGAGGAAAATACCAGATTATTGAAGGAAGAGCCGATGCTTGTGGGTCTTGTTGGTAGTCCCAGGAGCATTTTTATTGCTCAGAAACACCTTTGCTCGTGAGAAGCCGAATAAATCCTTGTTTCCCAGAGCTCTGGCTCGCTGGTGAGGAAGGGTTTGAGTTTTTAACGGCTTCAGCGGCGACTTAAAAATATTGTCCAGCCTGAAATGGGAAGGAAAAAAAACCTCCACGGCTTCCCGGGGGAGTGGGGCGTCACCTCCGTGACCCTGCAGGCCTGGGGACAGCCGAGGCCACAGCGGAACGGGGCGGGAGCAAGCTGAAAATTCCAAGAAAATGGCAAAACAGCCCTTTTTTTATGGAGCAGGGGGATGAAGGAAACTCCGAGGCGGGCTCTGGATTTTCTCTCGATGTCACATCAACAGGAAGGCGGCTCCGGTGGGGAGGGCAGCTCCAAACAATGCTTTCCTGGGAAGTGAAAACAAGATTGGGAGGAACATTTCCAGCGAAACTCTGCTCAGGGAAGTGACGGTTCCGCATTAAATAAACAAAGCTGGAGGCTCTGCACGTGTGGGGGAGCTCTGAGAGCGCCTCACTCTCAGCTGATGGTCACGGGGAGCCTCGGAAATTTTCTATTTTTGCCTGAGCTGGATCCCAGAGCTCCCTCAAGGAATATTTCGGCCCCTTGGCAGCGATGGGAGAGCGCCTGGGTGGGATGCGCTGGGGGGTTTTTGCCTCCTCTGCCCCTTCCTTTCCTTCTCAAACCCTTTTGGGGCCCCACGGCTCAGCCCAGGTGGAACCGGGCTCCCAGCTGGGCTGGTTTGGCTTTCACGGGAGCTTTGTTGCTGTTAAAACAAGCGCCAGGCTTCTCCCTGCCTTCAGGTGCCCGCCTTTTATTAAGAGCTTTTTAATCTCTGATATCAACAGGAAAATAATTTCCTCACCTGCCTCTCGGTTTTTGCCAGCTCTGAGAGGTTTTTAGCAGCTTTTGGAGCTGTTTGCTGCGGATGCAAATGCAAAATATATTTATTTTTGTATCTCTATTTAAATATCTGCTCCCAAACGGGTCGATGTTGAGGCTGCAGTAATTTTATTCCGTGGGCTCCCTCATTTGATTAAATTAAATTTATCTTGTGCTGGCTACTTTGAAAGCTTTATTTTATTTCTGGAATATTGGGAAATGAATCTTGTGCTGGCTACTCTGGAAGCTTTATTTAATTTCCAGAATATTGGGAAGAATATTTCATGGAAACTGGGAGAGCTGAGGGGTTTTAACCAAGATTCAAAAATGTTTTAACCCCCCCAAAAAGTGACAATTTTGAAGCGCGGGGCAGCATCACTTTGTTTCTCATCTCACCCTGGGGTGTGGGGGGGGATTCCTGGATTTCCCTCGGCTCTGAACCTCACACCCCGCAGGTTCCAGAGGCTTCCCGGCTGGAAAAACGAGATTCCTGCAGCCCTGCGGGGCTTAGTCAGGACAGGGAAGCTGGGAACACCCTGGGCTGGCCGGGACAGGAGCGCGGCTCGGGTCGGGACCTGGCGTGACACCACGAGCTGCCTTTTCCTCCAGCCCTGAATCCACACCTGAATCGTTTGGGTTTTCTGGAAATTCCTTCCTGGGCGATTTTCTGTAAGCAAGAGCGATGCTTTTCTAACTGTACCT
This sequence comes from Donacobius atricapilla, assembly GCA_013397315.1. Classification (NCBI taxonomy): domain Eukaryota; kingdom Metazoa; phylum Chordata; class Aves; order Passeriformes; family Mimidae; genus Donacobius; species Donacobius atricapilla. The sequence goes on along the minus strand of WBMY01018372.1, from coordinate 96,562 downwards.
CTGTTATTTCATTCCTTTCTCACAGGAGGGACTTCTTGATCTCCCTCTCGTTTGCCCAATGTGATTGAAGAGGTTTGCCTTTGTTTCACCAATCGAATTGGTCTGTGTGAAATAGTATAAAAGAGAGATCGTCCCAAAATAAAGCAGAATTAGATTTCTGGCCTTCTGAAAAAGTGAGTCTGTGTCGCTCTTGGTAAACTGAGACATTTTCCCATGGCAGGATCCTTCCCCAGAGGGGAAACCGCTGCCTGTGGCCTCTCCTGGGTTTCATTTTCTGCTTTTGCACAGCCAGGGGCACCCCAGGCACAGGCAGGAGGAGGAGAAGGAGGAGGAGAAGGAGGAAATCGCCCATCCCCGGGGTCCCTGTCCCAGGAATGAGGCAGGGACAGCAAAGCCAGCGGCTCTGGAGTCTCCCTGGGCAGGGTTTAAAAACCTGGCCTGGGTTTAAAAACCTGGCCTGGGTCTGGAAGCCCAATCTGGGTTTAAAAACTTGACCTGGGTTTAAAAACCTGGCCTGGGTTTAAAAACCTGGCCTGGGTCTGGAAGCCCAGTCTGGGTTTTAAAGCCCAGCCTGGGTTTAAAAACCTGGCCCGGGTCTGGAAGCCCAGTCTGGGTTTAAAAACCTGACCTGGGTTTAAAGACCTGACCTGGGTTTGGAAGCCCAGTCCGGGTTTTGAAGCCCAGCCTGGGTTTAAAAAACCTGACCTGGGTTTAAGAACCTGGCCTGAGTTCAGAAGCCCCGTCTGGGTTTAAAAACCTGACCTGGATTTGGAAGCCCGGCCTGGGTTTAAAAAAACTGGTCTGGGTTTAAAAACCTGGCCTGGGTTTAAAAATATTCCAGTGGCTTCCTGCCCCTCAGGAGCGTCACACAGGAGAGGGTGTCCGGCCCTGGCAGCACTTTCCCATGGATTTTTTATCCTGGTCGAAGCTGGACAAGTTTCCTGCTGCCCTTTAAACTCTGTCTCCTGAGGGGAGGAAATAAAATCTTTGTTTAAAAAAAAAAAAAAAAAGGTAAAATAGCCTTTTTTTTCTCTTTTTCTGTTTTTTTTTTGGAAGGAAGCCATGGTTCATCCTCTATGGGATGCTGTAAAACTGTTGCTCCCGTGAGTTTGGATTCCTGAGCACCCCCGGGAGATCCCCCTGCACCTTTTCCATTGGCAAACCCTCTTGGGATGATCTGCGGGGCCTCCAGGTGGAAGGGGCTGATTGTGGCTCTGCAAAGGGCTTTGAAAAAACAAATCCCTGTTCTGAGTTCGCCCCACTTGGGGCTCTTGGTGCTGCTTGAGGAACCTCTGCAAAGGGGTCACCCCCCCAAAAAAATGCACTTCAGAGGGACTGGAGAGGATCCTGAGCCAGACCTGGGGGTCACAGAGCCCCTCTGGATGCTGGGAGAGCTGGGAACGTTCCCCTGGGGAGGGAAAGGCTCCAGGGAGAGCTCAGAGCCCTTCCAGGAGGGGCTCCAGGAGAGCTGGAGAGGGGCTGGGGACAAGGGATGGAGGGACAGGACACAGGGAATGGCTTCCAAATGGGAAAGGGGAGATTGGGGTGGGATATTGGGGAGAAATTCCTGGCTGGGATGAAATTCCCAGAGGAGCTGTGGCTACCCCTGGATCCCTGGCAGTGCCCAAGGCCAGGCTGGGATAACCCGGGACAGCGGGAGGTGTCCCTGCCCTGGCAGGGGCGGCTCTGGGTGGGATTTCAGCTCCTTCCCACCCAAACCATTCCATGTTTTACCAGGAGCTCCTTCTCCCCCTCTCCCGGCGCCCTCAACCCCCTGCCCTGCCTCTCGCTAAACTTTCAGCCGCATCCCCATTTCTCCAAGGAAATTCCTGCCTTTCTCACCATCCCCTGACGGCACCTCTGGGCGTTTTCTCAGCTTTGCCGGGCGCTGAGGACCCCGAGTTTTCGGCGCCCGCGGTCCGTGTGACACCCTGGGGTGCAAACCCCGCTCCGGGCGCTCCTGACTCAGCCAGCCCGGCATTCCTGGGAAAAGCCTGACTCACGTGAGCCCATTTGCCGGCTCAGGGCTCTTAATCACGGGCTGTGCCCATCTGGGCAGCGTGGGAACGGGAGCCATTAAGCCCCTAAGAGCTCCCGATCATTCCCCATCCATTAACGTTTCTAATTAGTTGAGCCCGGCGCCTCTTTCTCTCGCCGGGCTCGCTCATGTTCTCCGAGCGTGCAGCCACAGCTCCATTATATAATGATCCCCTCGCTGCTGTAATCCCCGTTCCCAACTCACACCGGGATTTTTTTTTTTTCCTTCCCCTTCTCTCTTTTTAAATCATCATTTTCTTTTATTTATCCCGCGTGTGCCTCTTCCCGGAGCCGATTATCCCCGGCTCCTCACCCTTGGCGATGGAGGAGGGGGAAATATCAATTTTGGGAATATCAAAGTTGCGTTCGCATCGCTCCTAATTAACCCGAGCAGCTGAAGGTGCGGCCGGGGGGGTTGGGTTGGGCTGGGCTGGGCAGGACCCGGGGCCGTTTTTGAGGCGGTCGGGGGCGGTTTCAAAAGCCGTTGGCAGATTTCGGGGCGCTCCAAATACTCCCCTTTAGGGTCTGACTTTCCTTCCCGGTCCCTCTGCCCCTTTCCTTCCAAGGAAACCATCTCCACGGCAACCTCAAACCTCCGGGCTCTGCCTCCGAGCTGCTCCGCCGTCCCCAGGACCTCGGTAAGTGGCTCGGGCAGGGCTGGCCCGGGTGGCCCCCCCTTGGTGGCCCGTGGCTAGCGGGGCCCCCCCGCTCGGTCAGGAGGTGCGGGCTGGCGCTGGGCTCGCCACGGGGCTGGGGGACCCCCACCTTGTGTCCCCCCTCGAGGCTTTGCGTGGCTCAAAAAGGGGCGGCCGCGGGGGAAAAGCGCCGGGTGGAGGCGCCGCTCCCCTTCTCCCCGGGGTGGGGCCGTGTCCAGGTGTCCAGGTGGGCCCTGCGTGCCTGGGGATGGTGTTGGACACGCCAGGACCGCTCCTGGGAGAGCGGCGAGCGGAGATGGGGGCTCTGCCCCCCTCTTGGAGCCGGGTTGGGAGCGGGGGCTCACCACGCGGGCGCAGTTCCCGGTGCCACGTGGAGGGGCACGAAGCGCCAGCCTTGTGGGGGGAAAAAAAACGGGTCCTGGGAGCTGTGGGGTTTCCTGGCAAAGGGGAGCAGCAGGAAACGGCTCCGTTCTGGAATAAACGGGATCAAAGGTGCGGGGCTGGAGGGGGAAATGATGGGCGAGGCTTGGGATGCTCCGCCTGGAGGCGGGGGGTGAGGGAGGGGTCCCAGCGGGGCTGACCCCGGCCGTGCCCCCGTCCCCAGGGCAGGATGAAGCTGCTGGCGGCCCTGCTGCTCCTCCTGCTCCTGCGCGGCGCCCGCGGCAGCGAGGCCGCCCGGACCTGCATCTTCCAGACCCTCAGCAAGCCCGACCACCAATTCTGCAGGTGAGCGGCGCTGTGGGGCCTCTGTCTCACCTGCCCGGCCTGGCCACTGTCACCTGCCTGGCCTGGCCTCTCTCACCTGTCCGGCCTCTCTGTCTGTCACCTGCCCGGCCTGGCCTCTCTCACCTGTCCGGCCTCTCTGTCTGTCACCTGTCCGGCCTCTCTGTCTGTCACCTGTCCGGCCTGGCCTCTCTCACCTGCCCGGCCTGGCCTCTGTCTCACCTGCCCAGCCCAACCGCTCTCACCTGCCCGGCCCGGCCTCTCTCTCTCTCTCACCTGCCCGGCCTCTCTCTCTCTCACCTGCCCGGCCCGGCCGCTCCCGCTGCATCCCCTCCCAGCACAGCTCATTCCAGTGTCCCCTCGGCCAGGGCTGTAAATATTGGCTGTTTTCCTCCTTTTCCTTGGAAAAGGTGCCTCTGGGTACCTGGAGTTGTTCCTTGGCCTGCCGTGCAGAGGCTTTGCGAGTGACTTCTGCAGCGTCAGGGATGACAGAAGTTTTCCGTGGAAAACTGGCAGAGGAAGGAGCTGCTTTTCCATGGAATCCTGGAGTGGTTTGGGTGGGAAGGTGGCACGGCAGGACACGGAATGGATCGACTCCACAGAGCTGTCAGAAGGGAAAGAAGCTTTATTTCCAATCCCAGCAGTTTCTTTTAGAACACGCTGTGTATAAAGGTCTGTTCTTGCTCCATGGCACTGACACTGCTCTCCGTGGGTTCAGGAATAGGAAACAACCCCTGGGACAGTTGTTCTGGCAAAGGGAACACTGTTTGCTGAGCCTGTGCTGAGACACGCAGAGAGATGTTTTGGAAAGAGAAACTGTTGGCAGCTTTCCCTTGGGAAAGGAGCCGGCGATGGTCAGCGAGCTGAAATTCAAGATTAGGAATGTCGAACCCACAGGAAGGGGCCCTAAAACCCATCCACTTCCAACCCCAACACATCCCACCATCCCAGCCTGGCCTTGGGCACTTCCAGCTCCTCTGGGAATCCCATCCCACCCTCCCAGGGAGGAATCCCTCCCCAAAATCCTCTGGAGAACGTTTCAATTCCCACCTCCCCTGAGCCCGGCACTCCCCTTACCCCAAATCTGCAGCTCCGGCATTCCCTCCTCCGGCAGGGCGAGGCCTCACTCCTCTCCCTCTCCCCTTTTCCCAGAGGGAAGCTGGAAATCATCTACCCCGAGGTGGGCGACGTGAGCTGCTCCTACATCCCCAAGTGCCACGGCTACCGCGGGAGGCTCAGCGGGGACTGGGGCGCGCCCCGCGTCCGCTACCCCTGGGCCAGGAAGGTGAGGCCCCGCTCCGGCTTTTCCTGCGATCGAGGGGACTCGGGAATCTCTTCTCTCACTGCTCCTTGTGGATTTCGGGGTTTGGTTGGAGGCTGAGCGGTGGAGAAGTGGAATTGCTTTTTTTTTGGCAATATTTTTTGTGTTTATTATTTTTTTTTCCTATGTTGTGGCTATTAAATCACCTTTTCTCACATTCAGATTTTTTTTTTTTGCTGCACTGGAACCACTTTTATTTTTTTTTTTAATTTTTTCTTTTTTTTTTTTGTTTTGTTTTTTCATTTTTTCGCTTTTATTTTTTCGTTTTTTCCCTTTTCTTTTTTTCGTTTTTTCTTTTTTTCCGTTTTTTTTGTTTTTTTCTTTTTTCATTTTTTTATTTTTTTTATTTTTTCATTTTTTCGCTTTTTTTTCGCTTTTTTTTTTTCGTTTTTATTTTTTCTTTTTTTCTCATTTTTCATTTTTCCTTTTTTTTCTTTTTTTTCATTTTTTCTTTTTTTTTTCATTTTTAGCTTTTTATCTTTTCATTTTTACTTTTTTATTTTTAGGTTTTCATTTTTATATTTTTTTATATCTTATGTTGGTTTTTTTCCCCCCCTCTGGTCATTTACTAAATATTTTTTTCTGTAATAGTTGCAGCTATTCCAGCCACATTGTAGCCATTTAATAAATTATTTTCACCATATCCTCACAAATCAATTTAGAATTTTTTCTGCATTGTAACCACTATTTCCCCTATAAATGCAGCCATTTATTATTTGCCCTGCATTAACTTTGAAAGCAATTAATTAAACTTTTCATATACTGTGACCATTTAGGTGGCCAGGAGGTAGCAAAGAAATGAAATTAATTTTCCTGCTACACATGGCCACTTAATCATTTACATTTTTGCTATTTGCGGCCTCCTAATGATTTAATTTGGTGCTCAACCATAGCTATTTTTAAAAAAGGAATTAATTAGCCACAATGTAGGAAAAACAGGAATTAAGTGGCCAAACATAGAGAAAAGTTTAATTGATTTTATTTCTAGGTCGCGGCCACAGAATATTTCTAATTTTTGCTACATTTTGGCCATTTCAATTTCGTTTCCTCTACTTAATTTTTGGTGTGTTCTGAGCACTGGATTTTTTTGCTCTGCTGTGGCCGTTTTGGTTTTTTTTTTTTTGCCACAACTCAGCCAAAAAAAAAATCAATTTCAGTATTTCCACCACAGATTTTATTTTTTAATTTTTTTTTAACTCAACTTTTGAAAGCCATCCCGGCCTCGGGCCAGGCTGTTGGATCCGGGCGGAATTTGGGAATTTGGGAATTTGGGATGGGGAGAAGGGGGGTGGATCCCGGTGCTGCTGTTCCCTCCTGTCACCACCGGGTGGCAGCATTGAACTGCCCGAGCTCCAGCGCCGCCCGGACTGGGAGGGACTGGGAGAACTGGGAGGGACTGGGAGAACTGGGAGGGACTGGGAGGAACTGGGAGGGACTGGGAGGAACTGGGAGGGACTGGGAGGAACTAGGAGAACT
>WBMY01018372.1:80249-90284 GCA_013397315.1 Donacobius atricapilla | reverse complement strand
ACGCGTAGGGACTGGGAGAACTGGGAGGGACTGGGAGGACTGGGAGGAACTGGGAGAACTGGGAGAACTGGGATCTCTCCGGGCGGCGCTGAGGCTGCCGCGGGCACAATAAACGCGGTGACTTCGGGGGATTTTGGGGCGCGCTGTGATCCCGCCATGCGGCATCGTCTCGTAGCGTTCCCAAATCTCGGGGAAATCCTGGCGGGCACCCCCAAACCGCCCTATCCCAACAATTTCCGTCATTCCCGAGGGAGCTCCAGCCCTGGGAGCTGAGCAGGGAGAAGTCAGCTCTGCTGGCGTTACCTCGGAGCGGGAATAATCCGTTTTCCCGGCTCTTCCCCGCCGTCTGGGAAGTCTCTTCCCGCTGCGGATCGCATGGTTGGGAAGGAGAACTTTTCCTTAAAGATCTCTGATTCTTCCCCCCCTTAAAAAAAAAAAAAATCCTCCTTTATGGCAGAGGCTGCTGCGCACACAGCCCCATCCCCGGCTTCCCAGGAGTTTGAAGTTTCCCAGGGGCGCGGGCAGCGGTTTTTCCTTTCATTTTAGTCCTGGAAAGCGAAGCAGGGCCGGGAGAAGGGAAGGGAAAGGACTGCGGGGATGGAACGCGGCTGCCGCCGGCCGTGGGAAGGATTCTGGGGACAAGAGCCAGACCCTTCCAGGCTGTGCCAGTGGGATGCGCATCCCAAAATCCGCAAAAAAGCCGGGAAGGGAACCCGCCCTGGCCGAGCCGGGGGGGTGGCCCGCGATTATTTTGGGCTGGGATTCCAGCTGCGCCTGGGGCGGGGCTGGCAGAGCCCCTGGCACGGCCGGCGCCTCCCGCTGGCAGCGGCAACGGCTCCGCTCCTGGATTTGGCTCCGGTTCCTCCCGAGGCTTCTCGGCACATCTTGAGCTGAGGCGGCATCTGAGGACACGGGGCCGCGCTGCTTTTCCCGGGCTCTGCGGGGCGTTTCTCCGCTGGTTTTCCCCAAAAACGCCTCCCCGGCTCGGCACGGCTGGCGGAGATCCAGCTGCGGGGTCCCAGCCCCGAGTTCATTTTGGGAAGGGGCTGGGCGGCCTCAAACCCCTCGCGGAGAGCTGGCTCTCAGCTTCCTGCGGTTGGTTTGTTTGTTTATTAACAGGGATATACGATTTTCTTATTCCTGAGCCTCCAAGGATGCTTTGGGATAATATTTTTCCCTCACCCTGAAGTGAGTGGGAACAACAGCTGAGGCGTGAGAGTTGTTTTTATGCTTTATGGGGGTATTTCTAAACGCAGCAAATTCGATTATTCCTTATTAATTCCCGAATGAGAGCAGGGAAAAATTGGCAAAGCGAGGAGTTCTCCGTCTCCCCGTGGCGCTCCAGGGGGATGCTCCAGCTCGGCGATCCTGGGTGGGGTGGGGAGGGCCGGCTGAAGGGCTGGAGATGCTTTTCCCGTCCAAATCCGCGGCAGAAAAATCTCGGGGTTTGAGGATGCAAACTTGTGTAGGAAGTGTCGGCTCTCTGTGGAACACTTTGTCTCTTCAAGAAAAACAACCACCAAAAAAGCCAAATGCGGAGTGTTTGTTTTTCTCTCTAGAGATATTTACCAGCTTTCCGAAGGGCGGGGGAATGGGAGGTTTCCCATCCTCGTCCCAGATATTTGGGGTGGGTTTGGGGCCCCCTTTGTGCCCAAAGTCCCTCGCTGCTGCTCCTCGGTGGAGGGAACATCGATGGTTTGGGGTGAAGGAGCTGAAAGCGGCGCAAAGCTGAGCTCTGATGGCAGCAAAACCCGGCCTGGGGGACTTGAATGCACCATTTTAGGGTGGATTTGAATATTTTGTGATGTTTAAACAGGGAGCTGTCGAACCCAGCTTTATCAAACATCCATTTACTGCCCCAAAACCCCCATTTTGGGGTAGTTTTTAGTGCCGTGAGGGCGCCTGTTGTGGGTGGGGGCAGCTCTGGGGGCAACAGGGAAAGGAGCCAGGGATGCACTGCCAGGGGTTATGGATGGCTTGGATACCCTGGAAAAACCTTTAACCGCTCTGTCCTGCTGGGCAGGGATCTGGGAATATCTGGAGGTCAGGCCTGGGATGTTCAGGATGCTCCATCCATGGGGAATGCAGCCCTGGGATGTTCAGGATGTTTGATCCAGGGGAGGTTTGTGGTCCTGGGATGTTCAGGGTGTTCAATCCGGGGGAGATCAGCCCTGGGAAGTCCAGGATGCTGAATCCATGGGAGGTTTGTGGTCCTGGGATGTTCTATCCATGGGAGATCAGCCCTGGGAAGTCCAGGATGCTCGATCCATGGAAGGTCAGGCCCGGGATGTTCAGGATGCTCCATCCATGGGGAATGCAGCCCTGGGATGTTCAGGATGTTTGATCCAGGGGAGGTTTGTGGTCCTGGGATGTTCAGGGTGTTCAATCCGGGGGAGATCAGCCCTGGGAAGTCCAGGATGCTGAATCCATGGGAGGTTTGTGGTCCTGGGATGTTCTATCCATGGGAGATCAGCCCTGAGATGTTCAGGATGTTTGATCCAGGGGAAATTCAGCCCGGAGATGTTCAGGATGTTTGATCCAGGGGAAATTCAGCCCGGAGATGTTCAGGATGTTTGATCCAGGGGAAATTCAGCCCGGAGATGTTCAGGATGTTTGATCCAGGGGAAATTCAGCCCTGGGATGTTTGGGATGCTCCATCCATGGGAGATTTATGGTGCTGGGATGTTCTATCCATGGGAGATCAGCCCTGAGATGTTCAGGGTGTTCGATCCATGGAAAATTCAGCCCTGAGATGTTCGGGGTGTTCGATCCATGGGAAATTCAGCCCTGGGATGTTTGGGATGCTCCATCCAAGGGAGGTTTGTGGTCCTGGGATGTTCAGGATGTTCTATCCATGGGAAATTCAGCCCTGGGATGTTCAGGATGTTCTATCCATGGGAAATTCAGCCCTGGGATGTTCAGGATGTTCTATCCACGGGAAATTCAGCCCTGGGATGTCTGGGATGCTCCATCCAAGGCAGGTTTGTGGTCCTGGGATGTTCAGGATGTTCTATCCATGGGAGATCAGCCCTGGAACGCTCAGTCCTCACTGGAAAACTCTCCTGAGCACATCCCAATCCCCCTTTGGGTCCCACTGCAAAGGCCTGACCTCGAAACCCCGAACATCCCAGTACCCCCAGCACCTTCCCCCATCCCAAGGAGCTGCTGGAGGCCCTTTCCCAGGCCAGGGAACATCTGGAACGACGGGAAACTCATCCTCCTTGTCCTGCCTCGATATTGCTTCGCTCAAGCAAAAATAAATTGGAAAAGAAAATTGGCCCTGGCACCAATTTGGGGCGGTTTCTCAATTGCGCAGCGCAGCAAAGGCCCCGACGGTGATGGATCGCTGCATTAACCCGAACGCGCGTCCCCTGATTCCCTTTTATTACCACTCGTGGTGGCAGACAGAAAAACAGATTACACTGGAGATCAAATCGATAGGAACTTTATTTACTGGCCTTTTAAAAACATATTTCTGGGCTTTATAAAAACATACGGCAGATGCCAGGGATGGGCCTTGTCTCCTTGTTAAAAAGCAATTTACCTGCGCTGGAGCTGCTACCTTTTACCTGCTCCTCCAGATTTGTTTTCATCCCAAGGTTTGACAACTTCCTTAGAGGTTTCTTTGGGCTGTGCCATGGCTTTTTTTAGGATTTGGGAAAGAATTAGATTTTTTTTTTTTTCCCCCCGACAAAATCTAGAAATAAAGCGTTTTCCTGAGAGTTCCTACCCCGAACTCAACTTTTTAAAACTTGGGGGATTTTTTTGCAAGCAGCCAATTTGCACTCGGCTGAGCTCAACTCCCTCCTGCTGCTCCACAGCTCTCTGGGATGAAGGCGTTTCCATGCTGGAATGAACTGGGGCTGGGAAGGCAGCTGGAAAAGCCCCCCCAGCCGTGTGACCGTGGGATGAGACCCTCGGGCGCGGCTTTGAGCTTCCCCCGGCAGCTTTTTGTGCCTAAACCTGTGACCAGCACCCAGGGGTGCTGCTGTGGGGCTGCAGAGGTCCTGGGCATCGGAGCTGTGCCCTTGGGAATCGGAGCCTGGGGAGGGAAGAGCAGAAGGAGCTTCTCCCAAAAATCCCCCAAGTCCGCTCTGGTTCTTTTCCCTCTTTTGTGAAGCACTCGGTGGCCTGGCTGGGGACCGGCCTGGCCTGATTTATAAAGGATTTTGCGTTCTGGGGGCTGATTTCCCTGTTATTTGGGCAATCATTTGTGTGAGGAAATGCATGGTTTTCACAAACCAGGAGGGGCAGCTCTGTCCCACCTCCTGCCGGGCCGGGACCTTTTCGTGGCACTCCGGTCCCATCCAAGCCTGGCTGGAGGAGCTGGGTGGAAGCAGAAGATTCCTGACAGTTTGTGTATCCCTGCTGGCTCGCGGAGCCGCCTGGAGCTCAGGAGCCACCAGCGCGCTTTTCTCGCTCTGCCCATCCTGTCGGGGAAACAATGGCCCAGCAATTCCTTCCCGCTGCTGCCAGCCCCACATTCCCGGGATTTTTATCCCAAGCCCCCCCGGGGGCCGGACCCCTCCGGGCTGGGTTCCCATGGCCTGGGATGGCTCCTGCGGCATTCCAGCACTCCGGGTTTCCGAGCGGGAATGGTGTGAGAGGGGTCTGAGCTCGCAGAGGGCCTCTCCGAGGGTTTGGGAGCGCGGTGGAGAAGCCAAAATGAAATTGCGCGCCGAGGGCTCTGCGTGCTGCCCCCCAGCGCTGTCCCCCGCTGACCCGCTGCTCCCTTGGAGGATTCACTCGGGGTGCGACCCCTCGGAGCCACGCACGGCTCAGATCCCCCTTTTGGGGGGCAGGAAGGGTTTCCCCTCCACGGGAAGGGCTGGATTTAACGCCATCACAGGGGGTGTTGCCCCCGCAGCGGAGGGGAGCGGCGGGCAGCTGGTGCCGCACGCCAGGAGAGCCTCGCTCCGTGAGCGATCCTGGCAGGAATGTCACTTCACATCCGTCTCCTGAGCTCCCCGTTCCCGGACAGACATCGCTCCCTGAAGGAAGGAGGGCCGGGAAGCACCTCCAGGTCATCCCCGTGCGTCGGCATCTCCCGCTCGCTCCTGGTTTTCCGCAGCGAAAAAAGGAAAAAAAAAAAATGTTTGAAGCCGCCGCTGATTTTTTTTTTTTCCCTTTGATCCCTGTAAACACTATACAGTAATCAAAGTTTAAGCTGCTTTGGGTGAAATAATTGCTTAACAATCATATAAGACAAAGTGATTCAACAAATGACAATTAGGACTTGTGATCCACGGAACAGATGCATTCAGTGTAGCATATTATAATGTGCTAATAGGAGATTGACAGCACAATAATAGGAGAGAACAGCCACTCAGCCTATAATTCCCAACCAAATGTGAGGCTGTCCACAGAGCTCAAATCCGAGCAGGCTGTAAAATTAGAGGTAAGAAGGCACAAGTTTCACAAAGACTCATTAGCAGGTTGGCTGTGAATTTCCAAGGAAGGGGGGAAAATTCCTGCTGGAGGATTTACTCGCGAAAGGAAGGGAGGGAAGGAAAGGGAAGGAAAGGAAAGGAAAGGAGGCGGGAGGAGAGGGGGGGAAACCTCAACCTCCGCGCGTCTCCACGTGGGGAAAAAAAGAGCAACCCCATCGCGCTGGGCTCCGGCAGGATCCCGCATCCCAGCCGGGTTTTGGAGCAGAGAGCGGCTCCCGCTCCCGCATCCCGCAGCCGGGGGATGGGGAAGCGTCTCTCGGTGCCGCCGCTCCGCCAGCAGACGACGGTGTGAAGGACCAAAGTGAAATTAAGGCTGATATGAGCACGGAGCTCCGCCGGGCGTTCCCGACGGGAATTGGGCGCTTCCCAAGCCTTAAATGATACTGATGGGTGACAGGGGCACCCTTTAGCCCTGTCCATGGGAATTAAGGCTCCCGCTTGCTCTTCTCTTCGGGGACACGGAGGGACAGGGACGCGTGTGGGAGCTGTCAGCCTCCAGAGCCCGGGCACGTGCAGAGGCAGGAGCTGGGATCCATCCCCGGACCCCTCCGAACGCCGGGATAACGTTCTCTGGGCGCTGCTCCCCGCTCTCCCCTTCCCCAGCAGCTTTTGGAGGCAGGGAGACCAGAGGAACTTAAATTTCCAGCCCTGGCGACAAAACAGATTTCAGCTCGTCTCGTCCTGCCCGTGCCCCGCGCACGTGTTCCCCCAATGTGGAGTTTGGCCATGTTTTATTATTAAATAATCGTGCCAGAAAATGCACTTTTTTTTTTTTTTTTTTTTTTTAATTGTGCATGGGGGAGGACGAGAAGGTTTGGTAATTAAAACTTCCGTCCATCAGTGCTTCGCTCCCCGAGATAATTGTGTGGCTCCTGCAGATGTACGTTTTGTATGGAATTAACCAGCGGGAATTGCTGCTGGTGCGTCTGAGCGGATGGGAAGTGCCAGGGGCTGTCCCGGATTCCAGGGGAATGTCCTGGGGAAGGTGTGGTCGTGCCCTGGTTGGGAATTTGTTGGGAATTTTGCTTTTTGTCTCGGTGTATTGCGCGGGCAAGTGCGTTACATCCACCTTATTTTCACCTGCCAATCCCAAAGCTGCAGGGATGCACCTGCCAGGTGTGAGTGGCATAAAAAAACCAGATTTTACATGGATTTTATTAATCGCAGAGCCAAGCCGAGCTGTAAAAACAGACGAACACCTTGAAAACAATCTGATTTATTTCTTTTTCTCCCTTGCCCCATCTTTGGATTTTCCCGACATGCCACAGACCGCGATGTGCCGGTGTGGGCGTCGCGCACCCGGAATTTCAGAGCCTTTTAACCGAGGTGACACCGGAGAAAAAAGCCGAAAAAATCCCTCCCCTCCCTCACCCCAAATCCACGATTTATTTTTGAGGAGACCCTTGGGCTGCGCTGCCCCCGGAGAGCCCGGAGCCGGAGCCCGTCTGGCTCTCCGAGCTCGCTCGGGGTGATCGATGGCAGATCGATGAGCCCCGAGGGGACCTGTCACCCTCCTGGTGGCTCCTGCCATCCCCCGGACCCGTCGGAGCTTCTTCAAAAGGAATTAACGGCATTTGGGGTGGGCAGGAGGGTTTATAGCAGCAGGCAGGTTCCTCGCCATGCTCGCGGCGCTTGAAAATTGAATTTGCGGGCTCTGGAATGGTGTTTGATTATGAGGGAGTTGGGCACGGTTCCTCTTCATCTTCCCGGCCTCCTCCTCATCTCTGCAGCTCCTCGTGGTTCCGTGGAGCTTCCCCGCTCCGCAGCTCCGGCCTGGGACTTTTTTTGGGGTTGGGAAAGGCTCCAGGAGCTCTGGAATCCCTTGCTGGGTGTATCGGGGGGGGGTCTCTGCTCCGTCGCTCCCCCCTCTCCAGGCGGGTTTTGCTCTCCCCGATTTTCAGAGGGCTCTGGGAGCAGCCGCGCCCTCCCGGGTTTCTCCAGGACGCGACAACTTGCTGAACACAGGGGTGAAAACTCGTGGAATTGGGAATTTCCCGGAGGAGGGAGGCGAGGTGTTGGCCTGGCAAACAGCGCCTGGCGCTGCTGCCACCCTCCCCTGGGCACCTCCCAGCCCGCCCCTGGCAGCCAGGATGCCCCGAGCCCGAATTTTGGCAGCGGGCATCCCTCGGCAGCCCTCGCCAGGGAATCCTGCTCCGGCTGCGCTTCCCAAACATCACCTCCCACTGCGGGGAGCATCCCGGGGAGCTCAGCCTCGCCCCTGGGCTGGGAGCAGCATTCCCGGGAGCCTTTCCCTCCTCCCCTGCAGCATCTTCCCCGCTGCCTCCCCGCCAGCACAGGAGCCTTTTTTTTTTTTTTTTTTTTTTTCNGAAAGTTCATCTGCCACCTTAAAACATTACACGGGACCAACCTTCACTGCAGAAATAACTGAGCAATTAATTTCATTATTTGTATTAGGACAAAAGCCAATCATTTATTCCAAAAAATCCCGCTTTTTTTTTTTTTTTTTTCCCTTTATTTTTTTTCCCCCGGCGGGAGGGGAGGGGATCTCGGTTATACAATCCGGGGTTGGGGCGACTATTTTGGATCCCTCCTTCCTGCCTCCAAATTGCAGCTCCGAATGTGACAAGTTACAAAACACTTGAGTCATTTCTCTCTCTCTCCTCTCTCTNTGCTCCTTGAGGTTGTGACTCCCTAAGGAGAGTTTGTTTCCCCTCCCAGCTTGGCGGTGCTGGCTTGGCCATGAGCTTGGCGAGCTCTTGGCTGTGCTGAGGATGAGGATGAGGATGAGGATGGGGATGAGGGTGGGGATGAGGATGGGGATGAGGATGAGGATGAGGATGAGGACAAAGACGAGGATGAGGATGGAAGGGGGGAAAGAGGCTGCCAGCGCTCCCTGCCAGCCCCCGCCGAGGGGAACTCGCGGGGCTGTTTATGTAAGATGCTCATGTTCTGCTGAGCCGCAGCGAGAGCTGCTGTCGATTCCCAGGAAAACCCACGGCTGCCCACGTAGGATCTCCCGAGCAGGGTTGTGTAACGGGGAGCCGGGGGGCTCCCCGAGATCCTGCCCGGGGACGGGGGGAACGCAGGCAGGGCTGGATTTAAAGGAGCGGGGGAAAGCCCGCGGTGCTGGGGAAAACCCTCGGGATGCGCTGCGGGCGCCTCGCCAGGGAGGTTTTGGGGTGCTCCGGGCTGGTCTCACCTCTCGGCACGGATTTGGAATTAACTGAGTCACTGGGTGACTTCCCAGCAGGCCTGTTTGTTTGGATCCCGGGAGGAGAGCGATTTCTGCGCTGAGATTCGGCGTTGGACCTGGGGAGAACGTCAGTGGTGGCTCGGTGGAGGGGGTGGCCTGGCCCTGAGCGCTCCTGGAGCTCGTGGGATGGTGCCAAGGGGAGCTTCAGGCCGGACATCAGCAGGAATTTCCCTGTGGAAAGGGAGGTTTGGAGCCCCCATCCCCGGAGGTGTCCAGGGGACACCTGGATGTGGCGCTCAGCGCGCTGGGCTGGTGACAAGGCGGGCACAGCTCGGACTCCGTGATCCTGGAGCTCTTTTCCCACCTGAATGATCCAAGGATTTGAGGGGGAAAAGGACATTTCAAGGATCTGCACCACCAGCCTCCATCTCTGAGGGAGGGGCCACATCCGCGGCTCCAAACCAGCTCCTCACCCCCCTAAAAATCACCATTTCAACGCTTTTTTTTTCCCCCCTAAATACCAAAAATCCAGGGCTGCTGGCGGCTTGTGCTGGGACGGGAGTTGTGTGTGCAGCGTTACATTTTTATCCCTATTTATTCATGCAGAACCGAGGCGCGGGGCGAGGCTCCCTGCTCGGGAGCGCTGCTCTCCATGAGAATGTTCCTTCATTTACATCCTCCCTCCTTCCCCACAACTGAACTTATCCGGGTTATTTTTATTCCTCATGTGTATTTTTTTTTTTAAGGTTGGGGAAAGGGGGGGGAAGGAAAAAAAAAAAAAACCCAAACCAAACCGTCACCACCCATCTAAATTCACTTTATTTTTACTTCTATTAAAATTTCCCCTTCCGGAATTTTGATAAGCTGGATAAAAATGAGGCACACGAGCGAGCTTCACCCGAGGGGAGAGCCGAGGCCCGGGGATGAGGGGGAGGAATGTGTTTTGGGGCAAAGAGTAAGTTTAGAACTATTTTTCTCTTAACTGGAGCACTTAGCTGCGCTGCAAGCCATTCATCTTGTGCCGTAATAACTCGTTCTGCCTGCGAGATGGGATATCACAGCCCTGGATATTGCTTTTCTTGGGATCCAGGATCAAAGATGAATCTGCTTGCTCTAATAAAATACGTTTTCATTGGGATTGAAATAATTTTCTGCACCCTGATTTCCCCCTTTTATTGTGGGTGTTGAGCTCTTCTTTGCCCCAAACCCCCCCTTGCCGGCCTGGTATTTATTTATTTCCCTTCCCAAAGGATGGAAAAATACAAATTCCCTCATTTTCCCCAGCCCAGGGGAGCTCCAGGTGCTGCCACTTGCCTCGGGCTGTCTCTAATCCATCGATGAATCAGATATTTATGATTTATAGAGGATATTTTACATCCTTGGGTCTCCCCTGCCGTGGGAGCTGAGGCATTTTTGGGGTTTGTGACCATT
>WBMY01018372.1:55425-73680 GCA_013397315.1 Donacobius atricapilla | reverse complement strand
ACCAAACAAAAAAAAAAAACCCCAACAATGATGTTTATTTATTTTCCAGTGGGGAAATGAAGTGGCAGAGCTGCAAGGGCGTGTTTGCAAACCCGCTCCGGGCAGGGCGCTGCCAGAGGAGGCCGGATGCGGATCCGTGGGGCAGGGAGGTTTAATTCCCATCCTTTCCCGGCAGGGCCGAGCGCTTCCCGCCTGTCCCTGCGCCTGATGAGCAGTGACAAGGACAGGATTGCTCTTTTGGTGAGCGCACACGCTCCCCAAACCCCTCAGCCTCGCCTCCCCTTCTTCTCCCTCAATCCCCAGGTTTATTCCGGGCGAAGAGGAGTCTAATCCGCCCTGTAAACCCTGTCACGTCCTCATTAATTTGGCCATGTCTCCCTCGGTCGCCTTAGGGAAGCATCACATTTTTAACGAGGCCGGGGAGGGTGGAAGAGGCTTCATTCTGACAGCTGAGGTGGGAAAGGTGCAGCGTCAGGGTTTGCGCTCGGCGGCTCCGCGCCGGGAATTTCAGCGCGGCTCCATCTCACCTGCCACGAGGCCGCTGCTCCCGGATTTCCTGGGGGTTTGGAGCTGACACGGGGGCCGAGGGCTGCTGCTGGCTGTCCGCAATTCCACGGGGTTGGAATCCCAGCATGAGGCACCGCTGAACCTTCAGGAGGTTTGGATCTGGCGCCATGGCTCAGGACCAGCTGCCCTGGGTAATACTGGCCAGTTCTGCCTTTTTTCCCCCAGCTTCATTCCTAAATTTGAACATTTTGTAGTGAAATCTCGTGGCATGGCCTTATTTCCAAAGAATATTGTGAGTGTATTCCGAATAATCTTATATAAATGGCATATATTCCCAAATAAATTTTTATATTTATATATCTGATGTATATTCCCAATATATGCTATATATCATGTATTTTCCCANTCCTATACATTTATTTTATATTCCGTATATTTAACGCTGTACCTGGCACTGCATCCCCGAGCATTTCTGTGCCCAGGGCAAGCACCCGTGGCTTTTCTGTGTAAGGCCAGCAGCCGATCCGTGGGGATCTTGCTCCATCCTGGGAGCTCTTCTAACCCATTCTAATGCAAATGTGCATTAGCTGATAATCGGAATGTTGAGTGGATTATTTCACCCCCAGACGAGCTGCTGCGAGGCTTTTTTTTTTTTTCTTCCCTTTTAATATATTAAACCAAAAGGAAAAAAAAAAATCCAAACCAATCCTCCCTGCCACAAAGAAACCCACCTTGGGATTAGGATTGATCCCCGGGGATCTGGGCAGGAAGCAGGATCTCTCTTTTTCCCTCTCGGGGCCATAAATAAATGAAGACCCACGACCTGGTGACACCCTCTCACAGCTTTATGGCGTGTGCACCATAATTGCATCAGCAAACATTTGTGTTGTAATTAAAGCCAGGAGCCAGCAAACCGTGAGAAATCAATTAAAAGGAATCCTGGCTGTGGGAGCAGCATCCCATCCCTCCTCCCTGTCCTGCCAAGATGCTGCTTCATCCTTTCTCTCCTGCCCAAAAAAAAAAAATCCCACAGAAGGGGTTGAACGCCCTAAATGGGTTTTTTTTCCTCCCAATCTCCTGGGTGCTGGAGCAGCCCTGCCCCGTGGTGTCCCAGCCTCGCTGCTGGTGTTGATTTTGGTGGATTTGGGGAGTCCACGTGGGATGTGGGGCTGTTTCGGGAGCAGCCACAGGTTGGGTGGTTGGTGGAAGGCGCCGGGCTCTGCTCCTGCCAGGAGGAAATGGAAGCGTGCAGGAAATGGGCATTTTATCCAACAGGGTTTGAATTCTGGGGTACAAACAGGGAAGGGAGATCAGCCCTCAGGGACAGGACCCCGCTGTGAGATCTCATTAAAAAATGTTTAGGCATAATGGGAGAAATCTACACCCGTCTACCCCCAGGAAGGGCTTTGGGATTTGGGGGCTTTGGGTATAAATAGGGAAAGGCCTTCCCGCTGCGGGAATCATGGAATGCTGCTGCTGCCTCTGCTCCAAGCCCTCAGCGCCTTCCCCGAACCCCCTCTCAGGCCAGGAGCAGCTTTTGGCTGAACCCATCACCCCAAAGAGCAGGATTTGGCTGGAAGCTGCCATGCCCTGCTCCAACCACGGGACATTTCACCCACAGAGATCCAACTCCCACCGTGCTCCGGGGGCTCGCAGAAAGGAGCTGAAGCCACCAAAACAAACCCTTCCCTTGCACGTGCGGCTGCTTCCCCCGGGAGAGGCTGCGAGAGAGACTGAAGCGCATGTGACAGATGTTAATCGCATCATTTAATGCACTCCTGGAAGGCGCTGGGGTGCGGGGATGGGGAGGAAGAGGAGAACAGAGCATTGTCTCCCGTTTCCGGCAGCATCCCCAGGGAATGGAAAACCCTGGGACGCGCAACTCACCCAGGGAGTGAGGGAGGTGGGAAGGGCAGCGCGGAGATTCGGGAGTTTTCTGGCGCATCCACGGTGAACGCGCCCGTTTTGATACAAAGGAGTGATAAAAAAAGGCATAAAAATGAGTTTTGTTCCATTTCCAAAGGGCTGTTTTGGGGGGAAAGAGGAGACGGTGAAATAGGGATGGTGGGATCGTGTCTGATCCGCAGCCTGGAGCAAACGTGGATAGAGGGGAGGGAAAATGGGGATGGAGGGATCATACCTGGCCCACATCTGAGCATCCCTGGAGCAAGCAGGGAATACAGGAGAGGGGGGAAGAGGGATCACAAGTGATCCACACCTGAGCATTCCTGGAGAAAACATGGATACCAGAGAACTAATATAGGGATGGAGGGATCACATCTGATCCACGCCTGAACATCTCTGGAGCAAACAGGAAATACAGCAGAGGGAAAATAGGGAGGGAGGGATCACTGCTGATCCACACCCTGGAACAAACATGGATAGAGGAGGGGGAAAAATAATGATGGAGGGATCTCACTGGACCTGCACCTGAACACCCCTGGAGTAAACAGGGAATCCAGGAGAAGGGAAAACAAGGCTTGCATCTGATTCACACTGGAACACCCCTGGAGAAAAAATGGATAAGGAAAGGGAGAAATAGGGATGGCGGGATCTCACCTGCCCCACACCTGGACATCCCTGGAGCAAACATGGAATACAGGAGAGAAGGAAAAGAGAGGTAGAGGGATCAGGTCTGATCCACACCTGAATGTCCCTGGAGCAAACAGGGATTCAGGAGAGAAGGAAAGAGAGATGGAAGGATCAGATCTGATCCACACCTGGACATCTCTGGAGCAACCAGGGATGCAGGAGAGAAGGAAAGAGAGATGGAAGGATCAGATCTGCTCCACACCTGAATGTCCCTGGAGCAAACAGGGAATACGGGAGAAGGGAAAGAGGGATGGGGGGATCAGATCTGATCCACACCTGAATGTCCCTGGAGCAAACACGGACTCAGGAGAGAAGGAAAGAGGGATGGGGGGATCATGTCTGATCCACACCTGGACATCTCTGGAGCAAACAGGGATTCAGGAGAGAAGGAAAGAGAGATGGGGGGATCAGATCTGATCCACACCTGGACATCCCTGTACAGAATGAGGGACACGAGAGGGAAATTTGTCACGGAAGGATCATTCCTGATCCACACCCGAGAGCCCCCGGAGCAAACACCTCCTGCTTGGCCTGGGGGACGATGAAACCCCCTCCGATATCCATCGCGGGTGGGCAGGAGAGGGGATATTTGCCAGCAGCAGGGAATTGCATTTCCAAGGCAGGAGCAGCATCCCATGGGCTGCTTCCCTGATTGAATTCCCCCTCGGTGACCCGGGGAGGTAATTGAGGCGCAGGGGAGCCGGGGCAGATCGCACCCCCTGGAAATCTGCCCCCCCAGCCGCCCTCCCCGAGCCGGGCGGCGATTGAGGCCAGCCGGCTTCAAGGTGCCTCAAAGTAACCAACTTATTGCCTAATAGATTTCTCAGTCATGAATTCCCCGTGCTCCGTATGCCCCCCAATCAGAGCAATTAGGGATTTAAATGGAGCTGGAATCCGCGGTGCAGAAAATGCCCGTTTTAGCGGGAGATTGGCCAGAGGTGAGGGACCTGTAACACCCCTGGTAATGAAAGCTCTTCACAGCTTGCCGTGTTCCACCCGGGAATAATTGCTGCAGCCTGTGATACGGATCCGGCTGCGTTAATGATGCCCTGCTCCTTTTCACAGGACTCATTTCAGCTTTCCCCCCCTCCCTTTTTTTATTTTTATTTTTTTTTTCCTATTTCCCGGGATTTCAAAGCGCCGAGGCATGGTGGGAATGAAGGCATTAACGCGGCCGTTGTGGTGCTGGGGGTATTTGCAAATGTTGTCCCCGGGATCGGTTAACAAAGTGCCGGGGCTGGAGGGGAATGGAGTGTGACACGGGTGTCATCCCTCCGTCCATCCCATCTGGGATTTATTCGCCCTGACAGCGTGGATTCATCAGAACAAAACGCGCGTCAGGAATTTAAAAACCAACAACAAACAAAAAAATAATTAAGGAAAAAAAAAAAGATATTTTGGATTGGAAATAAAACTCCCATTAACTTCCGAATGAAAACCACATCCAAGGGAGACAGTTGGCTTCTCCTCTGAGTTTATTATTAAATATTTTACCAGGGAGGGAAGTTCTGAGCTGAGCATCTTTTCCCTCCTGTTCCTGGCAAGAGCAGTTTGTGTGGAGGGAGGGTGAGCTCTTGGTTGTTTTCCCGAAGCTCTTTCTGGGGGTAGATGGGTGTAGAATTGTCCCATTATTCCTAGATTTTAATTCCTAGCTTTTTAATGAGATCCCAGTGCAGGGTCCTGTTCCTAAGTAATATTGGGAATACATCTGTACTTCCAATATGTCTCTATCTACCTGGAATATTGTCTATATTTCCATATAGCGCTCATATAGAATAGGTAAAGAATATATAGATAATACAGAGAGAATATAAAGGGACAATATAGAGACTATATAGGGAATATATGGAGACTATGTGGAGAATATACAGAGAATATATAGACAATATAATCTCTATTTCCATGTAGAATATATACAAATAAATCCGGAAATAGATATTAAAATATGCAAATATATCTATTCTGGATGGAAATATGGAATATATAAAAAATTTGTTCCTGATACGTTATATATGATATAAAATATGTCATATAGGATATATTATATATCATATATTTGTTACATGATACATGATATATATAGAGTATCTCATAATATACATATATAATATGNTTTATATTTTATATTTTATATTTAAGTTATTGTATTTGGTACACAGGGGCGGGAGAAAGGCCCCGTCTGTTCTCTTGGACTCTCACAGCCCAGCAGCAGCAATTTCCGAGTGCCGGGAGGGGGTTCCAGCAGGTAAATGGAGCCGTGGGTGGGCCGGTGCCGCATCCCCAGGGATGGAGCCGGACAGAGCAGCTCCAGCCGCTCCTGAAACGCTTTAATTTCCCCCCAAATGCAGCCGAGATAATTTTTTTCTCCCTCCCTGCCTTTGCGATCGCTCCGGCGGAGGGTCCCCAGGGACTCCGGGATTAATTTCCTGGGGTGACCCGGGCAGCCGCAGCCGCCTGACCCCGGCCCGGAGGGGCAGAGGGGACCCGCGGCCGCTGATAAGGAGCTCGGGGCGCTGCGCACTTTGGGACGGCGCGGAAATGGCATTTCCAGTTAACTCAATCCCGCGGCGGCCCCGGCGGAATGGCAGCGCCGAGATTCAATTACCGGCCCCGCCAGGGGACAGGGGGGTCACCGTCCCCCCCTGCCAGCGCTGCCACCTCCCCAAGACCCCTCGGTGGCCTCGGGGGCGGCCGAGGGTCCCTACGGAGGGCTCGGGGCCGGCGAGGGGTCGGGGCGTGTTCGGGAATGGTCAATGAGCAGGGGGAGTAGGAATTGTAGGAATTGTAGGAACGGGGATTTGTGCCGCTCCTCTCCCCATAAGGAATCAGGCCGTGGCGTTCTCTCGGAGCAGAGCTGGGATTTGGTGGCCATAGGGGGGTGTGCGGTACCTGCTGGGGATTGTCCCACGTCCCCTTCTCCACACGGGGCAGAGCCGGACAGCTCCCAAAGGGCCCTCTCCGTGTCCAGATGGTTTTAGGGCTGATCCCAGTGTAGGAGGGGATGGGAGAGAGGCTGGGGAGGAGCTGGGGAGGCTCCTCTCAACCCCGTGTGCTGCTGTGAGACTCCTCACAAAGACCGCGGGGACATCGGCTGGGACAGCGGCCACGTTCCTGACGTGGGGCATGCTCAGGTCACCCGGATTTCCCACAGCCAGGGTCTGTCCTGGTCCCCAAACCCTCTGTCACGGCAGGACGGGGAATGGATCGACTCCACGGAGCTGTCAGCAGAGAAAGAAGCTTTATTTACAGTCCCAGCAGTTTCTTTTAGAACGCGCTGTGTAAAAAGGTCTGTTATTGCTCCATGGCACTGACACTGCTCTCCATGGGTTCAGGAATAGGAAACAACCCCTGGGACAGTTGTTCTGGCAAAGGGAACACTGTTTGCTGAGCCTGTGCTGAGAAACGCAGAGAGATGTTTTGGAAAGAGAAACTGTTGGCAGCTTTCCCTTGGGAAAGGAGCCGGCGATGGTCAGCGAGCTGAAATTCAGGCTCAGAAATGTCGAACCTACAATCCTCCTCCCTCAGGATCACGGAATGGTTGAGGTCAGAAAAGGCCTCTGGGATCAGTGAGTCCAAGCTGTGCCCGATCCCCACCTTGTCACTGGGTGCCACATCCAGGCCCTCCTTGGGCACCTCCGGGGATGGGGATCCAACCCTCCCCGGGCAGCTCCGAGCCCTGAGCGCCCTTTCCATGGGGAAATTCCTGCTCATGTCCACCCTGAGCCTCCCCAGCCCAGCCTGGGGCCGTTCCCTCTCCTCCTGGCTCTGTTCCCTGGGATAAGATCCCAAATCCGCTTGGCTGTCCCCTGCTGGCAGGGAGTTGTGCAGAGCCACAAGGGCCCCCCTGAGCCTCCTTTTCTCCAGGCTGAGCCCCTTCCCAGCTCCCTCAGCCCCTCCTGGGGCTCCAGCCCCTTCCCCAGCTCTGCTGGGGCCAGTCTGGGACAAGTGTGCCGGGCTTTGGCACCATCCACAGCCCCGATCCCAGTGGGAAGCCGGGATGGTGACAGTGGGATAATTCCACTTGTGCCGGAGCCCGTGAAAATGCTCCTTCTTTTCACAGAGCAGAATCTAATCCAGAAGAGAAGAAAACACTCATTATTCCATTTTCCCCGGTATTTTTGTGTGCTCATGGGACTTCAATGGTATTAATTATTATTTAATTTGTGCTTTGGCAATTTGTTTGTACTGAGCTATTCTGGCACTGGAGAGCCAGCAGTGCTCAATCCCTTTGGCATCTCCATCGGTGCTGCCGCCCTCCAGCCCCTCTTCCCAGATTCCCGGCATGCCCCCATCCCATCCACCTTTCCTCCAGGTGCTCCTCCTGTCCCATCCAGAGCATCTCCTCATTGTCCACCCCCTCCTTCCTTTGATTTCCTTTGTAATCCCTGGCTGCCAGACCCCAGCTGGGAAAATCCGAGCAAGGACCATCAGCCTGGAGTCACAGCATGGAGGAGCTGGTGCCTCCTGGGGTTCCTGGTTCTGGGGCACCCCTGTGCCCCATCCCTGGGGCCAGCATCCCTCTGTCTCCATGGGAACAGCCCTCTATCCCCTCTCAAGCATCCCTAAATCCCCATCCCTCGGTCTCTGTGAGCGTCCCTCAATCCCCCCATCTCCATCTCCACACATTCCAAAACGTTCTTCCATCCAGATGCTCATTCTTGCATTCCAGTCTTCCATTTACATTCCCTTCCCTCCCTCCATCCCCATGAGAAAATCCCTCAGTCTCCACACCAAGTATCCTCCACTTCTGTCCCTCCAGCTCCTCAGGAGCATCCCTCCATGTCCACAGGAGCATCCTTTTATCCTGTACAAACACCCATCCCCGTCTCTCCAATTCCATGTGTGCATCCCTCTTTCTCATCCCAGCCTCTCTCCATCCCATTCCAGCCTCCCTCCATCCCATTCCAACCTCTCTCTGTCCCATTCCAGCCTCCCTCCGTCCCATTCCGGCCTCTCTCCGTCCCATTCCGGCCTCTCTCCGTCCCATTCCAGCCTCACTCCATCCCACTCCAGCCTCCTTCCATCCCATTNGACTCCACGGAGCTGTCAGCAGAGAAAGAAGCTTTATTTACAGTCCCAGCAGTTTCTTTTAGAACGCGCTGTGTAAAAAGGTCTGTTATTGCTCCATGGCACTGACACTGCTCTCCATGGGTTCAGGAATAGGAAACAACCCCTGGGACAGTTGTTCTGGCAAAGGGAACACTGTTTGCTGAGCCTGTGCTGAGAAACGCAGAGAGATGTTTTGGAAAGAGAAACTGTTGGCAGCTTTCCCTTGGGAAAGGAGCCGGCGATGGTCAGCGAGCTGAAATTCAGGCTCAGAAATGTCGAACCTACAATCCTCCTCCCTCAGGATCACGGAATGGTTGAGGTCAGAAAAGGCCTCTGGGATCAGTGAGTCCAAGCTGTGCCCGATCCCCACCTTGTCACTGGGTGCCACATCCAGGCCCTCCTTGGGCACCTCCGGGGATGGGGATCCAACCCTCCCCGGGCAGCTCCGAGCCCTGAGCGCCCTTTCCATGGGGAAATTCCTGCTCATGTCCACCCTGAGCCTCCCCAGCCCAGCCTGGGGCCGTTCCCTCTCCTCCTGGCTCTGTTCCCTGGGATAAGATCCCAAATCCGCTTGGCTGTCCCCTGCTGGCAGGGAGTTGTGCAGAGCCACAAGGGCCCCCCTGAGCCTCCTTTTCTCCAGGCTGAGCCCCTTCCCAGCTCCCTCAGCCCCTCCTGGGGCTCCAGCCCCTTCCCCAGCTCTGCTGGGGCCAGTCTGGGACAAGTGTGCCGGGCTTTGGCACCATCCACAGCCCCGATCCCAGTGGGAAGCCGGGATGGTGACAGTGGGATAATTCCACTTGTGCCGGAGCCCGTGAAAATGCTCCTTCTTTTCACAGAGCAGAATCTAATCCAGAAGAGAAGAAAACACTCATTATTCCATTTTCCCCGGTATTTTTGTGTGCTCATGGGACTTCAATGGTATTAATTATTATTTAATTTGTGCTTTGGCAATTTGTTTGTACTGAGCTATTCTGGCACTGGAGAGCCAGCAGTGCTCAATCCCTTTGGCATCTCCATCGGTGCTGCCGCCCTCCAGCCCCTCTTCCCAGATTCCCGGCATGCCCCCATCCCATCCACCTTTCCTCCAGGTGCTCCTCCTGTCCCATCCAGAGCATCTCCTCATTGTCCACCCCCTCCTTCCTTTGATTTCCTTTGTAATCCCTGGCTGCCAGACCCCAGCTGGGAAAATCCGAGCAAGGACCATCAGCCTGGAGTCACAGCATGGAGGAGCTGGTGCCTCCTGGGGTTCCTGGTTCTGGGGCACCCCTGTGCCCCATCCCTGGGGCCAGCATCCCTCTGTCTCCATGGGAACAGCCCTCTATCCCCTCTCAAGCATCCCTAAATCCCCATCCCTCGGTCTCTGTGAGCGTCCCTCAATCCCCCCATCTCCATCTCCACACATTCCAAAACGTTCTTCCATCCAGATGCTCATTCTTGCATTCCAGTCTTCCATTTACATTCCCTTCCCTCCCTCCATCCCCATGAGAAAATCCCTCAGTCTCCACACCAAGTATCCTCCACTTCTGTCCCTCCAGCTCCTCAGGAGCATCCCTCCATGTCCACAGGAGCATCCTTTTATCCTGTACAAACACCCATCCCCGTCTCTCCAATTCCATGTGTGCATCCCTCTTTCTCATCCCAGCCTCTCTCCATCCCATTCCAGCCTCCCTCCATCCCATTCCAACCTCTCTCTGTCCCATTCCAGCCTCCCTCCGTCCCATTCCGGCCTCTCTCCGTCCCATTCCGGCCTCTCTCCGTCCCATTCCAGCCTCACTCCATCCCACTCCAGCCTCCTTCCATCCCATTCCAGCCTCCCTCCATCCCATTCTGGCCTCCCTCCATCCCATTCCGGCCCCAATCCATCCCACTCCAGCCTCTCTCCATCCCATTCCAGCCTCTCTCCATCCCATTCCAGCCTCTCTCCATCCCATTCCAGCCCAAGTCCATCCCATTCCAGCCCCAATCCATCCCACTCCAGCCTCTCTCCATCCCACTCCAGCCCCAATCCATCCCACTCCAGCCTCTCTCCGTCCCACTCCAGCCTCTCTCCATCCCCATCCTCACATTTCCAAGCCAGCCTCCCTTCATCCCAGGCGAGCCTCCCTCCATCCCCCTCCATCCCCGCCACTTCCCCAGATAATGAGAGCGAGTTTAAAAAACTTAAAGCCTCTTCGTGCCCGCGGTGAGTGACACAAATGGAGTTCATATTTAATCATCTGTTAACTCGTTGTCTATTATAGCTCTTTAATAGCACCAGAGATATTCTTAATGAAGCATGATTTAAGGTATTTACAGCTCTAGGACCGACAGACATCACTCACAGTGTGCAGGTAATGAGGCGTAAAACAGCTCTGGAAACCGTAAAAATGGGAGAGAGAGAGAGCGAGGAGGGAGAGAAAGCAGGCGAGGAGTTCGGAGCTGAATTGTTCCAGGGTTTGTTTTAAAATGTTTAGGCATTTAAAGTCATTTCAGCTTCGCCGAGGTGTCTGGTAGCACCGAGTTCAGCAATTCCCGGCGCTGAGAACCCCTGGCTTGCCAGGAGGGGTCTGGCCCCCCGATGCTGCCGAGCTGAGACATCTCAGGAATCGCCGGAGGGAGCAGGGAAAAAGCTTTTGGGGGTCCCCAAGGGCCTTGTGGGGTGCATGGGAGCGAAGCTTGGGATTTCTGGGTGCATTTTCCCCTTTGTTTTCCCACTCAGTGGCACAGCCACCTTTGCTCATGGAAGGGCACACCGTGACCCGTTCCCTTTGCCTGCCTGCAAATGCCACCCCTGTGCGACGCTTTTTATTTTCTTATTATTTTTTTTTTCCCAAAG
Organism: Donacobius atricapilla; assembly: GCA_013397315.1. Classification (NCBI taxonomy): domain Eukaryota; kingdom Metazoa; phylum Chordata; class Aves; order Passeriformes; family Mimidae; genus Donacobius; species Donacobius atricapilla. The sequence continues at coordinate 62,717 of WBMY01018372.1, read as the reverse complement.
AAAAAAAAAAAAAAAAAAAAAAAATTAAAAAAAAAAAAACCACCAGAACCCGAGCCAAGTTTTGGAAAATAATTTGTGACGGAGGTGCCATTCTGCATCAAAATATCGTGCAGAAAATGTCAAATGTCACCAATCCATGTGTCCCCTCGCGTGACAGTAATTGGGCCGGACGGCTGCGCTCTGCCACCGCGGCCGCTCTGCCGCCTCCTCCTCCTCCTCCTCCTCACACTCCGCTCGGGAAATGTGTCGCTTCCCGAGTCCATCCCAGCCGCTCTGGCCGCGGAGCGCGGCCGGCCGCGCTGGCCGCAGCCTGGGGACGCGGCGCTCATTAGGCCGGAGCGGTGGTAAACAGCTCCCAGGGAAAAGGGGGGCACGGGGGGCCGGAGTGGGCAGCTCTCGCCGCGTTGATCCCCTGCTGGATTTGGGACTCGTTCCCCGTTGTTCTCCCCGTGAGGGTTTGGGTGGAATCACCTCAGTTTGGGGGAACACGAAGCAGAATTGGGGTCTTTGACTGAGGAATCGCAGCCTGTTGCTCCCCTCCCTTTCCCAAAAGTGCTCCAGAGGCACTGTCGCCTGCAATTCCAGCCCCGTGGACCCTTTGGAACATTTATCCCACTTTCTGCCTGGTTGTGCTGGGCGTGCAACACCCCTTGAATTCGCTACCAGGGAAAACAAACTGTTCTTCCAGAGCAAATAAACCCATTCCTTCAAGCATCCCAAGCCCTTAATCTGGGAACAGACCTTTCACACACACCCCTTAACCACCCTGGATGAATCAATCCTCATTAGGACATTAGGCTGCATAAATATTTGGCCGGTGAGGGAGCCCCGAGGGAGAGCAGAGGGATGGCGAAGAGTTGCAGTTGGAAATTCAATGAAGTTCCCTTCGGCAGCGGGAGCCAGGCCTGGGAGAGTTGGGTCAAGCCTTCAGCCGGTGCCACTTGTCCCCTTGGGCAAGTCCTGCGGAGCAAGGTTAATTTTGATGCCCTATTTTATTTATTTATTTATTTATTTATTCTTTGCCCGTGGAAGTGGCGAGGCGCAGGTGGAAAAGGAGGAAGCGAAATCCTGCCACGCTCGGCAGCTCCTTCCCCAAGCCACAACACAACTCGGTCACAAACAATTTCTTTGCCGCCGAGGAAGGAGCTGGAATTTCTCTCTGGCGAGGCAGCAGCAGCAGAATTGCGAATCCGGTGCCTGTTATAGAAACTTTTTAGTACTGGGGACAAGCCAAGAAAAAAGCCCAGACTGATCTCAAATCTCAGCTGGTGCTGGCTGCGCTTCCACCTCCGGCTCCTGCGCTGGTGGGACGTGAGCTGGACCCTCCAGGCATCCCTGAGGAGAGCTGGGACGATGTTTCCCAGCGTTCCGGGTACTCTTCCCAGCTCCCTGCCCAGCCAGGAGCTCCTGCCCTGCTCTGGAAGGTGGTTTGGGGGCAGATTGAGGTTTTTTCTGGTTTGTAATTGAATAGACTCAGCTTTTCCCTGGCTGCGTCCCCAATCCCGTCCCCACACCAGTGGGACCAGCCTGGGATCATCTCATGCCATCAAAATCCTTCACAGCAGGATAATCCAGGCTGTGGCAATGCCAGGCTGCAGCTCCCGGGGAGGTGAAAGGTTTTTTGGCTCAGGTGCCATCACAACCGGTCCGTGCCATGATTTCCTTCGGCACCTGGGGGAATTCCTCAGGAGCCGTCAAGGATGTGGGTGGCAACGGGGCAACTGGAAATTTCACCTTGTCCCTTGAGCAGTGAGGGGCTGGTGGAACATCTCGTGCTCTGGGCAGGAACGGGCAGGGGGCAGCTCTGAGGTTGGAATGGAATTCCCAGAGGAGCTGTGGCTGCCCCTGGATCCCTGGCAGTGCCCAAGGCCAGGCTGGAGCAGCCTGGGACAGCGGGAGGTGTCCCTGCCCATGGGATGGGATTTAAGGTCCCTCACGACCCAAACCAGCAGCTCCTCCATGGCCTGGGCCAAGCAGGAATGAGCGACAAAGCTTCGCGGGTGATTTTTTTTCCCCCAAAATTTTCATCCTCAGCAACCCAAAGAGGCTTTTCCTTCCCTCTCCGCCTTCCTCCCTTCCCTTTGCACAGCACGATGTTCTTGTGCACCGGAGGAATTTTCTGATCTGAAGCCACCTTCCTCCTCTCCCAAAATCCCTGGGGCTGGTTCGCGCTTGTAAAGCCGGTGAGCTGGGAGGATCCGGATTGGATCCATCCAGCCCTGCTCATTCCCCGCGTCGGCAAGCGGGCACTGGGCCGGGCCTGGCTGGGGCTCAGCCCATCCCCATTCCCTAGTTTTGGGATGGAATTCCTACGGCAAAGCTGGGCACCATCCATCCCCCCTTTCCCAGGATAAAGCACGTTTTAATCCGTTTTTTCCTCCGTGCCCTGGATAAACGGGCGCCAACGGGATGGACGCACCACCACGGCCAGCCCGGGGCTCCTCCAGCTCCAAGCCGGGTATCCCCGGCAGGGCCAAGCTCCGAGGCCGCCCCGGCACTGCCGAAAACNTCAGAGCCCCTTCCAGGGCCTGAAGGGGCTCCAGGAGAGCTGGAGAGGGGCTGGGGACAAGGGCTGGAGGGACAGGACACGGGGAATGGCTTCCCACTGCCACAGGGAAGGGATGGGTGGGATACTGGGAAGGAATTCCTGGCTGGGACAGTGGGGAGGGGCTGGGATGGAATTCCCTGAGGAGCTGTGGCAGTGCCCAAGGCCAGGCTGGAGCCCCCTGGGACAGCGGGAGGTGTCCCTGCCCATGGGATGGGATTTAAGGTCCCTCCTGACCCAAACCAGCAGCTCCTCCATGGCCTGGGCCAAGCAGGAATGAGCGACAAAGCTTTGCGGGTGATTTTTCCCCCCAAAAAATTTTCATCCTCAGCAACCCAAAGAGGCTTTTCCTTCCCTCTCCGCCTTCCTCCCTTCCCTTTGCACAGCACGATGTTCTTGCGCACCGGAGGAATTTTCTGATCTGAAGCCACCTTCCTCCTCTCCCCAAATCCCTGGGGCTGGTTGGCGCTTGTAGAGCCGAGCGGCTCCCGTGTCACTCGGGGCTGGCTCCCGCCTGCAGCCCTGACAGCAGCTAATGCTGTTAGCCTGTGTCGAGGAGGGATTTCAGCATTAAAACCCCCCCAAATCACCGCACTCGGGCTGCTCGGCCTCTTGCAAGCGCTTCAAAAACATCTCCATGGTGTTCGGGGCGCCTGGCACGGCCCAAGGACACGGCACAGGGGGTTTGGGGTGGCTCTGGGGGGCTGCTGCAGCCTCGGGAGCAGCGCGGGATGAGCAGCCGGGATTAACTCGGCTCGGGGAGGGCTTTGCTATCTTTAGGTGGAAGGTGAGGAGGGATTGCGGCTCTGAGGGTGGCCGGCAGGTGAGGAGAGAGAAAAATCCCGCGGGGCCAGCCCGGCTCAGGGCGCTGACCCCAGCTCCTGTCCCCAGCGGGGTCCGGCCCTGCCGGCCCCCGGCCGCGTGCGCCGTCACCTTTCTAGGCCACAATCTGTCCCCAATTCCGAGCCTGCTGTTAGCTTCACTTGCACTCTATTCTCGTGTTTGCTGTTATTTTTTAACACTTTTTTTTTTCCCCCTCCTCATTTTTTTTCCTTTTTTTTTTTTATAATTTTTTTTTTTTGCATAAAAGCACTATCCTCTCCCCAGAGCCTGCCTGGAGCGAAGGCATGGTCTGTACAACTGCAATTATTTCGAAGAACAGATGGAGTGAGGAGCAGAAAGTCTGTTAATAGTAATAGAAATGCTACATGTTAACCTGGACAGCACACGATGACAGTCCCATGACTACACGTTCTGTTCCCACCAGCTGGGCTCCGAGCGGAGCCGAGAGATTCAGAAACGCCGAGCTCGGCTCCGCACCCTCCCCAAAGTTAGAGCTCAAATTCCTTCACACTTCCAGCCTAGGGTTTTTTGGGTTGTCGGGCTTCTTCTCCCCCTTCCCCTCCTCCTCCTCCTCCTCCCTATTAAACGCTGATTTTGGTGCTGTTGAGGAATTTTGCTCCTTCTTCCCTCTTTTTTTTTTTTTTTTTTTATTTTTTTTTTCACCCAGCTGCAGCTGGGAGCGCGTTGGGGAGGGTGGTGGCGGCTCAGCCTCGAGGTGCTGACCTTCAGCCTCGCCGGAACAGCCCCTTTCCCACGCTCACATCTGCAGGGTTGATGCAATTCCCCCATCCTGGATGATGCCAGGCCGGGATTTGAGGAGCGGGGCAGCGGCCGAGCTCCCGGGCAGGGCGGCTCGAGGGAGTGTGGGATTTTCTCCTCAATTCTTGTAAGCTGTCCGGCTAAATGGGTTGAAATCCATGTTTTCTGGCGAAGAAATGGCTCTCCCTGTGGAGGTGGGGGTCTTCAAGAGGTTTATGAGTCGTGTGGGATGTCAAAAAGGGGGCACAGGGGGTCTCTGGTTATGTCAACACCCCAGGGGGGGTTTTGCCTCTTCACCCCAACCAGAGGTTGGGAAACGGAGCAAAAAATATTGAGTCAACCCCAAGAACCTCGCTGTGCAAATCCTTTCCTTTTTTTTTTTTTTTTTTTTTTGGTTTTAAAAATGGTTTCCCAAGCAGCCACAGAGCTGCAGCTAATTCCAGCGGGAATTGCAGGGCTAAATCCCAGGGGTGTTGGTGAAAGCCCAGCCCCCGGGGCGGCTGGAGAGGAGCTGGCACCGCTGGCGCCCTGACAGACGCACCTGGAGGTTTTATTCGGATATAGAGCCCTTAATCTGGGTGCTTGCAGGATAATCTGGCGCCTGAGGTCCTGCCAAATCCCTGGAGATCAGCAGGTTTTCCCTCCACAGCCTCCTCCAGAGGTCACTTCCAACCCAGCTCCGTCTCCAGCGGTCCAAAATATCCATGTGGGCTCCGTGCTGGCGGCACCTTTGGGTGCTGGGCACCCTCAGTGGGAACACCGAGGGATTCCTGGGGCTAGACCGGTGTTATCCATAAATCCCAGCTTTCTTTTCCCAATTCCATCACCCAGGAGTGGTACCTGGCCCCCAGGTGCTGCTTGTTGCAGCATCCCTGGAACACCTTTTGGTTATTTTCTGGTTTTTGGGGTAGAGTTTGGCTCCTCACGGCCACCCCTGTGGAGGATGGGGTACCCAGCTCGTCCCCAGTCCCCCCCGAATCCCCAAAATCCCAGAGTGGCTGCAATCCCGCGCCTCGGCGGGATGTGGTGAGAGGATGGCTGGAAGCAGAGGGAACTCTCCTCGGTGCCTTTCCTTCAGAGGAGGCAGAACCCGCATTTTTCCTCTGGAAAAATTTGGGATCGATTCATCCCCGGCGGGTTCGTGGCCTCCCCTGGCGCCCATTCCACGCTCACCTCTGGGGCGATACCACCAGAGCGCACCTGCTGGGAAAGGGTGGGAAAACGCGGATTTGGGGGCTGGCCGCTGTCGCCCCGCGCCCACGGCGTCCCCCTCTCCTGTCTCACAGAACAAGAAATACGTCCTGGTGATGGTGGACCCCGACGCTCCCAACAGAGCCAACCCCAAGCACCGCTTCTGGAGGCACTGGCTGGTCACCGACATCCTGGTGAGTCCATCGGGGTCATTCCCAAGCGTCCCGGGAGGGCCGGATCCCCAAGGGCTGCAAACTCCTCCTGGCGAAATCCCGGAGGAGGAACGGGTGTTTGCCAAAGAAATGTAAATGGTGCTGGGGCGAGTAGGTAGGGAAGAGCTTCCTCAGGCTATAAAAGAGCCAGGCTGGTCCAAAAATATTGCTGCTTGGGTTTGTTTTTTTGGGTTTTTTTTTTTCTCCTCCTTCTCCTAAGGAAATGCTGGAAAAAAAACCCCCCCAAAATCGACTTTGCCAACTCCCTACCGCCGGTTTCCTCCGCGGAGACAACGCGTCCTTCCAAACAACTCCTGCTGCCGCTCGGGGTTTTGTGGTTAAAAAAAGTGGGTTCGGTGGAAATCTCAATTCCTTTTCCAGTTTTTAAAAAAATTTTTTTGGACTATAAGCGGTTTGAATTCAGTGAGAAGACAAGGGGGAAAATGAGTTTGGGATGAATCGTGGCGCTTCCCAGCGCTGCGTCCGTGGGATGAGTCCTTCCCCCTGTCCCGGTGTGCCGTGGCTTTGCTCCTAGAAATATTTTGGAAAAGCGGCTTGTTCCCCTCCTGCTTGTTTTTACATCTTCAAAAAAAAAAAAGGAGATGTTGCAGCCCTAAATCAATCTGACTGATAATCTGGGTACTAAAGCCTAATTAAGATATCAATTAATTTGCAGCGTGCATTTAACAAGAAATATCGCGTCGTCCTCCTCTATTATTCTCTGAAATTACTGCTGAGGGCTCTTTGTACAGCTACTTTAATTAGATTTTTTTATTGTTAATGGGCGTATTAAGCAAATTAAAATGGGATATTAATACTTTCCATGAATTCCATAATTGGCTGAAAAATAGGAAGCATCGGGAATAATTGCAGGAATTTGTGTACAGGACTCGGGGTTTTTTTGGTGTTGTTTCGTGTTTTTATCCTTCCCAGAAACCCTTCTGCATTTCTAACAACAGGGTCCTGCAAGTCTCTCATTAATTTTAATATTTACCAAACGCAAAGGAGCCCAGGCTCCTGTGTCTCCTTCTGTACACAGATCCTTCGGAGCCGTTCCCTCTGGCTAATTATTGTGGTTTTCCCTTTTTTTTTTTTAAATTTTTTATTTTTTGGGAGTGCAAAATCCTTTCAGCAAAGAAGGGAAATGTGGGATTCAAACCTCCAGCACGAATGGAAGGTGGGATTTTGTTTTCCCCTGGCATTTGGGTGGCGCCGTTTGTGATCTCTAAGGTCAAAAATTCTGTGGCAGGCCTTGGAAGAGGGCAGGAAAAAAGGAGATTTTTGGGAAGGAAAAGGGTTTCCCCCATCTGCCAGGGATGGGGCTGATCCCAGCCCCAACAATTCCTTAACCTCGCTTATCACGAGATAAATACATTTATAAATATAAACACGCGTCTCCGAGCAGGGATTCGGCCTCGATGCTCCTGATGGTCCCTTCCAACGTGAGATACTCGCTGATTCCATGCAATATTCTATATAAAACCTATATATTGATACGATCCCTATAATGATGGGATAAATATATCCCCTCTATCTCCCGTGGGTGTGTGTATATGTGTCTCTCCTCTACACACACAGAAACGCGCATAAAAATCCCCCAAATCCCACAGACGCGCGACAAACCACTCAAAAAATCCTCCCCATCCCGCGAGGACGCCGGGACAAAACCACCTTGGCTCCGTCCCCGTGGCTGGGGGAGCGGTGAGGGGGGGTCCCGGCGTGTCCCGGCGGAGCTGCCGGCG
>WBMY01018372.1:24765-40080 GCA_013397315.1 Donacobius atricapilla | reverse complement strand
TCCCATCCCATCCCATCCCATCCAGGGCAGGGACACCTCCCACTGTTCCAGGTTGCTCCAACCCGCCCTTGGACACTTCCAGGGATCCAGGGGCAGCCGCAGCTCCTCTGGGAATTCCACCCCCACCCTTACAGGGAGGAATTCCTTCCACATAACTGAGCGAAATTTCCCCTCTTTCAGTTCGAATCCACTCTTCCTTGTCCCGGCACTAAAATTCCTGAACAATTCCATGATTCTGTGATCCTTTAACCTCTGCCTCTGAGCTGTGGCCGCTGCGTGTGAATCCAGCACGGTTTATTTGAGCCATAACTCCTGCTCATGAATCCCACCCTGCGCTTTTGGGCCACACATTTGTAGAACCAGCTCAGGGCTTTTGGAATCTNTCCTCAGAGCCCCTCAGACCCCCTGGAATGTGCTGGGAGGCAGGGAAGTCGCTCTTTGAGGCGGATCCTCCGTGTTTGAGCCATTCCTCACAAATTTCAGCCACACCTTGTGCTTTTTGAGCCAGACCTTGAGCATTTCGGGGGATATTTGTGGTCCAACAGCCCCGGCGCCCCTCACCCGTGTCCCCACCACCCCTTCCCGGCTTTCCCTTCGCTTCCCAGGAGGAAGCAGCAGGTTCCTCGAGGACACCCTGTCACACGCTGCTCTTTTATTTTTCCACTCCTTGGATGAGAAGATCGCGAGGTTTTCAGTGCGGGGAGGATTTATTTGTGGTTGCTTCAATCTCCCCCCTCCGCCCAAGTTGCGCTATTAAAAAAAATAAATAATTCATGGAGTTGTTGTTCGCCCCATCAGGAATCCTGGCCGGGCCAGACCAGGAGTGCAGCAGGATCTGCAGGAAGTCATTAATGGCCCATTCTGTGTTTCCTTTCCCCTTTAAAACCCCAGTGGAGTTACCTTGGTAATAATAAAGTGCACGATTCCAGGAGGGAGGGAACAGGTTCTTATTTGGATTAAACGGATTTCTCCTCCTCCCCTCTTTTTTACCCCTTTTTATTCCTGCCAATTTAAAAAAAAAAATGTTTAGGGGGAAGAAAAAAAAAATTATAAGCAAATGTTAATGCTGGAAAGGAGGAAAAAAAAAAGCACGTTTTTTTTTCCAGGGAGGGGAGAAAATGCCTTTGGAAGTGTTCTATGCAAAGAGATGCCGGGGGGCACGATATATCAAAGAAAATATAATACACCCAGGTTAAAACTAATGATTGCCATATAATTAGATGTGAAGCATTGTGCTATAAATGTGTATTCTTCGGCGTGCTGTGATTTTACTGTAAGAGAGAGAGAGAGAGAGAAAGACAGAAAAACACAGAACCCAGCAACATACTATAAAAAGCACTCTGTTGACTTTTCGGCTGTTTAGTATTCCTTGCCCGTACTCCCCCGGGAGTATGTAATTAGTGCTTTATGAAGAGTGCATTTAAAGCAGTTTAATATTCACCTCATTCAGTCTGAAACAATGTGATCACTGCTTAGACAAATCACTGCTCCTCACTGACATCCTCTGTCAGAACATTACCTCTGAAAAGACCTTTCAAGAGGCTCCCATGTTAATTAGTTGTCTGTCATGGATAAACAGAGCAGTGAGCAGAAGGGCTGCGCCAGGCCACAGACACACAGGGAAATACTGGGAATGCTGTGGGATTTTTTTTTTTCCCCCCTCTTTTTTTCATCCTCTCTCTCTCCTCCCTTTTTGTGAGAATTCCTGGCTTTCTCCCCCGGTTTCGCGGAGTTTGGCGTGGCCTGGAGTGGAGCCTGGGTTTTCCCGGCGTTGGGTGAAATCCTTGGGATGCTGAGCCAGGCTGGCACTGCCAGAGAGGGGCTGGCAGAGCCCAGACAGAGCCAGGAGCATCCTCTGCCCTGGTTGGGCACCTGCTGAGCTGCCCTGCTGTGCCACGAGGTGGGAACATCCCAGTGCCGTATCCCACTGATCCCAGTGCCGTATCCCAGTGCTGTATCCCAGGGCTGTATCCCAGGGCTGTATCCCAGTGCCACATCCCAGTGCCACATCCCAGTGCCACATCCCAGTGCCACATCCCAGTGCTGTATCCCAGTGCCACATCCCAGTGCCGTATCCCAGTGCTGTATCCCAGTGATCCCAGTGCGGTATCCCAGTGCCACATCCCAGTGCCACATCCCAGTGCCACATCCCAGTGCTGTATCCCAGTGATCCCAGTGCCATATCCCAGAGCCACATCCCAGACCCGTGCCCCACTACAACATCCCAGTCTTACATTCCAATCCTGAATCCCATCCCTGTGTCCTGGCCCCTCATCCCAGTGCTAAATCCTGGCCCTGCATCCCAGCCCTGCATCCCAGCCCTGCATCCCAATGCTACATCCCAGGCCCAAATGTGGCTCCCAGTCCTGCATCTCAGCCCTGCATCCCCTTTTTGCAGCCCAAAGCTTCTCTTTAGCCATTCCAAGAGACTCTTCCCACGTTCCATCGTGTGTAAAATGTTGGATAACAGCAGTCCCCTCATCCCCCCTGCAGCTGGTTTTAATTTCTCAGGAAAATCCAGCGGATTTGGGGCGGTACTGGCCCAATCACCAGCTAATCCCCATCCAGCCCCATTCCTGCAGGATGCTCCCCCTGCCACCCGTGGGCTTCCAGCCCTGGAGAGGGAATTCCTCCTTCCCTGTGTGCATCCCTGATTCCGCCCCGTGTCCCCCTGTGTGCTCCCGGTGTCCCCTGGAGGGCACAAGGTGGGTTCAAGGCACCATCCCAGGAGCTGCTCCCGGCTCTGCTCGTGGCTCCTCCAGACTCCGTGGTCAGGATGGAAGGTTTGGAGCCGCAGGAATTCCATTTGCGGCCCCCACCTGGCAGCTCCCAGGTCCTTGGGAGCCAAATCCAGCGAATCCAACCCCTCCCAGGGCCGAGGGAGCTGCGGGCTCCTTGCTGAGGTTTTTAAGGGGCAGACAAGAGCCGGCACCATCCTTTCCCTTTGGACACAGAATGCTGCTCCCTCTGCTCCTGGGAATGACATCCAAGGCGTGAAAAATGGGGTGGGTTTGAGTCGCACACCCCATGAGGGGCTCCAAGGGTGCATCCCCATGCACATCCCTGCCGCAGGAACGCACGGAGCATCCCCGGGGGACACCTTCCCGAGCCTTCCCGGCCTCCAAGCACCCTCCAGCTCAGGGTTTTTCCCCCTTTCACTCCCTTTTTCCAGCCGTTTGTTTCCCTGGCTCTCTTAGTCACGAAGGTGAGGCCCTGACAGAGACACAGACATCAAAAACAAGAGGTGATGAAACGCAGGGAATAATTAAGTTGCACTAAATCACCGGCCCCGGCGGAACGCTGCCAGGGAGCTCGGGAAAACTGGAGCACCACGGAGCCGAGTTATTATTAATAATCACCAGCACCCTCCTGAACAACAACCTATTTTGCACCTATTTTTTTTTATTTTATTGGGGAAGGGGTTGGCAGGGAGAGAGAGAACCTCCAGCATTAGGGATGGGCGAGGTTTGCTCCCGTGCTGCTCATCCCAGGATATTCCAGCCCAGATCCATCCCGGAGCTGCCGGCACGGTCCGGGCTGAGCCCAGAGCAAGTCTGCTCCCGCCACGGATCCTCCACGCAACCCCGGGCCTTACGTAAGGGCAGCTTTATCCTCCTTCCATCGGGGCCCGGCCTGCAGCTCCCGTTCCCAGCGTGTGGGTGAGCCGCTCGCCCCGGGCTGGGAATTGCACAGCTCCTGCACCTCTGCCTTGCTCCACGCATGCAAGCGGCTGCAATTCCCGATGGGCAGACGATAGCAGGCCAGGCTGGCAGCCCTGGATTTGTTTGGGACGTGTTTCCCTCGCAGCCCGCCGGGATTCATCCCCGGGAATGCTTGGGAAGGGGTCGTTGGATGTGTTGGATCTGCAGCCTCCACCGGGGGTCACCTCGGTTTGGGTGATTTAAGGTCCGGCCGTGGCTGCTGGAGGCGCTGGTGGAAGGGATGCTCCAACTCCCAAAAATCTGGAGTATCCCTGAGTTTTTTAGAGGAGAGAAAAGAGGTTTTAACACTAAGATTCCTTCCCCAAAGAGCACCGAGGCGATGGCTTTACCTCGTGAAGCTTTAGGGTCTGATCCCACTTGGCTCCATCTCTGCAAGAGCCCAGACAGGTTCAGGGGTTTGGGCTGATTTCGGGTGCCACGTGGCCGTGAGTTAAGCCTGAGCCCCAATTCCCACCGCCGTTCTCACCAGGTTTCATCAGGAAAACCATCCAGACCTGGTCAAAATCCTCCCCGGCGGGGTAAACCCGAGGGTGTCGAAATTGGGGAGAGCTGTAAATCTCGTGTGTTTGTAAAATCCGTAAGCCTCCGTCTGCAACGCGCAGGTAAACCTTTAATTCCCTGACAATGCCGAGCAAACTCCCAGCTAAATCCTTAATTCCCGCGCGCCGTAGCCCTGTGGATTCGCCCGTCTGCAGCCCAGGTCTCGTCTGCAGCATCCACATTCTGGGTGGGGAAAAATCGCCCCAAAATCGCTGTGCCCCATGTCCTGATGCTGGAAAAATCCCCCCAAAATTGCTGTGCCCCATGGGCTGGTGCTGGAAAAATCCCTCCAAAATTGCTGTGCCCCATGTGCTGGTGCTGGAAAAATCCCCTAAAATTGCTGTGCCCCATGTTCTGGTGCTGGAAAAATCCCTAAAATCACTATGCCCCATGTCCTGGTGCTGGAGAAATCTCCCCAAAATTGCTGTGCCCCATGTTCTGGTGCTGGAAAAATACCCTAAAATTGCTGTACCCCATGTCCTGGTGCTGGAAAAATCCCCCCAAAATTGCTGTGCCCCATGTCCTGGTGCTGGAAAAATCCCCCAAAATTGGTGTACCCCATGTGCTGGTGCTGGAAAAATCCCCTAAAATTGCTGTGCCCAATGTCCTGATGCTGGAAAAATCCCCAAAATTGCTGTACCCTGTGTTCTGGTGCTGGAAAAATCCCTAAAATCACTATGCCCCATGTCCTGATGCTGAAAAAATCCCCAAAATTGCTGTACCCTGTGTTCTGGTGCTGGCAAAATCCCTAAAATCGCTGTGCCCAAGGTTCTAGGGTTTTTGCTCTGTCGATCAGAACCTCTGAAACACTTTTGCAACTCATAAAATCAGGAATAACGACAGATCCTGCACCCCTGCAGCGGCCGGCGGCTGCCCTGAGCCCACAGGGTGCAGGGAGGACGGGGAAAAGCCGCCGATTTGGGGTTCCAACCCTTCCAAAAGACGCTTGGACGTGAGAGGTGGGAAGGATCCCACTGCTGCTCCGGCCTCGCCGGCAGGGCTGGCAGACCAACCGGATCCCACGCCGGGGCGGCGGGGCCGGGGCGCAGCTCCGGGGCCCCGGGCAGGTGGAGGGGACGCTGAGGAGCCCGACGGGTTTGGGAGCTCCTCGGGGCCGTGATGACAGCCAGGCCGGGGCTGGGATTGCTCCACGCGGGTCCCAGCCGCTGGCAGGACGTTTCCCAACCCGGAGGAACCTGTACGGACGACCACCCTCTCTTGGGCAATTTTCCTGACTCAGGATCCCGTCCCAAATCAGCGGGAGATGGATCTCTGCTGCCTCTTGCAACACAGCTCCATCCAAACTGGTTTTCCCCATTAATCCTTCTTCCAGTGATTGTTTTTTCCCCCTTTTTTTTTTCTTTTTTTGGGGGGGTGACCATGGGTGCTGTTGGCTCTTTGGGAGGGTTTTTGGTTTTTGGCTTTCCTTGGATGGGGATCTGAGCCCTTCCAGCACAGATGAGGCAAAATTTTGTCTTTTATGACACAATTCCTGAGGCAGGAGGGAAGGGAATGATTCCTCTTGGAACTGGGCAGGTGACACGCAGGGAGGGACTGTCCAGCAGCCCTTTTCTTTTAATATTAGTGGCCCAAATATCAACCTGGAGCAAACCTAGAGGACGACACCATGTTCGTCCCCTTGGATTTACAGCTGATTTCTAAAGAGTGAATATTTTTATAGGGGAGTGAGAAGTTGCTGATTTATTTCAGTGCCCAGCAAACCATAGAATTGTGGAATATCCTGAGCTGGAAGGGACCCGCAAGGATCAAAATGATCCCAGTGGTCTAAAACCTCTTAATTACATACCCCAAATATATATAAAAGCATCTGTTGTGATCTCCACCTTGTCCAACCCACTTACAAAATAATTTTGGGGATCTTGGGCACCACCCGCCGCCGCTCCACTTGGGTCCTGCCAGGTCCCACGCCAGGTCCTGGCAGCTGAAGGGTTACCCAGCCCCATCTGCTCAGCTCCCCATTTCACAAGGGCGGGTTTGGAGTTTTACTACAAGTTTCAGACAATGAAGGTGTGTCTGCGCTCCGAGCCTCGTTTGCCCGTTGCGTAGGCGTCGGGTTCAGCGCCGTCTTGTCAACACTTGAATATGTTGAGCATCACTCACGGGGCATTCTGTAAGAAACCTATTAAGTTAATTACCGAGGCTGTGTGTGTGTGTGTGTGTGAGAGAGAGAGAGAGAGAGAGCGTGTGTGCTGCTCCTGTAAAAAATTTGGCTTTCTTCGTTGCGAGACACTTGTGATGCAAGCCCCGGGCTCTCGGTGTGATGACATCTCGTCTGCTGCTGTAACTGAGCCGGGGCTGGGGCGAGCTGCCTGCCAGGGAGGGGGGGTCAAGGGAGGACCCCCACTCCTCCTGCCCTGGGGACACCCGCCCCGACTCAGGGACCTGCTGCGGTGTCCCCGGGTACAGCCCCGGGGGGTGGAAATCTTAAATCTGCGGGGTTGGAGCTCAGAGCAGCGTGGGGGGAGTTGGAGCATCTCTGTGGGGAAGAGCAGCTCCTGTTCACGTTTAAGTTTCTGCTTTGACGTTTCTGTTCTGTCCAAATTCCTGGGAAAACGCAGGATCGTGGAGTGGTTTGGGTTGGAAGGGACCTTAAAACTCCTCTCCCTCCATTCCACCCGACCAGGGTGCTCCAAACCCCGTCCAACCCGGCCTTGGACACTTCCAAGGACGGGGCAGCCGCAGCTCCTTTGGGATCCCCCTTGGTTTGGGACCAGGGCTGGCAAAAAAACCCTCTGGTGCTTTATTAGGAGCGCCCTCAAGCATCCCAAAATAATCCGGGCTGGAGCTGGCAGCTCTTTTGGGGCTCTGGGAGGTCCAAGCACGGTTTGGGAAGGGGATGGAGCCGAAAGAGCCTCCATGGGAGGACAACCCTTGTGTTTCTCCCCTCCCTGCTTCCCGCCAGCCTCTCCATCCCTGCGGGGAAGGAGCTCCGGCCCTCCTGGAAGGGAGCAGGGCTGTTGGAGCTCCGTGAGGAGCCGCACGTGCTGCCCCAGCCCGGCCATCCCTTCCCAGCTTTTCCCCACATCCCTTCCCAGCCCGGCTGGAACGGGGCCTCCTGGCGCTTCGCCGCCCCCAAAACACTCTTCAAATAAAATGAATTTTTGCCTCTCCGGAGCCCGAGCCAGGGCAGGGAGCGGGGCGAGCGCTGGCTCCCGGCTCCCGAGGTGGGTTTTGGTTTATTTTTTGGGGGGGGAGGCGTGGCACAAGCAGCCCCCGGCGCCTGCACGCGTCGCAGGTAGGGCGGCGCAGCCCCCTCCCTGCAGCATCCCACGGGAGCCCGGATCCGGTGGACTTTTATGGAAGAAAGGGAAGTCCATGGCACCTCCGGAGCGGCTTTTTGGCAGGCGAGCAGCAGCAGCAGCGCTGCCGTTAACCCCTCGTCCTCCTCCTGCTGCTGCACTTTTTTTTTTGGGGGGGGGGAGAGCGGTCAGCAGCTCCTCTGTGGTTCTGCCAAGAACCTGCGGGCCATGGGATGCTCGGCAGCCAAAAATCTCCATTAAAAAAAAAAAAAAAAGTGCATTTGGCTTCTCATCATCATCCAAATGGACGCGGAGCGTTCCCGAGCATCCCATCCGCCCCCAGCACCCCCTCCCCGAGCAGGAGGGAAAAGTGAGGAAAACTTCTTGCTGCTCCGGAGAGTTTCCGGCCCGAGTTTCTCCGGTCCCAAGGGCAGCTCTGGACTCTCCCTCCGAGCNGCCCAGAGCGGGAGCAGGACTGGCACGCGCGAGCTTTGATCCACCCCCGCGCCCGGGAAGGTGCCCGGGACAGGGATCAGACACCCCAGGGAGGAGGAATTTGCAGGGGAGGATTTTGCTGCCTGTGCCAGCACCCCCGGACCCCCGACAGCCCCCCCAGGCCGGCTGTGGGCTGGGATTTGGTGTCCGTGTGGGATCGGGGGGAGCGATGGGCGCAGTGTCCGGCCCCAAACCCCGCCGGGATCTGTTCCTGGGCATGGCTGGGGGCAACCCCCAGAACCGCCAGAGCACGGGCAGAAAGGGCAGGGAGGGGATTCCTCCCTGGAGACCCCACCTGCAGCTCGGGGCTCCCCAACAGCACCAGCACAGGGAGCTGCTGGAATGAGTCCAGAGGAGAACACGGAGCTGCTCCCGGGGCTGGAGGCCCTCTGGGTGCTGGGAGAGCTNAAAAACAAAACCAAAAAACCCAAAAAGCAAAAACAAACACAACCCCCAAAAAAAAACCAAAAAAAACCCAAAAACAAACAAACAAAAAACAAAAACAAACACAACCCCAAAAAATAAAAACAAAAAACCCCCCCCCAAAAAAAAAAACCAAAAACAACCCAGAGGAATAAATGAGCCCCCCAAGCCCAAGCTCCCGCTCCCATCAGATTAGGGAAGCCGAAATAGCCCAGTTGGCCCAGAGCGGGAGCAGGACTGGCACGCGCGAGCTTTGATCCACCCCCGCGCCCGGGAAGGTGCCCGGGACAGGGATCAGACACCCCAGGGAGGAGGAATTTGCAGGGGAGGATTTTGCTGCCTGTGCCAGCACCCCCGGACCCCCGACAGCCCCCCCAGGCCGGCTGTGGGCTGGGATTTGGTGTCCGTGTGGGATCGGGGGGAGCGATGGGCGCAGTGTCCGGCCCCAAACCCCGCCGGGATCTGTTCCTGGGCATGGCTGGGGGCAACCCCCAGAACCGCCAGAGCACGGGCAGAAAGGGCAGGGAGGGGATTCCTCCCTGGAGACCCCACCTGCAGCTCGGGGCTCCCCAACAGCACCAGCACAGGGAGCTGCTGGAATGAGTCCAGAGGAGAACACGGAGCTGCTCCCGGGGCTGGAGGCCCTCTGGGTGCTGGGAGAGCTGGGAATGTTCACCTGGAGAAGGGAAAGCCCCAGGGACACCTCAGAGCCTCTTGCAGGGCCTGAAGGGGCTCCAGGAGAGCTGGAGAGGGACCTGGGGATGAGGGATGGAGGGACAGGACACAGGGAAAGGCTTCCAACTGGGAAAGGGGAGATTGGGGTGGGATTTTGGGAAGGAATTCCTGGCTGGGAGGGTGGGATGGAATTCCCAGAGGAGCTGTGGCTGCCCCTGGATCCCTGGCAGTGCCCAAGGCCAGGCTAGAGCCCCCTGGGACAGCGGGAGATGTCCCTGCCGATGGCAGGGGTGGCACTGGACGGGTTTAAATCCCTTCCCACCCAAACCATTCCGTGATCCCGGCCTGGCTGTGCCTGGCAGAGGGATGGGTGGTTCAGAGGCGAGGGCTCGAGGCCCACGTGCCCCAGGGCCACGGTTATTGCTGGTGACCGCAGCCTGGATGGTGGCAGCACCGGGAACGTGCCGGCGCTTCCCAGCCACCAAAGGAAATTGTCCCGGTCCCCGAAGGCGGCCCAGCAGTGCAGCCTCCCCGGGGATGCATCCCGAGGGGAAGTTCTGGCGCAGGCTCCGTTCTCATCCGCACAGAATTCAGGCTACAGGCCTTTAAATGACTGAATTAGGCAAAATTTGGTGTTTCTCCAAGAATTCTCCGGAAATCTGCTGCTGGAAAAGCAAACTCATCTTAAAGCTACACGCACGCAGGGCGAGCGAGTTTTCCACTCTCAGGGACTGGGATGGAAAAGACTTTTCCAGTCCTACCCAGCCCTTTTTTTTCTGGCCAGGTCAAGCCTGTTCCTCCTGCTGGAATCTCAGGGGCTTTGTGGAAACCTCGTGTAGTTCACCTTTCTCGGGAGCTCTTGCGGCATTTTGGGGGTGTCCCTTCAGAGCTGAGGGTGATGGGGGAGCACTGAGGGAGCCCCAGATCCATGGTGGGGATGAAGGGAGACCCAGGTGGAGCTCCTGGGAAGGATTGGGCTGGTGACAAAGCCTGGGGAGCCAAACCCTGGCGTGGTCTGGGACAAAGGGCATCACAAGCGGCATTTGAGCAGTGCCACCATCACAGCGAGGGGCACGAGGAGCCCTTCTCCTTGTGCCGAGCCATCCTCATCCCCTCCTGCTCCTCCAGATCTCTTCTCCTTGTGCCGAGCCATCCTCATCCCCTCCTGCTCCTTGTGCCGAGCCATCCTCATCCCCTCCTTCTCCTCGTGCCGAGCCATCCTCATCCCCTCCTTCTCCTCGTGCCGAGCCATCCTCATCCCCTCCTGCTCCTCGTGCCGAGCCATCCTCATCCCCTCCTGCTCCTCCAGATCCTTCTCCTCATGCCGAGCCATCCTCATCCCCTCCTGCTCCTCCAGATCTCTTCTCCTCGTGCCGAGCCATCCTCATCCCCTCCTGCTCCTCCAGATCCAGCACTCAACCCTCCCCAGCAGAGCAGCATCTCACCCAGGGGGCGGAGGATGCTCCAGAGGGCTCCTGGCCGGATCCTGAGCCGGACAAATCCCACCCCAGCCCTCCCCTGGCCGGGCCAGCCCCGGACCAGTGGGTCAGGGTGATTCATCCAGCAGCCAGCTCCGGGCCGGGAGCTCGCCCGGAATTGCGACACCGTGGGGCTGCCGAAGGCAGCCAGCGCCGAGCCCGGCATCCACACAGCTTCCTAACACACCCCTGGGGTTGCTATCAACATCCCTGTTGTTCTTAGCAATCAAATCCATCATTTATCACCCCGGCTTTACAGCACAGGCCCAGGGGCCGGGAGCCGGGGTGTGACGGCGCAGGACGGGATTGCGGCAGGCCCCAAAAGGGGCTTTGGGGTGCAGCCACCCCCCGGCGCCCCGGGGTCCAGGCACGGCAAGCAGGGAGTGCTTGGCCCTCTGCGCAAGCTGGTGCAGCCATCATTAGCTCAATCATCGTTTTATCCAACTTGTATTTTATTCCGCCGTCATTTGTTCAACCATCATTTTATCCAACTTGTATTTTATTCCGCCGTCATTTGTTCAACCATCATTTTATCCAACTTGTATTTTATTCCGCCGTCATTTTTTCAACCGTCATTGTATTCAACTTGTATTTTATTCACCCATCATTTGTTCAACCGTCATTTTATCCAACTTACATTTTATTCCACCATCAGTTTGTTCAACCGTCATTTTATCCAACTTGCATTTTGTTCCACCGTCGTTTTATTCTGCCGTTGTTTGCTCGAGCTTCGTTTTTATTCAACTTTGGTTCTGTTCAACCTCCATCTTTACTCAGCTTTCTGGCTTCAACAAACTCCTGGTGCTTCCCTGCCAGGGGGGCAGAGGGAAGGGGTAGCCGGGAAACTCCTCCATGAGGGTTCTTGGCAAAGCCAATGGCTTCGACTCTCAAATCCAGGGCTCCAACCCATGCCAGGAGCGCCCTGGCAAAGCCACATCTCCTGTGCCCTCCCACAGCAGCTCTTTTGGGAAGGGAGCCCAGCATCCTGCATCCTATTCCCCCCCTCCCTCAGCTCCCTCCGCAATCCCGCAGGTGTTTTATTTAAAAAAAAAATTAAAAAAAAAAATCCTTCTCCTTTTTCAACACAAATGTTTTGTCTGAGGTTTCAAAACCCTCCCCAAGTGTCATAACAGCCTCCGCCCCGCTGGCTCGGACCCCTCACCTACATCCTGCAGGAAAGGTGCAGATGGGCGCAGCAGCCGTGCCAGCAACGCCTAAGCCGGGCAGGGATCTGCCTCCGGCTGGAAATCCACCCGGCAGAGCCTCCCTCTTTGCAGAACCTCTCTCTTGGGAGGTTCTGGAGCTGCGGATGCCATCCTGGGGCTGCCAGGAGGGAGGCAGGGCCCTGCCAGGGATGGTTCGGGTTATGGGGTGCAAGGTTTTATTTCTAGATTAAAAAAAAAAATCTTGCAAAGAGGCAGGCACGGAGGTGATTTATGTTTATTTTGCTTGGTTAATAACCCGTGGCACGTCCTCCCCTGCGGCGTTAGGGTGGATCAGACAAAGCTGCATTTAAATTACTACCGTGCCCGATATTTATTTTTTAATATATTTTTATGGTCGCCTTCCCCAATTTAACGTGAGCTGGAAAAATGTCCGGGCTGTGCCAAGAGCTGCCTGAGGATCCTAAAGGCTGTAGGGGGTAAATCCTTGGAGTTCAGACCCTGGAAAAGTGGGAGAGGCTCTTCAGATCCGTGTTGGAGCGGTAACATCCCTGGGCCTGCTCCAACCTGAGCCTCCCAGGGGTGACACTGGGACCCCTCCTGCTCCTTGGGGACCCCCAGGAAATTTTCCCGGGAGTTCTGACGAGCCTCGGAGGATTTTTTGGGATGAGGGGGCGCAGTCAGTGTCGGTCAGGTCCTGCTGGGACAGGGCGTCCTGGCACGATTTTGGGGTTTAAATCACCCAGTTTTGGTGCTTGTGGCTGTGTCAGTCCCCAAACAGACAAATCTGTCAGTTGTGAGATCTCAATGCACCCAGGTTTAGCTCTCCTGAGGTTCTGGATCTGCCCAGAAAAGAAGTTCCCTGTAGAAGGAAAAGTTTCTTTTCCACTCTTTTTCTGCCTGCGTGTGGCTCAGACCATGGTGGCTTATCAATTTTTCAGGTGAGAACAAGTCAAATATCACTTGGAATGGTGAAATTCCATGAACATAAAGTTTAATAAAAGTAATAATAATTCTAATAATATTTTTTTTAAATTAATGATAAAAATAACGAGCTCTGGGTGAGGGGGTGGGCAGCTGGAGATTCCATGTATCCCACCCTCCTTGGGGACCGCAGGGCTGGACTGGACATTCCTGGAGCCTGTGAGAGGAGCAGGAGGCTCTGAAGAGAGGATTAACTCCTCCTGCTCTTCACACACGGGAAGCGAAGCGTCTGGGCAGTGAGGATCCGGGTGGGAAGTTTGGAGCAGGGAAATTCTGGGAATCATCCCTGCCTCGGGCCCGGGATGGCCTGGCCACGTCTCCAGCTGTGCCCGGAGAGCGAAACTGGCTCGGAGCACAAAGCGAGGGCCCTGAGTCATTCCAGGATCCAGGAACTGCGGCTGAGGGGAAGCACCAGAGCAGGAGGCTGAGGAGAAGGCCTGGGCTTGGGAAAGCCGGGCTGGCGCCAGCAGGAAGGGGAGGTTTCTCTGGATTTGATGGGATCCAACCTCTGTGGGGTCTTGTCCCTGCGTCAAGTCGTTCCCTGCCCCGGGAATGCTGTCAAAGCACTTTGGAGCAACGGAACAGCCAGGAGAGGCCATTCCCAAGGAAGCCTTTCCCATCCTGGCTGGAGGTGACTCTCCCACCCTGATTCTTCCATGAAAAAATTTCTGCGTTCCTGCATATTTTTTTTCCTCCTTCTCCCAATTTCTCCCCCGGACGGAGAGCCCACGACAGCCCAGCGGCGTGGCGAGGCCGCCGTAATGGGATGTGACATTTCTCATCACGGGGCCGGGGCTGACAGGCTCCTCCGGGCGCCAAAGCCCGGCTTGACGGTGACAGGAGAAGCCAAGGGTGGGCTGGAGCCGCCCCGGCAGCGCGGGGGTCGGGCCGGCGTGGGCGAGCCGGAGCCCTTCGGGATCATCCCGCGCCCCAGCTCCGGCAGCAGGACCCCGCTGTGCAAACAGGCGCCAGGGCCGGGAAATGCCGGAGTTTGGGAGCGCTGGGAGCTGGCCAGGCCTGCCCTGCTCTGTCCTGGCCTCCCCTGCGAACGGGGATAACCGGAGCGGGAGTTTCTCTTTGTTTTCTCGGGTGCTTTTTGTTGGAAAGCAGCACGAGCCTGGTTGTTTTGGGCAGCTGGGGGAAGAGTGGTCCTCCCCAACTGCTGCTGGCTTTGGTGGGGAGGAGGAAACCCCAAAAACCTTCACCTTGCCTCGGCAAGGACACGGTGGAGCGGATCCAGATCCACCTGCGATGAGCATCTCATCCTTTCCTTCCAGCCTCGCAGGGAAGCTGCGTTGCCATCCCAGCAGCTCTGCCCTTCCCCGGGATGCTCCCCTGCGCTCTCCGAGCCAATTCCTCCATCCTGACCTCATTCCAAGGATGGCAGGAGCTGAGGAGAACAAATCTGGGCTCCCGCCGGGCCGGCTTTGAGGCCCCTGCTCGCCAGGAGCAGCGCAGGAGGAGCCCCGGCTGTTCGGGGTCAGCTTCCCCCTCGGATAATTGTTGGTGAATGCCGGGCCGGGCCCTCGGCTGCTTCCCAGGGGATGTAGCCCCCGCATGTGGCCGATCCCACCCCGCGGCGTCCCGGGGTGCTCGGGGCCGGCTTGGGAGGCGCTCCCGGCGAGGCAGGAGCGGCCCAGCCCTGCTCGGCTGCACTTCCCTGGGTCCCATCCGTCATCTGTTTGTCCTGGTGCCCTGCCAGCGATTGTGCCGATTCCCACACCCACTTTCCATAACCCTCGGTCCTCGCCCGGGCGAATCGCTGGCGAGAGCTCGCCACCCATCCCTTTCCCCTCCTCTCCGATGGGATCAGACACGTTCCGGAGAGGGGGAAGAAAGGGAAGGGGGTGAAAAGAAAACAAAAAGATCAAGAGGGAAACACACGGTGACTCACTGCCTTTAATTTATTTGTGTTTGTTTATTTATTTATTCGTCCCCCCCGCCCTCGGCTGCGACGCGCAGGCAGCACCGAGGGCTGGCCCTGAGCCTCTCTCCATGTCCAGGGCACCAGGAATGAGAGGGATAAAATTCCCCGCTCCTTCGGCCAAGGAGAGGAGCTCCTGGCACCTTTTTTTCAGGCTGCCCAGACCTCTCTGCACGAGCATCCCCGTGCCCCGCCAGCTCTCGACACCACCCGGCGCAGACCGGAGGGTGGGGAATATCCAATTCCACCTCCTGCACCGTGTCCTCGGCAGGGGGAAAGAGAGAAAGGAGATAAAAGGCTGGGGAGCTCAAATGGTGTCATTAGGAACTATTAATGCGCTCATGAAAGGGCATTAATAAACGCGGCGGCTCATCAGTGTCCATTAGCTCGGCTCGTGGCAGGGATCTTCGGGAGCCGCCGGAGTGTGATGCTCCCCTCGCCCTCTCCGGCGTGTCAGCAGAGGGGAAAGGGGCTGCAGGGGGGGTTATTCCTCCCACAAACCATTGCCTGAGCAAAAAAAAAACCCTAAAAAAACAAGGAGAAAATGTCACAGGGCGTCACACCCCACCTCTCCAATCCCTCCCGCATCCCGGCAGCCGTGCCCAGAGCTTGCTCCTGGCTCCCAGGATAGCTGTTTACTATTTAAAAAAA